>VZZY01022873.1:566332-599073 GCA_013400335.1 Eurystomus gularis
GAGCCCGGGGGCAGCGCCGGGGTGGGAGCCGCGGTGGCGGGTGTTGGGGGGTTGTCCTGGCTGAGCACGGCCCTGACGCGCTCTCTGCCCCTTTTCCCCCCGCAGCCCCGGCCGCGCTGCGGAGCCTGCCGCCTCCCGTCGCCGTGGGGTGAGTACCGCGGGTCTCCGGAGCCAGAGCTCGGGGCTTGGTGGTCTGGGGTGGGCGGCCAGGCTTGCTTGCCCTCAGTGAGAGGTGCCTGAGGAGGCCTGCGAGCCCCTCAGGAACCTAACGGCCGTTGGCTTTAAATAACGTTAATCTAGGGGTTTGTCTTTATTTTTCTAGCTAATTGTACTCCAGTTAAAGTTTATAAAACAGTTACGGCCGGAAAGATTCTCTGGAGGTTATCCAGTCCCGCCCATCTCCTCGAAGGAGGCGTGTCTAATGAAGGCCTGCCTATCCAATTGAAATGGGTTTGAGCCTCGTTTAACGGTGGCTTGTTGTTTTTTTGAATAAGAAGCTTAATGGAAACTGTCTCCTTATTTATAGTGTATTGCACGCCACAAGACCGCTGCATACAACTCAGCAGCATTTGGCTCCTTTGCCACCCCTGCCTGAGAAAGGAGGAGAAGTGCGTCATGGTTTGATCCCTGAGGAGTTTTTCCAATTTCTTTATCCCAAAACAGGAGTTACAGGTTAATATATACTTCTATTTTTTAAAAAAAAATATGCGTTTAGTTATGGTTACTTAGTTCCGGCCATCATTTCTGGCTGCTGAAAGGAGAAAATATTAGGGAAAACTCTTTTTTGCATACGCAGAAGGAGGTTGTGTAGAATCAGCCAGTGCAGCACTTCTTGGCTCTTAGAGCCGGATGATAAATAAAGGCTAAGAATGTCATGAGCTTGACCTTGCGGGAAGGTTTATTTGCCCACTGACCCTTGAAACCTTTGCACAGATTTTTGGCTGTTTCTGAATGAGCAGAAGCAGCAGGCCCCATGCAAAGGTGCAAGTTGCTTCTGATTCTGGTGAGCATCCTCATGGACCCCCTTCCTCTCAGTGTTACTGGCTTTCTGCTTTTTGTCATGGTAAAGAGGACAAATGCCTCCTAATCTTGTAGGTCTTAAACTAGGTACCTCTTAGGTGTTTGACTTCAGTGAGCCTCTTCATGCTTTCTACAAACAATGCTGCTTTGCTTTTTATTTAGGGCCTTACATGTTGGGAACTGGACTCCTGCTTTACTTTCTCTCTAAGGAAATCTATGTAGTGAACCACGAGACAGTTGCAGCTGCCTGCATATTATCAGTCATCATCTATGGCGTAAAAAAATACGGGGCTAGCGTAGCAGCTTTTGCTGACAAACTTAACGAGGTAATGTAAGAAACCACAATCTAACTCTGTAGTAGTTAATAACTATTTTAAGTTATCTGCTTAAATATTTAAAAGAATACTGTGTCCAGGCTGTCATAAAAATCTGAGCCAAATATCTTCAGGATGTGGCTTAAATAAAGTATGTTTTAGATTTTATAATGGTGTTGTTGCGTAAGTCTTCAAAAATAAAACACCTTATACCAGCACAAATGATTTTTTTAAGTACAACTGATTGTGATTCCTGATTCTTCTGCCTTGTTGTTTTTGAACCTCAGCCCTGGCACAATCCAGCTTACGCAAACGGTCTTTCAGATCTTAAAGCAGAATTTCAGAATTAACCTGTCATTAATTACTGATCGCTTGTTTTCCTTGCACCTTAGTTTCATTCTGAGGCATATTTGTGTTTCTTCTTTCAGGAGAAAGTTGCTAACGCCTTAGCCATGAAGAACGCGGCTATTAAAGATCTCGAGACTGCCATTGAAGAGGAGAAGAAGGAGCAATGGCGCCTTGAAGGCCGCAGTTACCTCTTCGACGCTAAGCGGGTGCGTGGTTCCAGCTCTGCTCTTTGCTTCCTCTGCAGTCTCCCCTACATAATCTGGAGCCTCTTAAACTGTCAACACGTAACAAACCGTTGACCCTCCGGGCGTTGCGGGCGGGGCGATTCCACTGCCTGATCCAGTGACCTTTGTTATAGAACCTGTTTTGTGTTCTGGCCAAACATTAACACTTTGATTTCGTCTTCTGTGTCTAGAACAATATCGCCATGTTGCTGGAGACTAATTATCGAGAAAGGTTAATGATGGTGTACAATGAAGTGAAGAAGAGGCTGGACTATCAAGTGGCTATGCAGGCTTTAAGGCGTCAGAAAGAGCAAGATCACATGATTCATTGGGTGGAGAAAAATGTTGTTCAGAGCATCACACCTCAACAGGTACTTGTTTTCTTTCATTTTTAATCTGCTTTACATTTTAGTCTGTACAAACATTTGCTGTCCAGCGATTCTGGCTTAAGCCAGAAGATGATAGGTCATGTTTGGGGGACTTACGAATGTGGCTGCAGCGCATCCCTGCTGCTAAGAGCTCCCAAGCCCAGGTACTGGGTGCTGGTGTTGCTGGTGATTGGCACTAGAGTCACGTGTGGTGGTTGTTGCAGCACCGAGCTGAGCTTGTGGCAAGGACTTGTAAAGTCCTCTGGGTAAGGTTGTGGCAGGTCAGGGTCTACAGATGGGCTCTGGATGTCTGTCACCTTCAGGAACGAAGCTGAGGACAAGAAAACACGTTCCCAGCAGCACTGCGTGCAGGTGCTGGACTACAGGTCGCTGTTTGGATTTGAATCTCTGACTTCACGAGCTGTAGTTCTGTCCATTTTATTCTGTAACTCATTTTACGGGCCTAAAAGGGAGTATCTAAAATGCAGTAGAACGCTTGTTAAAATGTCTTTCTTCTGAAGGCTGTTGTTCTCCCTTTTGCAGCAGAAGGAGAGCATTGCAAAGTGCATTTTGGACCTGAAGGCGTTATCGAAGAGCGCGCAGGCAGCGGTGTAACCACGGCTGGCGCCACCGACACGCGTCTCGCGACTTACTGTTGGAAACTGTATGCTCCTAAAATCTCATTAAACCAACCAACCACTCTGCTGTCTTTCACTAGCGGTACCTACAGAAACTTCCCTTTGGTGTTTGAAGTAGCTCCATCAGTCGCGTAAACCACTACGGTTAGTTTATAGCGGGGGCTCACTTCCGACCACAGTACACGAGGTTCTGTTTGGCTCCTTCTTCGGTCGTGAACACTTCCACAGAACTTCTCAGTGAAAAACTCTGGCACTGGTACAGCGATCAAGTTTTGGTTTAGGATTCGGTGTGGTAACGACCTCTAGATATTAACTGTATTGGTGGACGTTTTCTAAAAATCAGGATGGGTGCAGTGTTCTCAGCGTGCCTGGTGCGAGGAGGTGCTCACAGAGAATGTCCTCGCTTTACAAATCAGCTGAAAAAAACCTCTTTCATAACAAAGCTTCAACTAGTGATGAAAGTGTCTTCCTGCTCTGTGGAAAAGAGGATGTGGCAGCAGGAAATGTTATTAAAAGCTACCGGAAAACTTGGCTTCAGCTGAACATGCCAGTATTAAGTTTAAAAGGGTGAAATGGAGAAGTTTATTCTAGAGGGTGGGGTTTTATGACTTTTCATAGAAAAAGCTGCTGCCTTTTTTTAGTGTGTATAACAAGGAAAAATGTGACTTGTGTTTTCACTTCCATTTGATTGGGAGCTTCTTCCCTGAAAGATGTTATTCTATCTGAAATGGCCCAGCTGAGGAAAGCACCTAACCTGTGTGTAGCCTTATCTTTTAGTAAATATGTCCGTAGGCAGACCAGGGTGTGCTCACGTGCATCTTCCGTATGGGTTGCTGCCACAGCAGGGAAGCGCTTGTTTTTAACAGAGTTAGTAAAATAGCAGTTTTCTACACTTCCCAACAGCACAGCTCAGCAGGTGCTGTTCAGAGGCAAGAACCTTGCTCAAAACTCAGCAAACTTAAGCTGAAATGGGCTTACTTTTTTAGATCTGAGAATGCAGGTGTTTCAGTTTCCTGCTTTTTTTTTTTAATTAAAGAAAAGTGAAGTTGCCCAACTTCCACACTTGTGTAACCACACACTTTAATGACTCGAGCTTTTCACTAGCGTGACAGATGCTTTTCATCAAGCCGGCGGTTAAACTGCTGCGCTAACGCTCCAGGAGTTCTCTGCGGCAGGTAAGATGGAGTTATCGGTCACCGTTGTTGCTTTTATTACTGGAAATGTGACACACTTTTAGTCTTGGTGCCGGAAATGGGGAGGTTTTAACAGTTTGCTCTAGAAGGTGGGCAGCAATGGTCGTGCGGTAGGAAAAGGTGACCGCAGCAGAGAAGGGGCTGCTGCCTTCCGCGCCGTTGTCGGCGGTCCAGGGAGTGCAGTTTGCAAGCCATGTAGTGAGAAATACCACGGCAGGAATCCCATCGACTGGTATTTCCCTGTATTTAAGGTTCCACCTTCAAATTTGAGAAGGAAGTTACAGTTCTTCTGTAACTAAAAGGGCGTGTTTTTTTCAAAGCTGCCTCTGATTAAATTTTCTGATAAAATCAGGTTTCTGATTAAAACGTTCATAAAGTTCACTCAGTTCTAATGCGAAAATACTGGGCGTGCTTTTTTGCCTGCCAAGTACGCTCCATCCTTGTGTTCATCGCAGTGGAGTGAACACCCGTGGCTGCACACAGGAGCAAGATGTTGGGATTTGTGCTGTGTAATTGCTGGGTTTGCTGCAGTGGCTTTGTGGCAGTTTGTGTGATACGTCTGAAAAACTGATAAAAACTAAACTCTGAGCGAGAAGAGGATGACAGGTTTGGTTTGCTCTAGTACGTGTGTACGTACACGTAGATAAATATAATTTTTCACCCCGCCCCTCCTTTTAGCTTCTGCTGTTGGTGTTTGGAGAGAATGGGAGGTGGATCCTCGAAAGCCAAAGCAGGTATTCTCTTCCGTCAGGCATTTTCTTTGCTGTGATATTCTTGACTAAATTGATGCTGTCCTGGCTCAAAGGGCTGCTGGGGGTGGCATAGCAGGAGACGTAGGTGTTTGGGGAAGTGCTGCACAGCTGCCAAAGGCTGCTGGGGAGCAGTAACGATATGAATAACTACATTTTCCTGTCTGTTGCTTCCCCTCAGCGTTTCTCTACCAGAGGGCTACATCTGCGGTAATACTTGAATGTGCCTCTGTGTAGTTCTTGCTTGTAATATTACTGGAGAAATTAGCATCCTTTAAAACCAATTTTTGACTTTTTTTTTTCCTATTCACTTGCAGTTACACCAAAACTAATTTCTACTCCTACCACTGTGCATACCACTGTCCATACCACTGTGAATACCAATGTACTTACCACCACGGCTGACTTTAAAGCTTCAGAAGTCAAATGCTGGACGGACAAGTAAATGCTCCACCTTTATTTCCTGTTGTCGAACAGAGAGTTCCCTGAGACTGCAGACTCCTCCTGAAAAGGAGGCATCATTTGTAATATATTTTATGTCTTGGCTTTTTAAAAGGTTGCTTAGAATGTCCTGGTCTGTGCACTGGGCTGTTTATTCCATAGTGATGCTTAGTGCAGACACGCACCTTTTAATTTCACAGGGCTTGAGATAAATGTGTTGCATTTCACACAAGTGGGATGCGCTTGAGCACTACTGATTCTTCCAGCACCTCTGTTAAAACTATTTTTCTGTGTCCACAGCCATGAAATACTCTACATATCGCTAGCCTTAATCTCTGGCATCCTCTGCACTATCATGGTGTTTGCAATCATCTACCTCTTCAGGAAAAGTAAGTGGCAGGACAGGGAGTAAGGGCAGCGTGATGATCCAGGCCTCGTGCTGCACACGGAGGGTGCTGAGTCTCCGTGTTCTTCCTCTGGCAGCACTAGGGTTTCAAAGTAACCTCTACGGAAGTTACTCTGAACGAGGCTCAAATTGTATCTCCCTTGAATAACTCCGGTGTTGGTGAACAGATCGTTCCTCTCAGCAGCTCCTCGTGAATCATCCCAGGAGCCGTTTTCACGGAAGAATTAACTTAGCACTAATGAGCTGTGGTGGGTTTTGCTGGTTGTGTTCGGTTTGGGTTTTTTCATCCTAGCACTGGCCATACAGTTCTCCCCAAATGGATCCATTGCTTTCATCCCCCCCACCTCCAGCGGAACGGGCAGGGCTTGGGCTGCCCGCCGCTGGCTTTGCAGCGAAGGGCTGTGATGGGTTTTACGAGCCGTGTCTAAGCCACACGCTCCCTGGTGCTCCTCCATCACCCCACTCTCTTGCCTCTCTCGCACTGCTTTCTCCAGCAGACAGCTGAGACTGGTGTCCCTCCTTCCTAGAGTGTAAGAGATCCCAACAAAACTCACAAGAGCAAGTTCCTTCCCAGACGGCAGCTGAGGAATATGTGAAGAACACCCAGGTAAAAGTCACGACTGTTATTTCTAACACTTTATGCAGAGACTTCAGATTCTTGATAGAACAGTAAATATCGAGGGGAGAGAGGAGAAAAGAGGTTTGTGCTCGCGAGGCTCAAGTACTAGTTGACAGCTCTTTTGACAAGGCAAAGCGCTTTCTTCTGTGTGTCCAAGGCTTGAGCCTGTTTATAGTAGCGCAGGGAGTGACCTGAGGAGGTACCTGGACAGGAGGAGGAGGAAAGATACTCCTTGCCTGCCATACTCCCATGGAGCTGAAGGATTCTGGGGCTTAACTAAACCGTTTATTGGGCAGGTTAGGGGGAAATCATTTTCAAGGACAAGCACTTCTGCAGGTTTCCTTCATGATAGCCGTTCTTTGGAAGCCCCCAAGGCAGAGCTGACCCAGGATCCTGAGCTAGACTGACAGCTGCCCTGACCCAGCACAGTGTTTACTGAGGTCCCATGTGCAGGCTACCAGACCGTGACTGCTCGTGGTGTGTAGCGTTGAGGACGAGTTAAACGCAGGAAACTGGTGCTGAATATGCTCTCTAACGTTTGCGGCTCCTTTCACGTCTCCAGAATGAGGTTGCCTACAGCACTGTGGTCTTCCAGCGGAATCGGATGCCGATGGCTGTGTGAGGATGGGGTTTCTAGTGGAATGAAGACACGCGCACTTTCTGAACATCAAGTGCTACCGGAACGTTCTATCAAGGCCTGTAGTGCTCTGAGAAATGCCAGCACTGCCGTATGTAACATCAGCTCGTTTTATAGTCCGAAGGGGCCGCTCGCGTCTCCTCTTCCAAACTGCTTGACAACACTGGTGGATAAATCGCTTTTTACACCCTATTTCCTCATCTGTAGAAATCTCACTGCACGTGTAACGTTTCCATTTGTGTTTGCTATTGCTCTGAACTGCCAAAGAGAATTGAAAAAGGGGAGCGTTGCTCCGTGACTGTTCATGTCTGTGCCCTCGTGCCCCTTTTCTGTCACTGGCTACAGAATCTTTCTTGGTTTTTGATTGCCAAGTGCTCTGAGGAGGTATCTGCTGCTTATTGAAGTTCTGATAATCAACCATTTCTATGCAAATGTCTGCTTCCTGATGGGGTCACATGGAGGAAATGCACAGTCGTGCTGTGGCAGTTGGCATTTTTCAAAACTTCATCCCTGTGCTCTAAATATATTTTTTAAAGTTTAAAATTTATCCCCTTTTCATAAACTGGGCAATAAGTTACCGCTAGTGACTCTGCAGCCACAGAGAAGCTTCTCTGCGTGTCCCTGTGCCCAGAGAACAGAGCTTTGCTCTCCAGGTGCAGAGATCTCATTTGCTCTCCTGCAAGACTAAATCGGAGCAAGGTCTCCTGCCGCCTCAGCCCCAGCTGAGGAGCATCCGTGTTTGTGGCCACCGGCATCCATCCTCGCAGGTATTTCTCTTTTCTGAAAATGCAGATGTTTGCCTGTGTGCTACTGTAAACGCTGCTCCAGAGTCTTCCCTTGGGAAGGACAAGGCTTGCCCAAGACTCTTGTGTGCTACAGCTGAAGACAGCTGACATCTGAGCTGGGCCAGGGTGGCTGTGCCACGGGATGGCAGCACACGGCCACCCGTGGGCACCTGGCTTAGCTCGGCCTGTCTCTGGTGCCTTTGGTGTCTTCCCAAGAGCGGTTTGCAGAGCAGTGGCTCCAGCTCCGCCAGCGCTGTGGGGCTGTCCTGCCCTCAAGACTGCAGGGGAGCGCTGAGGAGCAGGTGCACAAACACCAGATGTTCTGGAGTCTGGCTCAAGAGGCCTTGTGGGTACGACTGTTTACAGGGTAGGAGGAGAACTTGTGGTCTTTGTTTTGCTCGCAGCTTTGTCTGCTCTCTACTCAGTCATGGTGGTTTCTTCAAATAACTCTGACAGAAAATACCGGGTTACCCCTCAAAACATGCAGCTGGCCCGTTTTCACTGTTTCACTAGGCTGCTGCTGGAGGTGTTTGTGCTCGTGGTCTCCCTAAAGACAAGCTTTCATAGAGGAATTTGCATGGCTATGGGAAAGTCCAGTACACGTTGTCCAGCCCTGGGATGGTGGATGGAAACAGCTCATGGGTTAAATGGCATTTTGAAGGATGCAGGGACAGTAGTGTCCCATCAGACTCCCTGGCATTCTGGAACTGGCCGCTGGTTGTGATGTGAAAAGGGTAAATTACTGGAGCTACGGCGATGGTGTTGATGGGATGTCAGGCTGCATTTCCCTCAGCCAGCAATGAGTCAGCTCTCGCAGGAGAGCTAAGTCCTGTGTTCTCCCCGAGTGGTATCTGTACTCCCGGGAACTGCTGGTGTGTGCCTCCCCCACCTTCCCATCCAGCTGAAGCGTTGCTCAGCCTGTGTGATCTGTGGCTGGGGCTGAAGCCACAACTGTTTCCAGAGCAACTGAGAGACGAGAGAAGCAGGGACCTGGACCTGCAGGAATGTTTTCCAGCAACCCCACTGCTGGCAGAAGCTCCCTGATGAACCCTCTCCCCTTAACGAAGAATTTGTCGCTCTTTAGGTGGAAGCTGGTTTTCTGCTGAAAGCGATCAGTTCTATCAACTGATGGTGAGAGATCATGTACCAAAATTCTGATGTACTTAGGCAGCGACTTCCTTTGCTGGCCTGTTTATTAATAGAGTGGAACTGTGGAACAGGGCAGAGCTCTGGCTTCTGACCCGGGTTACATCAGATAATAAATTGAGATGCCTGATCTCAGCTAAAGGAGCAGATGCCAACGCTGTCTGAGATAAATAACAGCATGATGCGCTCCCATTTCTGCTTTTTCTAGACCTCTGTTCTTATTTAAAGATGGAGAAAAAAAGAGCCTGGCCTTTAATGACCTATTTTCAGCTTGACCCATGTTCCCTAACATTGGTTTGTGTGAGCTGTGGTGTAATATTTACTGTAGTGTCTGTGGGGTCCTAAGGAGGACACCGGCTCAGAGAGGAGGTTTCATGCAGGCTGCTGTTTTGATTGTCATGGGAGATGGACAGGATGAATTAATATAAATTCCACCTAATATTTGTTGTTATTATTATTGTTGCTGAAAATGTGCAAGGCTGACTACAGCACAAGTTGACCAGACTCAAATTTAAATTGCCAGAGAAGACAAAGGGGGTGAGGACGTGCCTGGAGTGCGAGCTGCTGCAGTCCAGCAACGACACAGAACACGCTTAGCCTGTTTTTCAGTGGACCCAACCAATCCTTTGGAAAAAAAGCCAAAACAAAACCAAACCAAAGCAACCAACGCTGGACAAAATTTCTCTTCTGTAGTTTGAAATTATTTAATACAAAGATACATAAACACGGATTTACGTGCACCTTTAGAGCAGTCTCCAGATCTGTAACAGGTTGCTGCAAAAAGAGCAACTGCTCTTCAGGTTGACAGAGGAGACTCGCAGCAAATTGCGTTTGAATCGGGTGTTTGGAAACCAGTTTGTGAGTGGGGGAGAGTTAAGCACGGGAATGTGCTGTGCGGGAAGAATCCCCAAAAGGGATGTTTTACAGTAACAAATGAGGGAAATGCATCCTGGGTGGTTTGGGGACAATTGATTCTGTCCTTGGTCAGGTAGCTGAGGGAGGAGGGAAGGGCTTAAAGAAATAATTAGTTTATTTTTTGACAGTCCTCTCTTCCTGGCGTGCTCCCCTGCCCCAGCGTGTCTCGCTAACGAACAGCTCCGATGTGTTTGGCAGCTCGGCTCTCACCTGGTGCTCTGTGTCCGAGGTCAATTTTTCAGGCTTCTGGGCTGAGCAATTAAAGTCTCCCACCGACAGCATTTCCCCCGAAGAAGAGGAGGGTCACCAAGGTCAGTGCAGCTTCTGGCCATTTGGCTGGGATGGCCAGCAGTGGCTGAGGGTAAGTTCACGAAGCGGCTCGTCTGCAGGTGGAGGGTCACAGGAGATGCTGGGGGTTTATTGGACGGGTGCTACTGGGCAAAAAAAAAAAGTGAGGACGAGTCTGGCTGTGCGTAAGCAAAGGGCCTATAACCGGGCAAAAAGAGAAGGCAAAATTGAAACAAAAAGACTTCTCGATGTTGAATTAAAACTGGAAATGACCAGCACTGTTTTTTAGCAGCTGGTCATGGGTCTGAGCTGGGGAACTAGGAGCAAAACTGCCTCGTTAACAGTGCTCTGGGTCGCTGGTCTACTGAGTAACGGCCAAGCCAATAAATAAAACCTGGGAGGTCTTGTTAAATGGAGGTGGTTGCCTGGAAGATCTGGGCTTGGTACAGCAACCACAAGCAGTGTTCTCTAGGGTACAGTAATGCAGAAGATCGTAAATGATTCTTAATGTCAAATGCGCATCAGATTGAGTAGGAGGAGCTTGCCCTTGTCATAAAACGGTTTGTGCAAGAGCAGCAGTGGCTGAACCTGGCCACGCTTTTCCCGGGGAGTTTCTGAACGAAGCAGAGGGGTTCGTCAGTGGTCTGGTGTACGCTGGCAGGTTCGCTTCCCTTCTTTTATGACTGTTGGTCTGTTGTTTGCTCTGTAAGACCCGGGTCTGGTTTTTTGCGCAGTACATAGGTCCTTAAAATTAAGAGGTACGTGGTTTTGAACTTCTTTATCTTGCAAGCATAGACAATGGGGTTCATGGCAGAATTGGCATGGGATAACACAATTCCCAAGTACATCAAGTACTGGGGGATCTGACACCTGGGGTAGAAGTAGCAAACACAGTTTATAATGCACAGAGGTAACCAGGATATTGCAAACAGGAAGAGAACAAGCACTAGAGATTTGGCTATCTTGAACTCCTGTCCATAAAAAGCGCCTGCCGCTCTCCCACCGGCTGTACCTTGACCCGTCTTTGTCCGGATGATGTGGAAGATGTCAATGTACAGAGCACACATGATGAGCAGAGGGACAAGGGCCCACGTGAAGAAGCCAAAATATACCATGTAATCCATCCTCATCACGGAGATAAATTGACAGCTGAGGATGTCAGAGGGTCTTGATGCTGCGTTGTTCCAGCCAAACATGGGGGTTAGTCCCACCAGCAGGGACACGGACCAGCACAAACCCAGGGCCCACCAAATTCTTCTCTCTGTGGTGATTATTTTATATCTGTTGGGGAAGAAATGCCAGGTTGTGTCAAACGCAAGTGTTTAAAATTAAGGATGGTTTCAAAAACTTGCATGTTGAGATACTACAGGTTCAGTGTCACAACACAGAGCATTAACTTTTTTGGGGGGGAGCAAAACCTTTTTCGAGACAAGCGCTAACTCTTCATTTGTAACAGTTACTTTGCAGCACCCATAAGAAGACCTAAGCGTAACTCCCCCTCTTTATAATTGGATGTTTTCAGCTATTTCATTCCTTGTTTCTTTATGATCTTGGTGCTCCTCTTGCATACGTATGGCTTATCTGCTATTAGCAGACCTGTCTTATTTCTCAGCCTCCTTGCGTGTACCTTACTCCTTACATTTGGCTTTTGTAGAACCAAACTCATCTTTGACTCTTCAGTTTGATAGGTCCTCTCCCCATAAAAAAATGAGACTTCTTTCATGCTTGAGGTTATGCTTTGTGTTTTTATCTTACGTACTTCTCCGTTCAGATGGGAAAAGTGAAGGGCTTCTTAAGTCAGCCTGTATAAGCCTTTCATTTATTTTGTATTTTCAGCAAACACTAAAAAGACTTATTCAAAGGACTAAGGAACCCAAAGAAGTCTCTAGTACTCTTAGCATCCTGCGTGGTTAACAAACCAGCTGAAGAATTCAGCTGTTTGACCACAGATGACTCCCGTGGCTAAATTCTGAGCAGCAGTACCGCTGAGCTGTGCCAGCCCCCGCTAACAACCCCCCCGGGGTCTGTCCGTGCTGCGTTATCTGCAGGGACGGGCTTCTGCTCTGGAACGCTCGTCTCGGGTGGGCTTTTAGGCGTGGGTATTTTCTCCATCTACAAGCGCGCATTTGAGTAAAAGTTTGTTAGAAAAGGGCCAAGTTAAGGAGGAGGCAGCCATGGGGCATGGGAAAGCTGGCAGCAGCGAGGCGGTGGAGGGGGCTGTGGTGCTCCAGCACTCACCTGGTTGGGAGCTTCACTCGCAGGTACCTGTCAATTGCGATGGCCAGGAGGGAGAGGATGGACGCGGTGGTGAAAACAATCATCAGGCAGCACATAAACAGGCAGGCGTAGAAGTGGACGCTGATGCCCAGGCTCACCACGATGGCCAGGGGTATGACGAGGACCCCCACCGCAATGTCAGCCAGCGCCAGGGAAACGATGAAGTACAGAGTCGTGTTCCGAAACGTCGAGTTCAGCTTCACCACCCAGATGACCAGGATGTTGCCCAAAGTGGCAAACAAAGCAACCAAGCACTCGGTACCGATGTAGATCCCATCCAGGCTGCTCAGCGCCTGGCTGGCGTTAGGCATGGCGAGCTGCTGGAGATGCTCCCACCCTGGCTTGAGCTGCAGAAGGGAGCATGGGCATCGATGGCAGAGCGTGGGATTCGTCCTCGCTGTGCGCAGTTGTTCCAGCGACTCTCTGACGTGCAAACCTCTTCCTGTATTTCACGTCCTTGGCACCCAGGCAGCAAATCAGCTGTTGCCTTTCCACAGAGCTGCAAATACCTTTGCATCCAGGAGACGTTCCCTCCCTGGACACATCTCCCGAAGCTCACAGCATCCCTTCAGCAGCCTGAAAGCAAAGTACTTTAGAAAGCTGTTTTGAAGGAAAAAAAAAGGAAAAGCTCTCCCGAGCCTGCTTACTAGCCATCAGTAAAGAGATACTTTTACTGCTTCCTCTTCCAAGCCACAGTTTTAGAAGTGAGAGAACTGTGACCAGAGCTGACTGTGCAAAGCTGCCACTTATCAATGTAGATAATCGCTCTGTGGCCACTATAGGAAATGAGGCAGTTCAGGGGAGGTTTGAAGGGTGTTCTGTTAAATTTCAATACTGGGTTTAATTTGAGGTATACCATTTCAGTCAAGGCCCTGAGGTGGCCAAAAAATGCTCTTTACTTGGACTTTTCTCAGTCTGAAGAGAACGCTCATAATGCAGGTGATGATTTTAGTGCGTGTCCTCATTTCTGCTAGAAATCCGTGTGACGACCAACCAAGTCCTGTTCAGAGAGTGGCACACTTTCCTGGGCTTTGTTTATGGAAGACAGAGAAACTGAGGAAAGGTGTGGGAAGTGGTGGGGAGTCGTGGGGAGAGGGAGTGAAAGCTGTGATCCTCTTGCTGCGGTGAGCCCGGCAGCGCCTGGTGCCTTGCTCCTGGACGTGGGTCTGCCGTGGAAGAGCTGCTCCCGTTTCAGATGAAACCAAGAAGAGATGTGAACCTGTGAGCTGGTGCCAGCCCATGAGTCGCAGGGTGCCCTGGCTCTGGGGCGCAGGGAAATGCACGCTCTCCAGGAACGAGCAAAGGGTGAGTGAGCACAGAGGTGGACACTGCTGTGATTAGTGTAAGGAAGCCTTTAGCAAACACGGGTAGTATTTGGTTTCCTGGACACCAACTCCTCCATCGCTTCCATCCAACTTTCTGGCAAAACTGAGGATGGGGAAGTGAAATCAGCCTAGGAATAGAGAGAGCCAAAAATAAATGAAACTTCTCTATTCCCGGCTGTCAAAAGAGTGGGAAAAATCCTGCTTCTTTGAAATGATTTAAGTGCTTCTTGCTCCCTGTCTGGAGGGCGTTTTGGTAGAATTGCTGCTGGGCAATGGTCAGCTCTCTCCAGACACTCCCAGTCTGCGCTTGGCCGTGCTGGTTTTCTAAGGGGATCTGACCCGGGTTTTCTGTGGGTACAAGAGGTAAATCTCAGGAGAGCCACATGAAGGTCACAGCTGGGATGCACGCTAGGCTTTTGTACGCTGAAGGAGTTACTCGGGGAAGTACCCGGGAAGGAGTGGGCAGCCGGCACTGCGCAGCTCTGAGCTGACGTGGGAAATGTCTGTGTCCTCCTGGCTGCCGGCCCTGCTTGGGCAAGAGCCCTCCCTGCTTCCTGCGCTCGCTGTGCGTCTCCCCGCTCGGCCTCAGCTGCCAGCTTCCTTTTTCTGTCATCTGCTCCTGGGGCTGAGGCCAGATCCCTCTCGTCGAGACAGCTCCTGCAGAGCTGGGTAACGGGGGCCTTACTGGGGCCACCCTCCGCGCTGCTCTGCTGATGCAGGTCAAGTATAGCGGTATTCCTGAGGAAAGGATTTGACCCTGCACCTCTGGGTCCTTGTTTCAAAGGCATCAGTGACCATTTAGAGGTTCCCATTTGAAATGTCAGAAGCTGCTAAGGACCAGCTTCACAGAACTGTGCCTACCTTGAATGAGGCCAGCCAGAAATGTTTGCTTAAAAGCACAAGTTTCTAAATATTGTAGTTGTTTTTTTCTGAAGAATTGAATCTAACGTGCTTGGTGCTTCTTGCCCACTCACGTACAGGGCAGCTGTCAAGAAGAAAAGGATTTGTGTGATTCTGCTGGCTTGTGTCCGTGCTGGTGGGGCTGGTCCCCGTGCTGGGGTGGAACCAGCGCATGGGAATCCAGCTACATCCCGTGTTGCTATTTGGCTGTGATGAGAATGGATTATGTCGTGTGTTTCAGCCTCTATGCCTGGATCCTCCTTCCCTTGCTCATCATGTGTGCCCTCTACACCACGATTTTTTACATCATGTGGATAAAATCCAGCCTGAGCTCAGCAAGTCCTCCAGGAGGAGGAACAGTTTGTGAGAAGGAATACCCAATGCCCAAAAACTAAGAAAAATCTGGCCCTCATCCTCCTCTTGTTCGCAATGTCTTGGCTGCCTCTGGGCATCCCAAACTGCATTTCATACTTCTGCCTCTCCCGCAGCCCCCGATGTCCCTGGGCACCCTGCTCTCGTGCCAGCTCAGCCATGAACCCCCCTGTCTGTGCCTTCAAAAATACAGAAGTTAGAAGAAACAGACACTTTCATTCTGAGGACTTACATCCTGCTCCAGAAGTCAGAGTCGGTTGTTTCTAGCGGAGCTGGGAGTGGGCATTGCCTGAGCCGTGCTCGGCTCGGTCTGGGCTGGACACAGCTGCTGGAACAGCGCGGGAGCAGCCAGGCTGGGGCAAAAACGGCACAGATGCGTTTCCCCGATCGTGCGTTCTGGAGAAACCATCGGGCATCTCTTTGTGTTCACCTAAGGAAGCGCTGGGCAATGCGATGCCGGGCTCAGGTTTCCAGCTAACTCCCAGAGAAATTCCTTTGCACTTCTGACGGAAAAGGTGTGAGAGGTTTGGAAGCGAGCCGCAGCTCGACAGGGGAGCGCTGGGCGAGAGTGGGGAGATGAGAGTGGGTCCTGCTGCCGGCTGCGTTGCTCTGTTAATAAAAAGCACGGCTGTGCTCTGGGGCAGGCGGTGGGCTTTGGCAGAGCCTGGCTCCAGACAGCACCTCCTGGGAAGTAGCAGCAGGTTCCCCACAGGTCCAGGTCCCAGCTGGTGCCCTGACAAGATGCAGAGTCTTCCTCACTCTCCTGAGGTGCCCGTTTCCCAAGCCCTATCCCCTTCTCTTGGGCTGGCCCAAAGGTTTCTGGAGCTGCAGGGAGAGCTGGGGCAGGAGCCACCTCAGCCTGGCCGTGATGTGCAGCGCAAGGCTCGACAGGAGAGCTGACACCAGCCTCTGGCACCACTCTTGCTCCTGCTAACAGCTCTCCCTCTAAGAGTATTTGCTTTGTCTTTTCAGCTCTATTTAAGGAAACTGTTCCTCAAATTGGTGGAGCTACAAAGAAATGCTCTGGCACGTGGCCATGGAACAAACCTCTCAGTAAGTTCTAAGGTGCTGGAGGATGTAACGAGAAGCTGGACCCTGGCTGCCAGATTTCTGGCTGCACAAAGAGCAGCACAGCAGAATGCAGCCAGGAGCACCCAGGCTGGGGTGGGGGGCTCAGGGGCTGGTTGCTGGGTGCTTCACAGTGTGAAAATACCGTGACCTGGCTCAATGGGGCAGCAGCACCCACTGGTGGAAAGGTGCTTTGTAATGGGAGGAAAACAAGCAGCCTCTGCACAAGGCTGTGTTTGCACCAGCCCATAAAATTTCATAGCATTAGATCATCCCACAGCTTTTCCTTAGAAGGCAGGTGCTTTCCCGTGGGGATGCTGTCCCACAAAGCTGGTGGTCCTACCAGGGCACAGGCTGTTTGGTTTCTTTCTGTCTGTGCTTTTCAGCAGCTGTGGACTGGAGATGTGGTCAGAAAAGTGCCTGTCTTCAGCAAGCCCGTGTGCCTACGTAGGTGCGTGACCTGGGACTGCAAACCTGCCGCTGAGCAGAGGGAAGGGGTCTTGCTTCGGACCCAGACTGTGCAGTACCCTGAGCCCAGGTTTCCCAGGCTGTAGGTGAGGTGAGAAATGCTTCATCAGCTCATGTCACCACCCTCAAGGGGCTGCTGCAGCTCTTACTGCAAGAGGAGGGGACCATCGCCTTCCCAACAGGTACACAACTAATCTGTGCCTTCCTTGCCCCAGCTTCCTGGGCTTCTGCGGGGAAATAAAAGACCTGAAGGACAAAAGCCCCTTGGGCCCAACCCTCGCTGATGCCCCCGAGCCCAGCCGAGCTGCACCTGCCCTGCCCGGGGCCAAATCGGGGCGTTTCCGCCCAGCACCCCTGTTCCCTCCAGGTTCCTGTCAGGGAAGGCACAAGGTGCACTTATTTTCTTCAGATGTTTCCTCAGCCAGGCAGCATCTGTTTCCTGTCCTAAATATGAAGGAACCAGGCTGCTGCGACTCCTCCCTCACCCAGGGAGGACGAGCTGGTGCCATTCCTCTGCCCTGCTCGAGTGCGGCTTCGCCCCCAGCCCAGGGATGCTCTGGGTGCTGCATCCCTCCTGCGGCCCCGCATCCTTCTCCTGCGGGCCCTCGGCTCTTCTCCCCCTGCCCTCCTTCAGCCCCAGCCTCAGGAAGCACCGAGCTGGAGGCTTTTACAGCTTGCAAAGTGATTAAACGCTCCCTGCGCAGAGGAGCCAAATGGGGCCGGAGCGTGGGACCAGGGAGCGTTTTGGCCTGGAAACCAGCTCTGCCCTCCCCTTCCCACTATTTATTTACAGGCATCCAGCCCCGGATCCCGACCGAAGGGCTCCCTCCTTTGCTCCGCTACCAAACTGCTCTCCCGTAAGCACACGCTGTGCTCCCGCCGAGAGGCTTAGTGGAACATATGGCTGAGCTGCGGGCGCGGAGCTCTGCGCATCGGTGCTGACAATCCTGCGCTTATCGCTGCTGATGGCTGCGCGCGCTGTGTGCACATAAATACGGGCTGCCGTAGCACGTAATCCTTCTGCTAGTTGTGTCGCGGCGGTTGGAGTATTCAGACGCCTTTGCTGCCACAGACAGGGATATTTTTTCACGCAAGCAGCTGTGATTTGAGGCAAGCCGCCTCGTGCGGGCCGATAAAGCTGGCAGCAGGAGGGACTGTGAGTAAGAAGGATCAGGCTTGGCTGCTCGGGAGGCCAGGTTTCCTTTTTCCATTCCTTGCTGGCATTTACTCCATCACCCACGGAGTAAAGGCAGAGAGTCTGTCGGACATCTGAGCATCTGCTCTGGGCCAGCGGGAGGATGATGTGGATTTGCTGCAACACTAAACTACCTGCCTGCGAGCGGCTTGCAGCTGGAGGAAGTTTGCGAGCCAGCAATTTAAGGCTTTGGTTTAGATTAGGATTGGAAGGTGTATTTTTAGATCATGTAATTTAGCTGAGGCGGCGGTGCCCGCGGAGCTCTGCGGAGAAGGTGGCTGGAGGAGCAGCCCGTGCCGGGGGCAGGTTGGGCTCTGTGCCGGGGCAGCTCCCACGCGGCACAGCCCAGGTTGTCCTAGTTCGATGGGGTTAAACAGCGTTTCGGATCCTGGTCCCTCAGCGCTTGATGGATTTGCCATTTCAAGGCTGTAGTCAGCTTGCTCTGTTCTTGGATGGCTCCAGCGAAAGGCTTCCAGCTATTCCCCAAGGGTCCTCCTACATCCTGGTGAGATAAGGATCAGGAAGGGAAGGTCTATCTGCAATCTCAGCTGTGGCTTTGAGCACAGATTCCCTCCTCATGCTGGAGGTGGATGGGAGGAGAACAGATTTTCTAGAAAAGAACCAATTCCTAAGTGACACACAGATGCAGGAAAAAAAACTTAAATCCCACAACAATGATCTGATCGAGTGAGTCAACACCAGCGGCAGCCGCGTTGGTTCTGGTGGGGCTGTGAAACAGGGAGAAGGCAGCAGCCTCCTGCAGCAGCCGGGGCTCCGGGCTTTGAGGCACCAGTGTCCCGCACTTTCAGTCTCTCAGTCCTCTTTCCTTACTTCTGATCCTGTTCCGGGAGGTGTGGAGGAGGGTTTTTTTTTTTCCTAGAACTTTAATGTTTGACTTAAAGGGAAAAACGAAGCAGCAGCTCATAGACCAAGAGGCGCTGAGTGGTGAGAACTGTCCTGGCTCTTCCCTGCCTCAAAAGGAAGCGAAAGCAAAGCAGGGAGAGGATGTGAATGTGACGCAGGGTCGCAGCTGGTCTAACAAAGAGTGGTTGTGGCCTGGTGAATAACGAGCCAGATTGAGTTTGGAGCCTGGCGCTGGTGACCAATGTCATGTCACTGCCCTGTGCCTCAGTTTCCCCACCCGTGGAAAGAGGAGGGTCAATCTGGTCTTGACAGTGCTCTGTGAGCTGGGAAGGGCTGAGCAGCAGCAGGGTCTGGTCCTTTTGGTTTCCTTCTGAAACTTCCCATTTGGGCATCATTTCACCTACCCCTTCGGATGCGGGGGCACGGCGACGTTAGAAAACCACTGTTGGTATTTCTCATGGGTGGGAAAACCGGAAGAAAGCTCTGCCCTGGGACACACACTGTGCTGAAAGCCACGGCCCACTCTCCCTAGCATCCAGATTTTGTTGCAAAGATGATTTCAGCCCCTGTCAAAAGCAAATTGTCAGCAGAGAATCAGATCTGGAAAGCTCTTCTTCCCTTCCACATCCCGTTCCCTGGGCTGGAACAGTGCTGGAAGTTGGGGGATTTCTCCTGGTGACTCACCCGCCCTGTTTCGAACAGCCAGAAAAGGTGCAATGTGTGTGTGTGCCGCTGACTGCTCTCCGGTGCACCAGCAGCGCGTAGTGCTGAGTCTGGGCTGGTCCTGGGTGGTGTTTAAAGCAGAGTGGCAGAGCTAGAGGTGTGCAAAGTGCAGGACTGGATGAGCCCAGCGGTGGCCGGAGCTGGCAGATGGTGCGAGATGCGCTGGTGCCCACGGCAGCCGTGGGGCAGCGTGGGAGTCCCTGACCCCCAGCCCTCGGCATCGCTGCTCCGCACCCCTGTGCCACTGGCACACGCAGCCCACGGCACGCGTGACCGCAGCCCACGGCACGTGTGACCGCAGCCCTCCAGGGCAGCCTTAGCCCAGGCTCTGACAGCGGGAGAGGTCAGTGTGGTAACAAAGGGTGTTAACGCCACGAGGGCCAGGGCAGCGCTGGGATAACCTGCATCACTGGTGTTCTCTCTGTATTTTAATTCCTGGCAGCCAGCGATCTGTGGCTTTGCCTGATTTCTCAAGGAGCACGGGTGGTGACCTGGTCTTCCCACCAGTTAGACACTGTGAGTGGGACTGGAGCAACCAGCACCGCTCCAGAGGGCACTGCGCTGGGGATGAGCACGCGCCAACAACCTGCAGACCTAAACACCCTTATTGCTAATTTGTAGGATATTCCGAACCTGGCCCCAGACTCCCGTGGGTGAGCAGGGAGACTGCCATGAGATGTTTCCTGCCCAGTGTGTTTGCAGCTCCCCTGAGCCGGCTGCCAGCTCCTGCCCCACAGCTGCTGCAAGAAAAGCTTCGCTCCTTTTAAGTCCAGGGGCCAGAAAAGCTCGTCAGCAGCCGTGTCCTTGTATGGGGATGGCATCGTCCCTTCCCCGGGATGGAGCTCACCGCAGCCGGCCACACTCGCTGCCCTGCGCCTGGGCCGGGAGATGCTGCTCCAGAAGTGAAACCTGCACTCAGTAAACAGCAAGAGTGGGAGCAATACTTACGCTCCCCGCGTGGTTTTGCTCGGCTGGCTTATGAGGACTTTCAACCTCCCAAAACCTGGGCGTATCTGTTTGCTCCTCTTGCTGGGCTCGCTGGGGAGCGCAGCGCCTGGGTCGGAGGGCGATGGGGCTGCCAGACCAGTCCGGCGCGGTGGCTTTGCCCACCAGACAGCGGGGACGTGGCTGCTGCAGCTTGGGGACAGCTCCTGGTTGCCAGCCCCTGGATCCCCAAGCACAAACAGGGTGGGAACGCAGGGGCTTGCATGGGTGATATTTCGATGCGTTTCAGAATGAACTGCATTATAACTGGAGTTTTTTACGGTTTTCTTCAGGTGTGGCTATGGAGAGGTGAAGCCGCAGTCAGGGCAGAGCAATGGGCATGGGACCCCAGTTGGTACCAAATCCACTCACCCACATGGCAGTGACCTTTCCCATCCCTTGGGATTCCCCCCAGTTATCCAGCACTCCTTGCCCGAGGCTGTTCCCTTCTCTCAAAGCACCACGGGGCCTTGAGTGAGTTCCCAGAGGCGCTTCTCCAGTTTGTTGCGCACTGATACAGAGACATCGCCCATCGAGTGACAGCAGTTCTGAGCATTCACCTCCCGTGTAACACAGGAGGAAATTACGTCCCCGTTTCTCTGCACAAGCCTTTCCGCGGGGCTCTTACCAGGCTCCCGGCCGGCAGCAGCAAACGCGGGCTCCTGCTGGCACTCGGTGCCTGCCACGCACCCGCCGCCGCCCGGGACCCTTCTGCACGGCACTGAGCTTCCCGTCCTCGCTCTTTGCTAGGGGTTGTTTTAAAATTCCATTAAAATAGCATAAAATAAATCATGGGGAGATGAAAGGGAGGTTGGAGCTGGCAGGAGGCTCTTTAAAGAGGCACTATTTATACAAGTCGTCCAGCTGACGTGAGAGAAACTGTTTTGACATTTTATAAACTCTTCTGCTGATAATTTTGCATCTAAGTATGGCAAGGCCGGGGGAGGCAGAACGGGCTGAGGCACCCGAGCCAGGGGACTGAGCTCTCTTCCCAGCTCTTACTTTTGACCATCAGCAAATTATCTAACTGCAGTGGACTGCAACTTCCAGTAGCCTCTTTCTCCTAAAAGAGAGAGGGAGGAAAGTGCTGTTCCTCAGAAAACCCCATTTAGCAGCTTCTCTGTGTCGGTTTATCTCCAACGAGAGCTGAGCGGGTGCTGCCCAAAATGTGTGGCTCTACCATCAACCACAACAAATAGATGTGCTTAGTATGGGGTCATGGAATTATTCTTAATTTTGAATGTTTAGCTGCTTCTCAGCCTACAAATATCCCGGATTAGGTGCCCATTAAAGAGGTGTCCGCAGAGACTGCAGCTGGGCTCTGAAAGCCCTTCGGGAGCGAGCAGTATTCAGGGTCCTTCAGCAGAGGTCTGCAAAGCATTCGCTCACTTCCCAGCAACACACGCCTGCCTGCCTCTGTCCCAAGCGAAAATCCAAAGTTAAGACAAATGATTGAAGATGCAGCCTCTTCGATCCAGCATCCAACTGAAGGCATGGCCGTTTGTTGTCGTTTAAAAGGCCATTACCGCCTGCTGAAGAGCACTGCTGGCGCCTTTGCCCTGGCTGCCTTTCAAGTTAGACAATTATTTTCAGCCTCTCCAAACTCTCAGTGTACTTGCCCAGGAGTTCACCGCCCCGTTCCACCCTTGCCCGTGCCCAGTGGTGCCATGGGCTGGACAGGGAACATTGCCTTCATCCAGGCAGCTGCAGAGTGAAACGATGGTGCTGCAGCTCATGAAGATGCAAGATGGTCATCGTATGCAGAATGTTGGCATGTTACCAGTAATAGAGCTGGTAATGCCTTGTTTCTGCCCAAGGAGGGACTCGTGTAAGGCAAAGGGGCCTTATGGCTACACAAACGTGGGTATGGTGTGAGAAACACGCAGAGCTCAGGCTCTCTCCGGGCAGGGACACAAGCTCCAGAGGGCTCCTTCCACCCTGTGCTTCCTCCAAGCCACATGGCACATAGGGCTGGGCTGCTCAAGTCCCTGCGGGGCAGTGAGGAGCATCTCGGGGGTTCAGCCGAGTCCCATTACCCCTTTCTCAGCTCTCTCCATCCCCCCAGCCGTTCCCCTTTCCCAGGTCCCCTCCTGCAGCTGCAGGGAGCCCAGCGGGATGTCACCCACCTCAGGAACTGCAGATCCCTGCGCCAGGACCAGCAGGACTTTGGCTGGCACAAGAGAAAAGGCTCTGGATGTGCCTCGCTCCATCCTTCGCCTTCCCCCGGGGCCTGGCTTCTCACCTGTCATGTTTTGTGGAAACCTCCTGCTGTGGGTGAGTATTCCAGGCTGGGGAATATCCTTGTGTAATGTATTTATGAAACATGAGCCACTCCCTGACTGCCACTCATGGACTAATTCATCATCGTCAGCACGATTACTTGTAGAGGGGGAGCTTATATTTCTCCTGGATATCTTTTAACTGCTTTTTTCCTGCCTTTAGTTCTCTAATCGAACCAAGGTCTTATTTATAGTATGGCCATTTATGTCTGGGTAAGCCCAGAGTGGCCCCAATGGCTTAAAGGGATTTACTCTAGATTTACACGGGTGTAATGAACAGAGGGATTTGGTCCTGTGGCCACACTAATCCTCTCCGTGTGGAAGCAGAGGCTTTCCCAGAGGAACAGGAATTCACATGGAAATGAAGAAATGAAATCCCACAGGCCCTTTTTGAAGGGGCGAGGAGCTGATGGCTCCAAAACCAGAGAGGTGCAGGGGTCCCGCTGCCGGGGTGTCTGCAGGGCTGGTGCTTCCCATGTCCCCACGCCCCCGGGGTGTCCCCACGCAGGCTCCCACAGCCGCAGCTCTCTCTTGCTGGTCCCTTCAGCGTGGGCTCTGCTGGGAAATTCCATCCTGCTCTGCAGTAGCACACGTCGGTGTGGCTCGGAGCGGAGAAGGCTCGGTGTCCATCTCACACAACCTGCAGCAGTCACCAAGGAAGGTGCTGGGGAGGAGGAAAAGCCATTGGGTCGTTATTTGATCAGAGGTGCTACTGAAAACAAACTGTTTTCAGGGAGCTGGTGCCGAGAGGGTACAAAGCGCCCGGAGCCTCCCTGGGAGCTCGGCTCTGCGCCGGAGCAGCCTCTGCAAACAGGAAGATGAGCTGGAGGCAGCCGGGCTCCGGAGCCTGCCAGGGTCCAGGGCTACCAGGGAGGCTCTTTAGGAAGGAAGCGTTGTTTGTACCTTTTTATTTTTAATTTAGGTATATTTGGATCCAGCTCTTTCCATGATGGACGGCAGAAAGCGAGGCCTCTTTTGTTCTACAGTTAACTCAGAGATGTTATATGGTTCCTTAGGGGAGAAAAAGGGGTTTATTTTTCTTTACTATTTGCAACAAAACATACCCAGATCTCTGCTTGTCGTAGAAAACTCAACTTTTCTAATGACACTCATTGCCAAGATCGCTGGCCCGATTTTGGGGGGTAAATAAATCATTCTTAAACATTTGCTCTGATGCAGTTTTGGAGTCCCATAACGATGTATCTGGAGTCTGCACGTAAGACAGGTTAGCGCTGGAGGAATCACAATGCACTTACTCAACAGCAGAAGGGAATTTAAACGGAGCGTGTTGCTGGCTAAATCATAACTCAACATTTGTTACTGATGTAGAACCTGTTCTGTGCAGCGCTACAGCACATCAGAGCTCCGGGAGCTGCTGCGAGGTGACGGGATGTCTTGATGGGAGGTCGGATGGCACAACTATTACGTTGTTTTGCTGAAGGAGAAACATGGCAAATGCACGTCTGGAAGGATGGTGAGATGAAGCTTTAGTGTTTCCAGCTCCTCAGCTCCTCGCTTTTTCCACTCTGCTTCAAATGCGTGGGCCGGGGAGGGGATGAAAC
This sequence comes from Eurystomus gularis, assembly GCA_013400335.1. NCBI lineage: Eukaryota > Metazoa > Chordata > Aves > Coraciiformes > Coraciidae > Eurystomus > Eurystomus gularis. The sequence continues at coordinate 590,441 of VZZY01022873.1, forward strand.
TGCTGAGTTGGGCTTTGCTCATTTGGCAGATGGGAAATGCAAATTGCGCTCGCTCAGGGTTTCTGTGCGGGGATGGAGCGGGGGGAGCCCAGGAGCCTGCCCAGGAGCACGCCAGCAGGAGTGGGACCTGTGTGAGCTAGGCACGGGAGGGTACCTGAGCGAGGAGCTGGGCTGGACACAAATAAATAGAGAGAGAGAGAGAAACTGCCGTTATGAGGTGGTGGGATGAAGTCCATGCAGCGTGGCGTTTGCATCGCCCCAGCCCCAGCCCTGAGCACGTGTTCCAGGAGGGACAGCTCCTGCATCTCTGGAGCTGGTCCCCATCCCCAAAACTCAGTGCTTGGCTGTGGGTCAGAATGGGGAGAAGAGCTGTGCCCAAGGCAGACAGACCCATTTCCAGCCACTGCCCCTTTTTGCTGCACACCAGCGAGTGTTTGATTCCCCTTGTCATGCCCAAGTCAAATTTGCGGAGGAAATCCTGTGCCCCCTTGCCTGCCTGGCATCGGCCTGACCTCGTGCCAAGCTCTGCAGCCGCTGAGGCAGGAAGGATCTCCAGGGCAGCCTCGTTACCACCGGCCCGATGAGCTCGCGGCCAAGGGTCCACGGCAGATAATGCCACGCAAGGATGAATTGCAGCGCTACAGGTTCCTTGGTTACCCAAGGCAAACATTGTAATCGGCTCTCAAAACAGTAAAGCCACTGACAAACAGGCAATTTATGGCCACCTTGAGCTGCAGCCTGAAAGGCTCTGCCAACCCGGGGAGAAGAGGCTCAGAGGTCCAGCAAACCCGGTCCAGACCCAGCTTTGTAAGGCCAAGGAGCTCACGGCCCTGCCTGCACCCCGTGGGTCTGGCCTGGCCGTGCTGCGGCACATCTCTGCATCAGCCTTTGTGTTCTGAAGGGTGGAGAACCACAGCTCTCAGCAGCATCCCCCCGGAGCTGCTGGTCCAAAGGCCAAAGGGCTGCTTCTTGCTCTTGCTGTGAGCTCTTCTGGCTCCAGCTCCCACGTGCCGTGTGATTTTCTGCCATCCAAAACCACCTTGCCCACGCCGTGCCATTTTCCTCGGTGGGTATTTCGAAGCTGCAGTTACCTCATTTTTAACATCCCCTAGCGCAGTTCCAGTCTTTTCAAGGGTCAACCCAAGAGACTTGCAGTGCAGATGGAAGTCTGCTGGCTCTTCTCTCCCATGTTTTCACACACAGTTTGAAGCATGGACCAGAACCCGCTCCATCCATGTGTGCTGGCTCTCCGAGGCAGTTCCACCTGCCATGGGCTTGCTCGTGGCCAGGTAAGTGGGAAGCTCTTCTCCTCCTCCTCACTGGCACAGAGGCTGCGGGGTCAGGACTACAGGCTGTGTCACCAGTGCTGGGGGAGTATTGGCTGGGTTTGGAGTGGAAACAGCTCCGGATCAGAGCTCCAGGTCCAAACCCGCCATAACTGATGGCCTTGCTCAGCCAAAAGCATCCCAGATTTTACAGGGTGATGGTGGTGGGCCAGCAGCACCAAGGTTTGCTCTGTCGGGATTTGAGGCCACAGCACAAGTCACCATGCACAGAGGAGATGTGGTGACACTGGAAGAACCACACTGAGAACATTTCTTAGCAATTGCAAGATATTAGTCATTCTCAGTCTGCATCAAACCTCAATGGAAATACCCTGTGCGTGGGCTGTGACACTTGCCAGCTGGGAAGGCTCCTGGTGAAGCAGCAGAAATGACCAAGCACCAGCAGAGCCTGTATTGAAGAGCTGCTGCCGTCCCACTGGCATCAAAGTGGTTGCAGCAGCGTGCCTGGAAGATCCCAGCCAGAGCAACTGGGGGGCCATGGAGGGCACGTCCTCAGCTCCTGGCCAGCTTGGCAGGCAAGCTCCAAGTGCAGGGTCAGCGTGGAGGTGCTGGAGCCTGCACTGGGATGGAGAACATGGAGCAGAGCGGATGAGCAAAGGAGCCACTGGCGGGGCTGGGGAGCCCTGGGTCCTTCCCGGGGACGTGCCCCGGCAGCAACGCGGCGGTGACAGGAGCCATCAGCGAGAACCCGTCAGTCTGGTATGCGGACCTCACCGCAACGTGCAGCACAGGCAGTAAAACAAGCGATCAAATGGCCTGATACCGCTGCGGTTTCTGTAACGCTGGAATTACAAGTGGAGGTTTGTGTTATCAAGGTAACTCTAAGAACTAGCCCCGGCCACGCCATGAGCTCAGTACACATTCTGGTGTATCAAACTGGCAGTTCTTGGGAGGCTTCCTGGCTGTTTTGAGTAAATGTGAGATCTCGTGGCAGATGAATACCCTCACCCCTGGCAGGCTTCTTCCTTGGGAAAACAGCCCTGGGAGCACAGCTTCGTTCCAGCCCTGCCCAGGCAGGCACAACGCTGCTGACGTGCTCCTCGCTGGCTCTGCCGGCTGGCGCGGGGCTCAGCCCGGCGTCCGCTGCCTGTTGTAGTGGGAAGCCAAGAAACTCAGTGACCCAAACGCCATGGCAGGTTCAGCTTTTCTTCCAATGCTTGGCATTGCTGGGCATAAATGCTGATAAACTTAAGTCCATGAGACCTTAATCTTCACCACTGTCAGTCCTACAACCATCACCACACCATGTACAAGCGTTTGTCATACCCAAGTGGGCATGCCTTCGGGAAGCAAGAAGTTCTGGAGGCGAATGGAGGAAACCAAAGCGCTGGTTTGGTTTGAGAACAAATGGCTGCATCTGTTCTGAAGACCTGTGAGTTGAAGGAAAAGATCTTGAAGCTGAAACAGATCTGCAGCATGGAGAGCCCTTTTCTGCTGGTGCTGAGCCCTGGGAAGGAGCTGCCGCAGCCCCGGGTGCTGCAATCTGTGCAGGCAGCGAGCGACTGGGCGCGGGCTGGCTGCTCCTGCGCCCAAGCCCATCTGTTGTGCTTCTCACATGGTATGCAACTGTTTTATCCTTGCTCATTTCTATTGCTAAACACTGGCTGGGAGATGAGCTATTTGAACATGCATCTGCTGTTATTTATACAAACACTTTCTTTTCGATGGCCAACAGAAGAAAGTGTTGAAAGCCAAAGCCCCCCCCCCCAACATCTCTGGGATGTATTTGGGCTTCTTTTCTGCTGGCGATGCAGGCATGCATGCTGCTCGCTAGCGACAGGCACGACGGCTCATCTGAAGAAGAGCTCAGCCCTTTCCGCAATGCTTAGGTGCAGAAAGGCGGGTCGGGGTGTGCTGCTCTCGGGGTGTGCTGCTCTCGGGGTGTGCTGCCGCGGGTGGCCGGGCCCCACGGGGTGACCGTGTCCAGCCCTCGCAGCCAGCAGCAGCCCGGGTCTCCCTGCCCACGGCTCCATGAAGAGAAACCTCTGAGGGTTGGAGAAACATGAACAAGACATGCAGCCCTTACTCAGGCAAAGTTTCCTGTCAACTGAGTCATAACTGGAGTGGAAATGACTCATGGCTGGTGAGGAGGCAAGAGCTGATTCCAGAGATGAATGCATGGTTGCATTGCCAGTTGGATGGTGACTGGGATACGCTGCTTCTGCCCAAAAGGACCCAGGACTGCTGTCCTTGGGAGGGGAACATTTTCTTGGGAGGAGCCACAGGTGCCTCACGCTCCCTCTTATGCTGCCAACATGAAGAGACAGCCTTTCTGTAGGAGAATACCCGCTCATTCCTGAGCAAGAAGCATAAAGCCAGTGCTATTTGCTTGCGTTAGGCAGCAATCAGAGGATGAAGAGTGCTATCGTAAGGCTGAGTGTTAATGTAGCCCTAATTGCAGGGGAACAGCTAACAAACAGCTGGGAAACAGCCTCTCCTCAAACAGCTCCTGCTAACACCTGAAAGCAGGAGAGAGAGGCGGCTGGAGCGTGCTGGAGGGTCTGCAAGGCTATAGGATGATTAAGTCCACTTAGGACAGCAGAGCAGCACTAATTGGAAGCACACGTTAGTTCATTAGTAACTCACTGATGTCTTTATAAACCCCACGCTGTTGGGCCGAGGTTTGGCTGAAGACTTGTCGTTCCTGCTGTGTCTGATCCCTGGAGGCTGGTGATCCTCAGGACTGACCCTGGAAGGAACCGGCTGCCAACTGGGAGAAACTGGGAGCAGGTAATGAAAAATCTCATAGATCTCAAGGTGTTTCTGGCAGCTTGTGGATGAGCAGCTGGATTGCTCTTTTTACCCGCTAATCAAACATTACCCCTGGCTATAATGCAGCCACAGTGTGACCATGTTTAAACAAAACAAGTGTTTAAAGCCCTTGAAAGGAAATGTGGGAGCAAGCACTTGTCGAATTAGACTTTCTCCCACTTTCAATATATGTGACATTTAATCTCAAGGCAATGTTTGCCTCACTGTATACTTACCAGTATACCTACAAAGTCAAAGGCACGTCTCTGACTTCCTCTAGTGCTTAGAACGTTAAAATTTGGGGTTTATTTTATTTTTTTTCTTTTCCCCATTTTTCCTGCCCCTTCCCTACACACTGCCTGAATTTTGCAAAATGGAAGTACAAAAATGGGAGCTTCACCTGTCCTAGAAACAGGTGAAACCAGCTGGGAGCTGCTTGTGGAGGATGAGGTTTGGTACCCGGGTGACACACCGAGGCACCACCTAGTCGTGGGGTGAGCAGGTGCTTGGCTCCAAAGTGCTCTGCAGGAAGAAGTTGGGTAATAACAGAAACCATGTGGTTGCAGCTGCCTTTGAGCGGTGAGCCCAGTTTGTCACCTGAAAGAGTAACACTTGCTATTGCTCATTCTGAACTCCGCCGTCCCGGCTTTGCGTGCTTGAGGCGGTGCCTCTCCTGGCTGTTGCTATGTGGGGGTCTGGGAGCTTCCATCTCCTCGTTTCTCATGGAAATCCAGCAGCTTTGGACAAGTCACTTCCCAAATTGTGTGTGGGATAAGCGTAGGTCGTGGAAAAGCCAGCCCAGGCTTTCCCTCTGGAAACCCGCTAGACCTTTTGTGGAGCACCGCCGTGGGACCAGTCACCGCTCCCCAGCTTCCACACCTCCCAGCTCATCTGCCTAATGATCTGGTGCCTTCACCCAGCCAGACAGCAGGCATGGAAAAAACAGGTCTGCTGCAGACTGAGGTGTCTTCAGCAGAGGCGTCTGTTCGGTCCTGTCTGTCTGCTCTGTAACAGGCTCACGGCTTTGGAGCTCACCTGCCTCCGCAGAACTTGTGTGTGTGGAACCATCCTTCACGGTCTGATCCCTGGCAAGGACGCTGCACCCTGCAGAGCTCTGCACCCGGGCACTGCCCGCCTGGGATGGGAGATGGAGGGTGTGCTCAGAGACCCCCGCAGCCGCCTCATGGGCCAAAGGAGTCGCTGGCAGTAGTGTCAGTGTGGGTATGTGCTGTTAATGACATCATTAAGTCATTACTCCTAATGATACACATAAAGAAAATACGTTTGCACTTCAAAAGCTCAGGTCGAACTCTTTGTAATGAGCGTTTTTTTCCCCTGACATTTCCATGAATATTGTTTAAAAAAAACCACCCCTATTATTGTAAGTTTAGAGACGATTGGTTCTCTTTCTGTGCAGTTCAAGTTCAGACAATCAGGACGCGATCGTCGCGCAGTCAGCGCCTTTACTTCTAGCAACCAGAGCAATAATAACGTGTTATTAACCTGTACAGTGTCAACTACAGTTCCACTTAAATGTGCTGCTGATGTGTGTTACCGAGCCGACTTCTCCAGCCCTGTGATTCTACCAGCCAGGAATCCAAGCTCGTTATGCGACTGCAAATTGTTTCTGGATTTCATTACATCAGCAAACGGGCACTAGCTAGATATTTACATCAGCTGAACTTGTGATAATTTATCCAATTGGACAACTGTTATTTTGGAGTAAAAATAAGTCCCGAGGGGATTATGGTTCATTTGCATTGATCCGCAGAAGTCTCAGCGCAAGCCCTGCAGCGGAGCTGCAAAGCCCGGCGCAGAACCGCAGCCCCGCTGCGGGTGCCGGGGACAGCAGCGAGCTCCTGCCGCCCTGCGCCGGGAAAAGGCGGCGAAACGCTGGGATAGGGCAACAATTCCAAGGGATTTAAGTCGGAGAGCTCAGCAAAGACATTCTTGTGGCGATTCATGCTTTATATAAATAGAGGGGTTGTGATAAAGGACAGTATTTTTCAGTAAAACCGCAATGTTAAGGGCCACGGGGTATCCTGGGCTGCGTCCAGGAGACACAGGTTGTGTCCTGTGTGTGACAGGACATAGAGACTCGATTCTCTTGGCCTTGTAACCTTGTGTTGTTGCTGAGGTGGTGTGGAGTAGCAATCCATGGTTTGGGGGTGTCAGCAGGTTTTACCCACTTCAGGCCGGTGTGAGTGACGATGTCAGGAACGCTGTAGGTGTCCCTGAAATAATAGGATTTGTTATAAATTGGAAAACGCACCGAGGGAGAGACAAGGTGTGGACAGAGGATTTAACACGGCGTTGACAGATTGAATGTGCTGACGAGCAATCCCCCGTTGCACAAGAGATAAGGTGCAGCAGCACGGCAGTGGAACGGGCGCTGGTCTGCCCGGGGGGCTGCATCCGTCCTGCTGAGGGAGAAGGGCAAGGTGTGGGGCTGGGAGGAACCAAGATGCAGATACATTCCCTGTTGAGCTCAGTAAGAAAGTCCCTCTGATTGCAGCTGAACTTGGATCCCTTTCTCCTTCTCTACTAATCATTTCATAACCAGGTTCACGTCCATCCAGATCCAATTTCATGTACTTGCAAAGTCTGACTCAGCAATAAATGTTATCAGCTTCCATTCAAACCTGCAGAAAACTGAAAGAAGTCAGCCTTCCCAGAACAGACACAAAATAGGTGCCTCGTCCTGCTGAGTCAGGCCCCGACCGTGCCTGCACCCTTATTGTTTTGGAACTTAGAAGAGATCCACCTGCAGTAGATAAGTGTTTGATTCACCGGACACAATAAAGCTCTTCAGTCAGTGCTGAGTGGGAAAAGCTGCAGATGCGTTGATATCTGGGCCAAAGCTTATTAAACATTTAATTTTAAAGGAAACCTTGGGTAACGCCTTGCAGAACGCTCAGATACCTCCATGTACATTGAGCTTCTTAAAGGACACAAGTCTCCTTGTGCAGTTTCTGTCCACAGGAGCGTTTTGTTTTGTTTTAAACTGACTTCACAGCTTTTAAAACCAGTTATTGCTGATATTTTATCTCTGCAGGTTTTCAGGTACAGCCTCATGCTCTTAACATAGAGCTGGTAACTTGCTAAGCTCGCAGATTTCATGATAATGTTTGTACTCAGAGGAAACACGTTGCTCAACCGCCAGCGTTCAGCATCCTCGGAGGCAGATGATGCCACCACACCAACTGCCCCCTGCGAGGCACGGAGCCTCGCTGCTGAGGCTGCCGAGACCTGGGGAGAAGGAAACTGTGAAAACCCCCCTGGAGATTCCCCTGCCTCCAGCTACACAAACCAAGAAGCAATGATTCACCTGCTCGCTCCCAGCACAGTGGTCCCCGGGGAAGGAGACACCTCGCTAGGACCTGAGAACTAAAGAACAGGGATTTAGGGATCAGTATCAGCAGCCACGAGTCATACCTGGAAGCAAAATTCTCTGCACTGCATTTCTAACGCGCTCACAAAGAGCGTGAGCGGGAGAACGACAGCATGGTTTCCCTCAATTACAGCGGGGACTCTGAGCTGTGTTCCTCTCCTGGCCACTGACTTGCTGGGGATTTCAGATAAGTCATTTAATCTCTTTTGTCTTAGTTTCCTCATCCGTAAAGCCAGGCGAGTGCCGTTTAGCATTTTTGTTGGAGTTGTGGGTGAGAGGCAGCGTGAACGCAAGAACATTATTGCTCCGGCCTCAGACTCCAACACATCCGCTTGTCGCTGAAGTTTTGGGAGCGGAGAGCTGGATGCTGGGGAGGGGTCTCTGCCCGCTGCCTCTCGCACAGCCCTTCTCTGCCGCCTCACCGTGACCGTCCCTGGGGACGGTGGCTGCCGTCCTCGCCGCTCTGGCTACGTGAGGAGGCGAGGCCGTGCTGGAGAACACAGAGATCCCTCTGCACCGCCAGCGATGCTCACGGAGAGCTGGGCATCCCAACCACGGATGCCAAGTACAGCTCTTCATGGGGTGCTTATAGATTTTTAACCAGGAAAAAAATTGGGTTTTCTTTTTCTGGAATGTATTTGTTGACATTTAGTTTGAGTATCTGTTTTATAGCTGAATGATAGCTTATGTCAGGGCCAAGGAAGCGAGCCAACAGACGAGGAGCCCTGTGCAGGGCCTGTGGTGACCTCTGACCCGGCCCTTCATGCACGGCTGCCGTCACTGGCACAAACCAGAAAAACGGCATCAGGATACACGTGGGGTTTTTTTTTTTTCCTTTCTCGCATTTCCAGTTTCTCCTTGATTACAGCTACATTTCACCTCAACATTGCAGCTCGTTGTGCTTTTTTTTTTTTTTCAACAAAAAAGTCACGATCATTAAGTGCTGCGTTTCAGGGAACACTTCGGAGTCTCGCAGGTGCCCGCGGGCTCTGCCCGGCTCCCGTGGCCCCGAAGCCGCCGCCCGAGCCCCGAGTGGCTTCGCTGCCGCCTCCCCTCGATAAGGGACCGCGGCTCGTTATCGGCTCGGCCCCTGCTCTGCCCGCGCCTGGCCCGCTCCCAGCTCCCGCCGGGGGCGGCAGCGACCC
>VZZY01022873.1:599857-625850 GCA_013400335.1 Eurystomus gularis
GGGTGCGGGAAGGCGGCGTTCGGGCGGGCGGTGGGGCGAGGGCCAGCCTTGGCCGGCCACCCCGCTGCTCTGCCCCGGACGGATGGGCGGGCAGCGGGAGGTTTGGGCGGGAGGCAGGTGGGATGAGCCAGGCCCAGGGCTTGGAGGTCGGCGCTGGTGCTGAGCAGCCCCTCGCCGGCTGCACGGAGCAAGGCACAGCTCCATCCTTGTCCCCGGGGCCCTTGTCTTGGACCACTCTAGTTGTGAAATGGTTTCTTGCTCTTTCTTCAGTTGCTTTAAAGAGACCGTTTAAAGAGAAACTGTTCTCGGTGTAGGGAACTTTTGCGTTAGGGTACTTTTTGTTAATTCGTGTCTTAGCTCGTGATATTTGGGCTACAGGGCGGGTGGTTTTGGTGCAAGGATTTCTTTGAAGCTTTCTCAGCAGGAGGGCCGGGGTTGGGACACGCAGAGTCGGTACCGACGGACACAGAACGGGAATCGGCTCTTGGGTTTTGCTTTGCTCACAGCTTGGGAAGAACTGCAAACAGGAAGGGCAAACCATGAAAACTCTGGGTTTTTTCCTTTCAGGAGCTTAATGAGGCAGATAATATTTCTTAAAATAGTAATTTGTCTTGAAAAAGCCTGTCTGCTTCTGGAATAGTGTATCAGCAGTCTGTAACTTCTGTCACTTTTGTAATTCTGCCTGAGTAGTAGTGTTGCTCCACATAAAAAAGAGATACCAGATTATTTGAAGAGTTAAATTGAGGAAATTGGCTGTTTAGTGAGGGTGGCTGTCTGCCGTGAAGCGTTTCGCTGTTGTGATTTTTGTTGTTGCTTTTTCTTACTGAACCGGTGTGTCGTGAACTCTCACTGGCGCTGGCAGATCCCTCGGATTCTGAAGGGTTTTTGATACGAGACTTTTAGGCAGTAACGGATGAAGCGGTGGAGAAACAGAAAGTAGTGCGTTGGCAGTCAAAGCCTGTGCCTTTAATGAGAAGTTACCCGAAATGAGGCAACTTAAAGGGAAGTTTTAGGTGGAGTTCCCTTGCCTTGGTGCTGTCTGCAAGTTTTTTAATTTGTAGAAGCAGTGTAGTTCACTGTGTCCGAAGTGCGAAACGCTGTCTGATTATTCTGACATCATTATCACGTTGCTATAGTGACTTCATTTCACTGGGAATGCCATGTTCACATCCTGTTGCTATGGAAAAGATCAGTGTAATAAATAAAACCATTTAAAGTTCTGTTCATCATTGTGGCAGAAAAAATGCCATCAATTTATTGACCTGATTGCCTGAAGTCTGACAACGTATTCCAACAAAAGTTTTTAATGCCGAGTTAGAACCCAGGAAATTGTCTCTTGCGGTTCCAGCAGCTTGTTCCTTCCTTCTCTCTGTTGTGCTGGGTAACAGAAGTTGTGAAATCCTAGTTTTGGAAGTGCGACTGAGAATACGAATGTCGTTCTTCAAGGTGGAGTCGGCAGGAAGTGCTGTGCTCGCACACACTGCTTCTAAAAATAATCTGTTTTCATGCACAGTATTTTCTACGCGCCAGGAGGAGAGAAGCGTTAGTACTCTGTCGGGCTAGGATCACCCACAGAAAAGTGCGTTACACTTCTTAAAAGCAGATATTTCTTCCGGCCTTTGTGAATGCAGCAGAGTATGTCCAGAAGGGTGTAGTTGGTCTGGCCAAGGGACCATGTGTGGTGCAAGCCTTGATGATGTTTAGTAGACGCAGCGGGTGCTGGCAGGCCCAAGAGTTGTATTTCTGAAGACTCAGAGGAAGCTGAGCGCAGCGTCTGTCGTCACGTGTCCTGCCTCTGGTGTGGCCCTTTGGAGGGTAAGTAGCTTTGCTGAAGATTTTGAGAGGACTACGTGCCAAATGGGCTAAATTACCAGCACAGTATAATTCCAGTGACACGTTAATGCTTTTATTTGGAGACTAATGTTTACGCAATTTATCAAAGTGGTTTATATTTGAAACCGTAAGCTGAAAATATACAGGCATAGGCTATTCGTGATACATCTCATGGCTGTTCATCCGGCCTGAGAACTGTTCTTCAGAAACTGAAATGTAATTAGACAGCAGCAGCGTAACATGTGGACGTACTCAAACATAAAAGTTTTAATTGTATATTGAATCATAGTCTTAGACGTAAACAACTCTAAACATTTGCTTGTACTATATATTGCAGCGTTTTTTCTTGTACCATGCGCGTGTACTTGGTGGCACTTTGAACTTGTACTTGATGTTTAGAGAACAGATTGCTTCTGTGCAGCTCTACAGAGACTTCAAAAAAATTGTCTTCAAGAAAAGTCCTAATATTCTGAGAACAGGAACATGTTATCTGTTTATGCCAGAGAAAAGGAAGTGGGTCTTTTGAACATTCGTAAAGTTCAAATCTTTATTCTTTATATTTGAAACGTTTTTTTTTTTACTTGTAGCTGTTAGAAATTCAGAATTCGTCTTGCGCCGGTGCTGCTTTGAACCTTGCTGGAATCAGCTCAGCAGAGCATTGTTGGCCCCCTCAGCCGGGTCTGGCTGTGGGGCCTGTTCACAACTCTTTTTTTTGTAGGCTAATATGGGAATCTTCCTGTTTTATCACTTTCTTTTCACTTTTGCTGAGCTAGATTAATGGCTAAATCAAGTGCTTAATCAAGCACTTCTGGTAGCATCGTGTGTTTAATTCTGCAGAAGCAGATTCATGAGAGATCACTTTAAAACATGGTCAAGTCGTGGGGCCGTGCTTGGATGTTTTTTTGTGAGTTTTCGTTGGTTTTTTTGAGAGGAGATGGTGGGGATGGTGGTTAGAGTACAGCCTGAGTTCATTTTGTGCTGAGCCCTGAAGCAGTTATCGATTTGCTTTTACTCTTTTATTTGTTAGGTAATAGGAAGTTATCGGAGTTTTAATGAAAGCATCTTCTTAAAAGGGTGCTCATAAATCGCAGGATCAAATTTTTACTTAAGCATTTGTATTTGCACTTTGCAAAAGCTTCTGATCCTGAAAACATGACACCTAATGGCCAAAATGTTAGAAAGTTGGAAAGAAAAGTTAATCTTCCTGAGCTATCTTGTTTGATCCAGTTTGTGTTGTTTGAACTCCGTGGTGTGGTGTTACATTGAGAGGGTGAAGTTTGGCCAGATGTTCCTCCTGAGTGATTCTCTGGAAAACAATCCAATATCAGAATTAATACAGATTCCTTGGATGCATCTGTTTTTTTTCCTTTCGGAATAGAACAGAGTATTTCAGCTGAGTGTGCTTGGAGTTGATTTCTTTTGCTCAGGTGTCGGAGCAGGCCATGGAAGAGCATCCTCCAGGGTCAGAGTGGATTTGCTGTGGCTAATGGTTCTGAGAGGGCAGAGTAGGTAACTTGCGTTTCTGTAGCTAGTGTCTCCCATGTGGAATAAAAAGAGAGTTCAAATTATATGTGGTATGGTGAACAATGGAGATGTTTCACGCTTGTTAAGGCAAATTTGCCTGGTAGTGTTAGAAGCAAAGGATGTTTGCTCTCTGTGCTCGTTACTGGCGAGGAGCAGTCTGCATTGCTGGGGGTTCCTATCAAGCTGCCTTCCTGTTGTGACAAACGTAGGGCCCTCGCTGCTTGGTTTTCAGTTGGCTTTGCTTGTTGTGTTGGTGACTGTTAAGACATCATCCCCGAGCTGCTTTTACACATCTGCCAGCTAACTGAAACTGTTTGGCGCTAAGTGGCTCATTATTAGGAGCTTCCTGATCTTTCCTGTGATAGTGGTAATTTTGTAAATTAATGTCGATTTTCTGAGCTCCCTTCTGAAGAAAGGGGGGTGCAGGGGAAGCTGTATAGACCCTTGTGACAGGGGGGTGTTCGGCAGGACACAGCACGTTCCTGCTCGGCTGCTGGTACCTGCTGTTGACACTGAAGCACTTTGTTCTGTGCTGCACCTACTGATGCCACTTCGCTTCCAGGTTTGGTATGAAACAAGTTTTATCTCCAGAGCTCTGAACGGGTCAGAAATGAGTTACTGAGAGATCACATCTCCCCTCGCAAACACTGCAGTAATGACGGTTGTCTAAAGTAGTCCATTCAATGATATTAAAATGAAGAGGCTGTGGGAAGATGGGTGGTGCTCAAGAAGGAGGCACTGGGTGTTAGATCCCTCATCAGAAACAGTGTGTTTAAACTTAAATTGCCTTCATCTGCTGTGGGAAGATCCTTTGAGGTGTGTGTGGGAAGAAACGGAACACCGGAAACCTTCCCTGGTTTTGATCACCAATCATTTGGGGGTTTATGGCTTTTATGTTTGCAGGTTGTGCTCGCAAGGCTGTAGTAGCCGGTGCCTCTGGTTGGAAGGGCGTTCTTGTGCTGTTGCTGTTTCTCCCGCGGTGGTAGCGCACAGGGCACCACGAAGGGCTCTTTTCTCACCGCGTCAGCGGGCTGAAGCAGGTTGGGCAGCTCTGCCTGGATCTGAATGTGGCCACATGAAGACGATGTTTTGATGTGTGCTACTGCTCCGTGCTGCGAGTGGTCCAGCAGGTACTGGGTGCTGGGTGTTGGGAAATACCTGCTATACCTGAACCGGCGCTTCCTCGCTGCAGCTCTGGTGCCTTGACCTGAACCTGGGTGAAAGCACGTATTTATTTACTTGGTTTTGGTTGAGAAATCCAGATGCCGACAAAAGCAGACCTTAGTAGGTTTTGAAAACGGCTGTTTGTTTTCTTTTGATGAGCAAAATCCTTTATCTGGGGGGAAAGTCTGACCCTCCACGGCGCTTTCGCAACGGGGAAGCAACGGGTAAGGTAGGACAAACAGCAGAAAAGGAAGGTGCAGGGCTGCGGGTGGGAGACTCGGCTTTCTCACCCTCTTCCCTTTGACTGAAAATACGGGGAGCCAGGCAATAGCAGTCCTGTTGAGCAGGTGGCCTGAGTCATTCTGGTTTGTTATTTATTTTGAATATTGATAAGATGGAAAGTATTTAAATCCATCTGGAGCCCTGAAACAAGAGGTCTGGAAATGTCCACAGCGGTGGTTGTGTTATGGCTTGAAACAGATCTTTATTAATCACCTAAATGAGGCTGTTAAAAAATATATGCTGCCCTGGTGCTTCGTACGCTTCTGTAAGAAGTGTGACAAGCGTTTCTGTAATCGGTAATTGTCGCCCTGTCAAAAGTTACTGGGGGAAAAACCTGCTTTTTGGGAGCGCGCCGCAGCTAGTAGCGCACATGGTGTTTGTCAATCGGTTGCGTTGCATAACTGCTGCTTGCTGGAGCATTACAGAAAACCAGACGGTTGCATTTCACTTGTGAGTGGCTAGAACTGCAGATTCAACGCTAGCTGGAATGTTTGGGGTTTTTGTTGAAATATGTGTTGGATCCAACGATGTTTTGTGTTCTGGAGTGTTCTAATACTGAAAAAATTTGAACTTGTCATATTTAAATGAGGGTATTGCGTGTGAACTCATAGCTATGAAATCTCCTCTGTAGAGGATCTGAGCATCTACGGCTGTAGCTGTGAGTGAGCTCTGCTTCTAGAATTAAGACCGCTGTTAGTTTTTGTCCGAGTGGATAATCTGTATGGAATTGGGCATCTCTCCCATTTTGAACACACTAGTTGGAAATAGACCCTTCCCCTGGAAAGCACCGAGTACGTGGGAGGAGCAGTTCTGCTGGATCTATTGGTTGCAGTGCCTTTTATGTTGCTTTTTATGTAATATTCTTTTCTCTAATGCAAATAAACTTGAAGTTGTAGGGAGGGGCTGCTGAGAAGAGGAAAACTTTCATTACAGACAGCTGACATGCAGAATAATATCTTTTTATATGCCACCTACCACGTGATAGTTTAAAGTAAATCATAGTTCACTGGGTAAGGTTATTTCTGGCACAGTTCTCCTTTTTGCGTAAGTAGTCTCATTCCAGCACATCTCGCTTTGCCCGGAGAGCTGATGTGTTAGCACTGTGACGGGTGTCGGGCCTGAAGAACAGAAATCTTGATGGATTGATGAAGTAAATACAGGTGAAGATAAAATAAATTTTGCCAAGTGTTGCTTTCCGCTTTGGATTATAACACTAATTGTAGTTGAAAATAACATTAAGATTGAAGATACAGGCTGAAACAGTTCCAGTCAGCCTTTCTCATGAAATATTCATGCATTTAGGGCTTTTAACTCATCAGATCACTTCTGAAGTCAGATCACTTAGAAAGGGATTACAATATTATTATAGCTTTGTCTTGTTTCATGAATACACTGCATTGGCGTATTGATCACTAGAACACACTCAAATTTGGAATTAAGCTTTTTTCAGGAATCTCATTAAATTGATCAAACGGATGTTTTAATGTCCCAGGGCACTTTCCTCAGTGGTGTGATTCTGAGAAAGTGGGTCTTTCCCTTTGTTCTGTGACTTCAGTTCTTTGTGGCCTCCCTCTGTTAAAGGAACTGTTTGCTCTTCAAACCCTCCTCATGAACACAGGGTTAAGTACAAGTCAGTTTAGGTCTCAGGCAGGCTGGAGAGGGGCTGTAGGGTAGCTGAGTGTGCCCTTAGAACATGTCAGAAATACTAAGTCATGTCTGCAGAGCTGGGAGGCTGAAACTTCTTTTATTGTCCTTTCCATGCCAGGTTCGTATGAACTGCATCTGGATGGGCAGTAGTTTAAAACGGGTCTCTCAAACCCGTGACAGTAGTGCCTGTGCATCTGTGGGGCTGATGTTGCATTTGTAGAATTACTGTAGAAAAAGCAGTTGAATGGGAGTTGTAACTTCGATGGAAGCGTGTCCTGACCAAAATGGAAAGCCCAGAAATTGTGGATAGTGGCAATTAACGTTCAAATGAGGCGTGGCGTGTTCTGAGGTCTTGCCCAGAGTGCAGAACTGTCTGTCTCCAGGCCATATGTTTAACACATTCGCATACAAATATGGGAGAGAGGTTTTTTTGCCCTATTGCCTTATGTCTTATCATTTCAAAGACACACAAAAAAGATGACTTTTTCGTTCCTGTTTGAATACTGTTCATGAGGCGGAGGGGAAGAGCTGGCTGATGCCAGCGGTGCTCATCTCGTTAGCTGCTGTAGGATGTGTCCTCCCTTCCTCCTGGCTTAAACATAATGTCTCTTCTTCTGGGAGCAGGAGTCCAATTGCTCCTGGGTTGGATTTTTTTGTTGTTGTTTAAAGACAGCTGTATAATAATCTATTTTGGTTGTCATCAAGCTTGACCTATAAATACTGAAATGGCTCATATAAAACTGATTTAGACTAGCAGAGCTATTTCCTTTAGTTTAGTTAGTGTCACCTTTTATTTACCATAATGGAAATTCCAGCATGAATTGTCAGAGTCGTTTTGCCCTTCTAAGCCAGGCAGATTCAGGAGGATTTGAAAACTTTGGAGAGCCCTCGGCGCAGAGGTCAGATCTACCAGTGGTTCAGTTCTCAGTCCTCCTGGCCTGAAAATTCTCACTGTGATGCCCTTAGGCTCCAGTGCTGAAGTGTTATTAACATTTTTGAATGTTTCTTCCTTTAAAATCTTCACGCAGAATAAAATTTCATATCTGTTGTAAAAGAAAATTCAGTTTCCACCCCCTCTGCCCCAGGAAGCAGCATTAAGGGACTGAGCTAAATACTGAAGGATTAAGCACTATATATTAGATAACTTCATTTCTTTACGAAAAGCAATGAAGCTGTTACTTTTTCCTCTATTTTAAGTTATTTCTGCACATTAACTTACTGTTATTCCGGAGCCTATCACACCTTAGTTTGCCATGAAACGGGTACAGTTGTACTTTACAGTGCTAAAATCCATCCGTCGTTAGCTGTATTTTGGTACTTGTTACACGGATACTCGTTGCTGTAGGGGTTTTATTTAAACTGATAAACAATGTAGTATTAATAAGTGGCCATATGGTAAGTGGAGCTTTTCATTCAAAAATTCATTGTTAAAACAGGCGTTTAATTAGGCGTGGGACCGGTCGGTGTTTGGGTTGCTTGCGGCTGACGCACGCTGAACGGCAACGCGGTTTTAAGGCAGCGAAAATCTCTAGACTGCATATGCAAACCTGACCTTTAGATCGGTCTGCACGGTCAAACCCAGAGTATACACACAAACCAATAATTGCAGCTTTGCCAGTGGGATTTAAAGAATGGGAATATTTTCTGGAGTTTGTAAGTTATGCCAGTTAGCTCCTGAGAAGCTGGGCAGTGGTCCATGCTAACAGACCATGTGTTCTTAGAGGCTTAATGTTAGTCTTAGAATTTATCGCTGATGGGCAGAAATACATTTGAAGAGCAGTTTGAACCTCTACAATTTTTTCAAGAAGTTTCAAAGAAACCTTAATTTGGAGGAAGCTTTATTGTTCTCTCCATCAAAGATTCAATGCTGGAGACCAAGTAAGGACAAACTGGATTCCAGCCCCCAGCAATGACCAGTGTCTGGTCACTGTTACTGCAGAAAGAAAACAAAGTGCAAGCTGCAATTGCAGCCACAACCTGCCTACCTCATGTCACTTATTTACTCTAATTACGTAAACCAGGAAGAACATAGTTAAGAATGTTGCCAAGCTACTATCAGCACAACAAATTATTCTTTCCAAGTGTAATGTAGTTGGTGTTTTGCTGTGATTGAGCCTCCTAGAGTCTGTCTGGAATTCAATCTGTATTAAAAAAGGTCAGAACATTTTTTCCACTGAAGAAAATGAAGGAGCAAAGACTTTGTAGAACTTAAAAATCAGTGTCAAATTGTGGATGTGGTAGACAACAGATGGAGGACGTCCCATGAACGGCTTCTATGTCTAATGTTGATGCCCTTGAACGTTTACGTGTTTCACTGATGAGGAAGGGGGAAAGAAGCATTTTTCTTTTCTTCTTCTGAAAAAGTTGTGGAGAACTCCTCTGAATTGTGTCAACCCCTCTGCCGAAAATACTCAAGTAGCTCTAGATGAGGAGAGAAATGGCTGAGATGGCCCACGGTGCTCGGGAGGACGAGAGCCTCTGTCCTCTGGCCCTGCAGGCGCTGGCCGCCGGGTCGTCGCCATTCTGATCCCATAATGTGGCCACACAATACTTCCTATTAAACTGATTTTTATATATAATTGAGAAAAGTCTGTTCTCTCCCTAACCTGCCCCGTCTCGGTGGATGTCTTTCCTCCTGTTTGCAGATGAGTGCTCATTAGTATTAAATTTGCAGCAGTGCCGCAGCCGGGGCGGAGGGGTGGCTGCCAAGCGCGGCCGGTGACGCAGCGTGCTGCTCTCCTTCGGGGATGCAGAGCGTGTTGGTCTTGGAGTTTTGCTTCTGGCTTCCTTCCCCCTGTCTTTGTCTGCCTGGCACGCGTCCCAAGAACTTTCTGCAAACGCACACCCATAGGACAACAAATAAACGAGCCGCTCCAGCACGGCAGGCTTCAGCTGCCCGAAGGCGCGTTCCGTGCCCGAGCGCTGCGGCAGAGCCGTGCCACGGGAGTACGTAGGCAGCCGCTTCCGCGGAATTAACGCCGGGGTATTGGAAACGGCAAGTGCAGCGTGAAGCCGGTTGCAGAATAGATTCCAGACCGAGGAGGATCAATCTCGATCCCTGTTGGGGTGTGCAGCACAGAGCTCCGGCTCAGCGCAACCCCCGGCTCACAAAGCGCTGTTCTGTTGCTGGAGGACTTTGCTCTTAGCCCGGGTTCTGCTGGCTTTGGCCCTGCTTGGGTGACCTTCACGATGCACCGCAGAAGATGTGAAATTACTCAGAAACCGGTGATTTGGTTGTGGCTCAGAGGAGCGCACGGTCGGGACTTGGCTGTTTGAGAGTGGACGTGTGCAAGGCTCGCAGGCCCATCTCTCGCCTTTTCCGGTTGAACACTTCAAAGAACATCTCAGAACAATGTCCTTTTTCTCGTGTGTTCCCAAATACCTGTTTGCTTATTTGACTTGTCACTAGCTTTATTTTTTTGCGTGTGCTTCTCGCTGTGGTTTTTTATTTTTATCCAGTACGTCAAACACACACAAAAACGCATTTAGATTTAAATTACTGAATCATGATTGCCTATCACTTGGACAAGGAGTGTTACTGAAGTGTTGCTG
This sequence comes from Eurystomus gularis, assembly GCA_013400335.1. Taxonomy (NCBI): domain Eukaryota; kingdom Metazoa; phylum Chordata; class Aves; order Coraciiformes; family Coraciidae; genus Eurystomus; species Eurystomus gularis. The sequence goes on from VZZY01022873.1 coordinate 609,860, forward strand.
CCTTCCTGTTTGTAAATTTATGAATTATTGGTGAAAGTTCCCTTATGGAAATAGTACAATGTTGCAATATGGAAGTATTGTTACGTGTTTCACTAATCTGAAAATGACTATACTGAACAGTGAGTTCGGTTTATAGTAATTTTATTAAAATGCTTTTTAGCACAGTAGTGGTTCAGGATTAGATTCAATTCCCAAGTTGTATGGTAGGGAACTGGAACTCACGAGCTGCTGGCTTCCCCTGAGGAGTTCTTCCTCCTGAGGAGTTTCTGAATGACCAAAATACTGCTTTCTAATGCTGGAGTCACCAAAGTCTAACATAGGTTGATTAGGCAATGTAAATTCCTGCCTGGAACCAAAATGTTTTTCTTGTTTTTACAAGAAATAACTTGGGTTTTGGTCCTGAAGTTATGTCCCCAGGCTTGGCATTGAGGTTAGGAGAACAAATCCGGGAGGGTCGGGATGCGGCTGCGGGGTCGGGGATGCTCCGCGCCTGGGCAGGGACTCGCCCCACACCGTTACATGTGCACTGAGCTACAGGCTTGCTGCCCTGATTTGTGTTGGAGGTGATGCCAAGAGCAGCCAGTGGAAATGGTCGTGTTTTTACCGTTAGAACTGTAAAATTGAAGGTGGGATTCCTGCCATGGTGTATAGAAGATGTGTGCTGTTGTGTAATGTTAATATAGAAAATAAATCTCCCTGGGTGTCAGATACCGCAGGGATAGCGAGCAGTAGAATAGAGGCAGACTCTAAAGAGTGTGTAAAAGGGAGTTTGTAAAATTCTGCTTTAAAGTCATGCTGAAGTCCTGCTTTCTGCGTAGTCTTGTCTTTTCTTTGTCTTTTTTTTCCTCCTTCCCTCCCATTTTTCTCATTTTGATGGCCTCAGGAAAGGTGGAGGAGGTTTTGTGTGTACCCTGAAGACGGGGAGATTGGCTGCCTTGGGGAAGGGACTTGGCAGGGAGTCCGCGGCAGTGATTTTTATTATGCAAGTAAATTCTGTGCTAACTAACAGGGTAACTCTGCAGCAGCGTTTGTCTCTCTAATTTTGAGGGGATGCGTCCGTTAATTAATTGTGCGATTTGCAGACAAACACCCTTTCATTTGTGATCCGCCGTCCCTCTTCCCGGCGTGTGTCCATCGCTCGCACGCAACAATTGCATAATTGTCGACAGCTTTGATTAATATTAGGGAAGTATTTAATGCGCTTTCAACTACACTGGGTAATTCAATACCTAAGAACATGGTGTATAACAACTAATTAGGGAGCAGATGGCGAGTGGAGCTGGCGTTGGGCAGGGCCGGGGCCGAACCGGCGCGGTGCCGCGGGCGGTTCGCAGCCGCCGTTTGGCAAGTGCCAGCCCGCGGTGAAGCCGGGGGCAGAGCCCTGGGTCTCCTGTTTCCAGCCTTCCCTGCCGGGTCATTCTTTCTATTTGTTTTGGTTTTTTTTTAATTGTGGAAGGAATCGGTCAGTTTTAGCGTGGTTTGATCATCGTGAATACTTTCTCTGCAGAAGTGCTGGGTTTGAGGTTGTTTTGCAAGCACGGCTCTGAGTGATGGAGGGATTTTGGTGGAGGATTGAGCACTGTTTAAAAGAAAAAACCTACCTTTTTCATGGCCTGGTGATGGTAACTTAAACTGGCATGAAGAACATCTACAAAATTAAACAGGGTTGTTTATAGTAGCCATGATTCAGTATTTAAGTGCCAGGGTAAAAATAACCAAGACATGTGGCTGTAACGTCCCGAGGAGCTGCCCCTCTCTCCGGGCAGGGGCAGAGCGAGGGCCGGCGCGGCCGGAGCTCACACCGACATCTGCGCGTTTCTCTCCCAGATCGGTGAAATGCTGACAGTGCATTTCCCCTTGGAAATGTTAAATATTTTGGTTTCCACATGTGAGAATCAGCCTGCTAGAAAAGGGGAGGTGTGGGTGATGAGCGAGCCAGCGCTCAGGAGGAGGTTATCCTCTTTTTAATTCCACGAAGCCGGGTGAGTGGTGTTTGCTCCCTGCCCCTCTCTCTGTCCCGTGGGCATCTTTCCTTACCTTTCTCTATCCCAGTACATCTTTCTGGGGAACTGCAAGAGAGCAAAATACACGTTGGGTTAACAGTGCACGTGGCTGTAGAAGCTGCACCTCGAGAGGCCATTTCACGTTGTCTCTAGGAACTGATGCTTGTGGTTTGATGTGTGCTTGTTCGGTGCCTCACTTCTTCCTGTTCCTTTCCCCTCACCTCATCCTTTTTTATACGAGGGCTGTGCTTTGTGCTTCTGGAGTGGAACTGCAGCCTGTCATCTGCCTGCAGTCCGATAGCTGAGACTGTGTCAGCGCTTTCACAAAAAATCCCTGTTTTCAGGTGTGCACAGATGGGATCCAAGCATGTGCTTGCAGCAAGAGCTGCTTGAATGAACTTTGCTTTGCTGTAGACTTCATTCCTGTTCTATTTGGGAAAATACTTGACAAGGATTACGGGAGCTTCATTACTTGTTTCTAAAACGTTCTGATTTCTGTGGCTCCAAGGAGCCACGTGCCCGTGGCTCTGGACTGTCAGATGCAGAGCTGCTGAGAAGTGTGTTGAAAAAACCAAAGTGCTGGTTTCTCATTTAAACTTTCTGTGTTCTAGCATTAAAAGGGGAACAATTATCCCTTGGAAGCTTTCAGAAATAAATGCTCTTGGGCAGAGCACGTAACCTAGCTGGTTTGCACCTCGGGCAGGGCTGGGGGAGCCAGAACCGAGGCCGTTGGGGAAAAGCAAAGTACGAGGCTTCCTGCAGTACAGTGCCTGCTTGGCAGACTTATCTATGGGTGTTGATCTGCTGCTCCAAAACCAGAGAGGAACGCAGAGCTGTAGGCTTTGAGTCACAAATAGAGACTCTGGTGTATCTGGCACTGAATCTCTGAGAGGCTGAAGGCAGAGGACCCTTCGCCTGTCACAGCAGCAGGGTGTAGCCATGGCTGCGAGCAGCGTTTGGAGCATCACTGCTGCTGCAGCGCAGTCGCCGGATGGTGACACTGCAGGTATTACAGTCTTTTAAAACATGTGGACGAGGAGCCAGCAGCGCTACTGGGGCAGAGGGATGGTGCTGCTGGGACTTGACCTGCTCTCAAGCACTGGCAAGATGCTGCATCCCCTGTCTGGGTGCATCTCCATGCTCTCCCCTTCGCCCTTTGCTTTTTGACAGCTTGTAGGTGCTCTTCAAGCAGTGTCACGCACGTGGTGTCGGTGCTGCCTGGGCAGGGCTGGGAGGACACCCTGTCCCCCTCCCAGGTGGCTGGGACACGGTGGGGCTCGGGCATGGGCTGGAGAGGTACGGGGCAGGATTCATTTGGGGCATCCTGGCAGCATCAGTACCTGACGCTTTGGTTTCCTGCGTGCACTGATGCTGGTCCTGGCATGTGCAGCCTCCTCACAGAGAGTTTTCCTCACCTAAAATGCATTGCAAACTTGATAGAACTTCAGACAGGCTTAGGCTGACCTGTTTGTCTTTTGTAAGTGAAGTCTTCTGCAGAGCCTATTAGGGAGAAAAAGCCCCTGGGAACGTGGTGATTTGCCTTAAGCAGGGCCCGTCTCTCCTGCGGAGGAAAGTTGGCTTTTTGTAGTGGGAAAAGCAAACTGGGAGAGAAGGAAAGAACCTGGAGAGCACGGGAAGCTCCTGAGCGCTTGGAGAGCGGTAGCAGCCAGCTTTTGGGTGAGGGTTTGATTCCAGTTCGTCAGAATGAACGATGTCTGTTAATCTATTAAAATGTGGCCGTGTCTGTTTAAGCCTACCTCTTGGAGGTGTGTTCAGTGCGTGCTGGAAGCCCAGCCAGCGGCATCTCCAGCCCCACTTCAGCTCCCATGTGATGCCAGCGCCTGCCCGAGCAGCTTCTCTGCAGCAAGAGGAGCTGTGGAGGAGCAGACGCCTTCCCCCGCCTCTCCAGCCGTGGCCTTCTGACTCATTTAGCACCGACTCAGTTTTTAAATACCTTTGCTGATCTGTTATCTGTAGCGTGTTCTTCAGAACCACGTTTCCCCGGGTTTCTGGGGCAGCGCTTTCCCACGGCGGCACAGGCACAGCGAGCTGCAGGTGCAGAGGAGGCGGGGAGGGAGCTTGAGGTGGAAAGAAGGGATGTTGGTCATTGAACTGTTCTTTAAAATTCCCGCCCCTGGGTTAGCTGAGCAGTGAATGGTCAGAAATCATGGGTGGCTATAGCTGGCAATAGATATTTAGGGATGAAATCCATGGTATGGAGGTAGAAGGCGTTGCCACAGGGAAGGGAGAAAGTGAGACTTTGGAACTGTCCATGGACTTTGTGCAAATGCAGTCATCAAATAGCGGGTAAGGGGATTGTGGACAGAAGCGGTGACTTTGCGTAAATCCGGTAAAAGTCAAGAAAAGAGCAGACAAGCTATTTAGATAATGAGTTGATAAGAAGGGAGAAGTGCTTCTTCCTGTGATGGCAATCTTTTCCTACCGTGTCTGCAGACTGTGTTTTATTGCTGTCAAATCTGGTAGACAGAAACAAGGAACCTGAAATTTTCATTTAAAAAAAAAAAAGGGAAAAAAACCCCCAAGCCCCCAAGTAGCCACTGTTCCTAAACACAATCTCAGGCCAAGGAGGCCTCAGGACGAGCAGCCCTTGCCCGGGCTGGTGGGAGGTGAGGAGAACCAAGCTGGAGCATGATCCTGCTGCTCTTCTGCCACAGCCTGTCCTGGGGCCAGGGATGTATTCCAAAAAATGCTTCCAAAAGCCAGTGCAGTCCTGTAATAAACAGAAATGTGAACTTTCTGGTTGCAAGCTTGACGTTTACTTTTTACCCTAAGAAATTTCAGTTTTCTCCCTTCTTCCTATGGTTTACCTTAACTGTAAGTCCAGTTTGGAAAGTGTTTTATGAAGTTTTAATCAAGTTTTGCTGTTGGCTTCTGCCGGACACCCCCAACTGCAATCTTTCACTGCCCTGGAGGCACAGTTAAATTGTGGTGGAGTTCTGTTTTTTAAGGTAATTTGATTGGAATATTCAGAAATTGTGTAGAGCTCCACTGGTAGAGCAAAGGGAAAAATCTTGTAACAAGCATGTTTTGGTTTGAAAGCAGAGAGAGAAGATTTGATGCTTGAACACACTGTCATCTGAAAAATGATTGATTAATTCTTTGGTTTTTTTCAGTCCCTTACAGGGAGCCTGGAAAAACCTTCAGTAGGGCTGCTAACACTGATGAGAGATCTTTTATGCCAAGGTATGAGCTTTTAATGTTCTCAGTATATCTCAGATAGAATTGCTAACGGTGAAAACATTGGCAGTTGGGGAAGTTGGGGAATTGATAAGTGTAAAATGCACTGTTTAAAGTAAAAAGTTGCCTGAATCTTTTTTTCTGTAGTGGGGAAAAGAAACCCTGGAGTTTTGCGTTCTGTCTTTTCCTGGTGTCCTCTGCTATTGTAGGAAATACAAACCTATGGTTACAGTCCACTGCTTAGAGTTTTAAGCCTTTTGTTACCGCCTTAATGGAGGTTGTGTCATCAGTTATGGCCAACATTTCATCAAGTTATGCAAAACCATCAGACGACGTGCTCTTACCACTGTCTTTTTCACTCTGAGCAGTGTATCTGCACCTCCTGTTGCTCGTAGCTCCATCAGGGTTTGGGGAAGGAAGGAGGGAGAAACTCGTGGGTACAAACTGCCTTCTTGAGATGTATAAATCTGTACTCGGGCGTTTGCGTCTCAGGGTGCACGTCACAGCCCGGGTTAGCGTGTTGTTCTTGCGCACCTTTCAGTGCTGTGTTCACTTGCCTGCTTTGTTTATGCTCCTTTCTCCCCACGACCCAAGTTACAAGCTTCTTGATGAGCTGGTGAAACATATTTAAGTGGGATCGCTAATCTTTGCATCAGGTTTATCTCCTGAAGGGCCTCAGCCCTTCTCCCCACAGCCTCTGCCTGGCTTCTTCCGCTGGTTGGGAAATACCCTGAAAGTTTTGCTCCTTTGTACCCTGATTCAGCCGCTCGGTTGCAGCAGGGCGAAGGTGATTCGTGCGGTTGGGAGAGTGCGGGTGCTGGGCTGAACACAGATGCAGGTGAGCGGGTGCTCAGAGCTGCCGTTCAGGTTACAGCTTCATCTGCGTGTGCATCCATCTGCTGGTCCCTCTCAGAGCTCCTTTGGCCACACTGCCCTTCATTTTTGTGTGTTAAACCAAATATCCTGCATCTTTTCTTCACCTCTCCATCTGCTCCCAGCCCTTCGCTCTTCCTTTAGGAAGGAGCTTCAAGGCATCTCGGGGCTGATGCTGTGAATAGCTGAGTGTCTGCTTTGGTCACCTCCCAGGCAGTGGTGGTGACAGTAGCAGCAGAAAAGAGATGCTCCTGTTAAAGAATAATGAAAAGACTAATTCTGAGGTGTCAGGTGTTTTGCGACGTAGAAGCCAAGTTTGTTCATTATTATAGATGAAATCTGAACCCTCCTATAGTGTATTAGTCTGTATTTAAAGTGACTGTACATGTGCTGGGTAGGTTGGAGAGTCTGATGGAGCAGGGAGGAGGGAGCCTGGTGCTCAGGGCAGTGGTGGGTTAGCATGGAACGCGCTCTGTGCCCCCTGGGTTCCCCGGGGAATGTGCTCTGTGCCCCACAGTTGTCCTGCCGTGGCTCAGTGGCTCTGTGTGATTGGGAGAAGGGAGCACGAGCAAGGAGACGTGCTCAGGTTTGGCTTTATTTTTGCACAGCAGCATTCAGAACCAACAAGACCAGTTTCACAACATTTATGACAACACTGGAAGTTAATTCTTTTACACTCCTTAGTGATTATACTCTTTTCTTGACTCAAAAGGAACACTTCTCACCTATTCTTTCATTCCATTTTGAAACATGGCCGTTGCTCCACAGCGTCTGACTCCACTGCACGGAGCTCTGGGTGGAAATGAAGGCTACGGTGTCTAACCGTGTTTCGGTGGGCATAAACAGTTGCCAAATGAGAAGTTGGCTGGGACGCAGCACAGTGATTTCTTGAGCGCTCTATTCGTGTTGTATAAACAGATAACATTAACATACTTGTGGAAGAGCTACGAGATAATTAAGATGTGTGGGGTTTACAGTAACATGGCTCATGCATTTCAGGATCTTGGTTTCCTGTTGCACCTGAAAAAAAAAATAAATCTGCGAATACTGCAGAGAAGAAATGAGAAGTTAGTCTTGTGCTGCTCCCAGCTGAAACTTTCCCACAAGTATTTTTACTATAAATAAGAAGTGAAAGAGTTCACAGCTAAATTTAACCCTTAGCTTGATTGCTTTCCGGGTTTTCTGAGGTGGAACAGAATGTGCAGCTGTAGGAAGGTGAAGATAAAACTGGGTCAATAAGTTGCATTTGTACTTTTTGCATCACCTTTTCATTTCTTTGGATTATCAAGAGGATAATTGTTGCTAATTGGAATTCCCCTTTCCTTCCTGTCCAAAAATCATTATTTTTGAGAGAAAGGAAGTGAATGTTACTTCTTGGGGAAATTTTCAAGCAGAAGAGCTTCCAGCTGCCAGAATTTGTACCAAAAAACGTAGTCAATGTACTAGAGTGCATAGACATTGCTTGCTCTGCTTTTAGAAATCCCAAGTTACCACTCTGGAAAATCCCTTTCAGCTTGACTTAATTTCACAATTTCTGTGAAGTTAAGCAACTACAGCTCATCCAGGCTTTAAGAGGTGAAGAAAAAAAACCCCAAGGTGCTTAAAACTGTGGGCTGCTGCTGCTAGCTTCAACTTTATTCCCCTCTGAGGCTTGGGCGAGGGAAGGGCAGCTTGGCTGCGTGACCATGGAGAGCCTCAGTGTGGGCAGGTGAGCCCTTTATTTCTCTTTTATTGGCAGAAAAATGAGCTTCAGGTTGTGCTAAACCAGCCACAGAATTTGTATGCTTCTCTCCAGCTGCACGTGGATTTTTCTTAATTTTTGTTTAAGCCTATACTCGTGTCACATTTAGACCACAGAACGTCCTGTGGCTGAGGGATGAAGGTTAAAAGTGAGATGTTTGGGCAAGGTCTGCAGTAACGTGTTCTGCTGCCAGTCCCGCTGGGGGCACACGGGTTTCCTCTTGACTCTGTTTTACAGCTTTCCCTTGGGAGTATAAATGATAGAAGAAAGCCCTGTCCTGATTTAATGATTATGTAAACTTGAGACACAGATTGTCAGGGAGTTGTCCACAGTTGCAAAGCTAAAAATACGATCCCCGTTCTTCGCAGGCTGTTGTTAACGGTAGTCGACAAGGTGATACATTTCTCTACCAAACTACTTCAAATACGTTCTTATTTTTAAAGCAGTCCTCAAACTGCAGCCAGTGAACCCATAAACCCTGTGGCAACGTTCGTTTGACATGCCTTTGAGAAACGCAGCTCATAGCGCTCGTGTTTCTGAAGCCTTACTTGGGAAGAAAGCTCTGTCTTGGGGGGGAAGAGGGGGGAAGATAATTAGCTGCTGAGGTCATTGTTTGCTTGAGCTCCGTTAATAGGGACAGCCCAGGCCGGCTTATAATGTAAACATAGTGTAAAATGTTTATCACCAGCTTTGTCATTTGCCTTATTTGTCGGGGAATCTCGAGGAGAATGAGAAGGTTTCTGGTGCTGAGTTGCGGGAGTTGCAAGATTTCCATAAAAAGGCAGAGCCCTTGCTTGGGCGAGCAGAGAGGTTCTGCCTTGGCAGCCGTGAGTTGGGCCTGGCCTTTTCCAGAGAAAAAGTACTGACCCACGTCCTTCCCTGCTGGGGGTGGGTGGGAGAAGTGAACCTCTCTACTTGCACCTTCCTGATCTAATTTTCTTGCCCGATGCTCCGTAGTTTGTGCTATAAATCGCTGGGAAGGCAGAGGACAGGCAGCAGAGCGTGTGCTGCCTGCGGCGGCTGGGCATGCGTGGCCGTGCCGTGTCGGTGCCATGGCGTGTTCATCCTCATCCTCTTCCTCTCCGAGCCCCGGCAGGCTAACAGGTCCGGCTCTGGGCATCTCACACGTACCGGGGCTGTTGGAGCGGCCCTCTAAACTTGAGTGCCCAGGTAGAAAAATAAAATCCGCAGCTGTTCCTAAAGAGGTGTTTGTTCCCGGGGTATCTGGGGAAGGGGAGCGTGTTGCTGCTTTCGGAAGATGGTGTCATAAATGTGTGTGTGCACCTACGCTTTTCACTGTTGGCTTTTTTCCTGCTTTCCAGGTCGCCGCTGTTTGAACAGACCACACCATGCGTGAGTACAAGCTGGTGGTCCTTGGTTCAGGAGGTGTGGGGAAGTCCGCTTTGGTGAGTTTTGGGAAGCAGTTCTGAAACCCGTACCCAAACACAAAATCGGCCTGTCTCACTGCAGACAACGCTCCTTGGATGCAGTGAGATATTTGTATTACCTTTAATGCGCCTAGAGACTTGCTGTTGCGCTGCTGAAGTACCCGGGAGCTTGTGGCACGCTCTGGGAGAAGCGGCGGGCGATTAATCGCTGTTACAGCAGGGAAGTCCCCTCCAGCCTGTGCGGTGCAGAGGGATAAGCAGACTGATGACACTTTGAACTCCTTAAGTACTTGTGTTGTTTCTTAGAAGAGGTTTACATGGCAGAGTTGATAGTAAAGCATTGTAAGAGAGATTTGTCGCCTGTTTATCACAAATCAGTCAAGCAGCTGCTCCAACAAGAAAGGCAAAGAACTGCTCAAGTGTAAAGTTATCTAAAACAAGGAACTACACCGTGTTCCTTTCCGCAGGAGGTGATAGGTAATAGCTGACCAGCTTCTGCTTCGTGCACCCTTGTTTATTCTGCTGAAATGGGCTGTTCGTAATCTTGGTAAAGCACCTGCAGAATCCAGATGAACAGGAGGAAAGATTATCCAGTTGTGTGTGATTTGATGTGCTCTTTCAGAGATCCTGTCCTAATCTTTACAAGATGTAGGTGTCAGATTTTGTTTGATGCAGCCTGTTCTTCAATACGCAATCTGTCTCACTTTTTCCACCAACATCCCCTTGATTATCTTGCTTTTCTTATGTAACGTTGAAAGATTCACTAGATAAAATAGGGCACTTATTAATATGCTGTACATAAAGATTATTCAGCATCTGCCATACTTTAATTTCCTCATTTGTGATGTTGAAATCCGAGTCAGCATCCATCGCTGGCCTTTTTCAAAGCTGAAATGCGAATTCTTTGTCTGGTAAACAAAAGTTAAATTCTTTTTGACAGTCTAGGTGCTAAGTAAGCATGTGTCGTAATTCAAGAGCAACATCGATGCACCATGTTCATAATAGTACACAATAAGTGCCAATTAGCAGCTAAGAGCTTTTAATATTAAGCTTTCCAAGATGACTCTCTGCTTATTTACAAGCAGTTGCAAGGAGAGGTTACAAGGTGGGATTTGAAATAATGTGGAGGTCACTTTAAAATCTCTTTTCTTCAGACTGTATAAACTAAACTGTCTAACAAAGAGGCTGGTGTTTGTTTTCAGCTCTGTGTTTTTACAGTCGCAGTGTAGATTACAATATGGGGTTGTTTCACCGCAGATCCTCCTGGTTGGTTGAACTGTTCTGTGCCAAGGCGGTGCTGATGGTGCCTTTTGGTAACAGTGACGGGATAGCAGAAAAACCTTCACAGTTATTTTGCAACTTGTTTCCTCAGCAGTGGTTTTCTTCCCTTTTCTAATGAGGGTAAAAATCTTCTGGAGCGTCAGTGGGTGGGCAGCGTTACCAGGAGTGTCCAGTTGTGCGTAGTCCAGTGTTGAACTGGGAGCCAAAGCTGGGACACACAACCCCCAAACTAAGGGCGAGTTATAAAAGTCTTGGATTCACGTAAAGCCTGGAATCACCCCCAGATTTGTGTCTTCTCCCTTGGCCTCTCTTTCCTGCTATAAACAATAAAAGTACCTCACAGATTAAGGATATTCCATACAAGTTAGAAATCAAGTCGAACAGAACCGTAATTGTGACCGTGTGTAATTGGCGTCTGTGAACACACAAGCACCAGCTGAGGTAACAAAAGGTAGAACGGTGATTTATTACAAAGAAAACAATTTGAGAAGAGAATACATGGGTTCAGTTAATTTTTTTCAGATATAAGACTCTTGAGTGTTACGGTGGAAAGATGAGATATCGGGATGTCCGTGGTCGCGCTGAGGCTGGTTTACAAACGCAGCTCCCAGAACAGAGCGGTGCAGGTGTGACCAACCACAGCACTCGCGTGTTCTCCTCCTAGCAAACAGCAGCCTGCTGTGGACACTCTTGGTTAGCAGCTGTGTGGAGGGTCCTGAAATACAACCTGCAACCCACAATTCCTATGTTTGGTTTCCATTGCTGGTGTCACTCCGTCATCCACGTGGTATCTCCTTAGAGTGGTTTTGCTGAGATGTACTTGAAGGGCAGGCTGGGACAGCTGTTTGTTGTGACAAGAAGGTATTGGAGAAGCAAAGGCTTTGATCGTTAGGCTGTAAAATAGGTTTATTTAGTGGTAGATGATTTTTTAAATGAGGTAGTACTAGAAATCTTTTTTTCTTATATTAAAAGAAAGAGCTGGAACTGCTCGGTTTCCAGCATACAGCGAGATGTTCTCCCTGTACCTGGCAGATGCCACTCTGGAAGTTTGCAAGTGCTTGTGTGACAGATGTGAACCCTCTTGCAGGAAAATCTCAGCTGTCTGTCCAAACAAAATACAGCTCCTCAAACCAGGTAGTGAGTTTGTATTAAAAACCTTGTGGAAAGTTCAGCTGGCAAAAGACAGTTTGTGCGTTTGTTGATTTTAAAGAGACAAAATTAAGTGCTGGGATCTTGATACTTAGTTTTACATAAAACCAGCAGCTTGTTTCACAAGTTCAACCAAACCTCCAGATGCTCCTGTGCCGCATTACTATGTTACTGCAGATTATTGTGGGCAAGAACGTGGGGATGAGGGCAAAAAGGAAGGAGCTTTGCCTTGTGGAGAACACGTGCAGTGCGGACTGGCAGGAGCCAAAGCACCCCACGAACAGAGCTTGGGTGGCCAGAGATGGGTCACATCCCGATGACAGTCCGCTGGGAAGTGTTTAGAGTAGATTTGCTTTGAATCATGGTATCGGGGAAGAAAGACTTCCTCTCTGAAATGAGTGATGGCCCCGTCTGTAATGGTTTAATACAAATGGAGTATCTGGAGACACTCCAGGTTTCACTTGCTGCTCGGAGATAGGACATGCTCTGGACGTGTAACCTGGAGGAGCTCCACTGTAACTCCGGAGTGATTTGAACTGAAATGTGGATTTTCCACCTGGTACTTCACAGTGTACAGATTGCCAGCACTTCTGCTTAATTTTTTTTTTTGTCTTCCATATTTGATGATTTTTCTTCTTCTGAAGTCGCAGGCACTGAAGGAAAGGCATTTTTGAGGATATCATCTTCTATGAATAAAGCAAGCAAGCAGATGGTTGACGTTGCAAAAAGTTTTGAAAACATGCTTGAATAAAGTGATTCTTAAAATGACAGAAAGTACCTATGTTTTATTTTATACATTCCAAAATGTATATGTCTTTTTTCCTGCTCTCTGCTATTGAATTTCAACAGCGTTGAATAGTTTCTGTGTTGTTACTTTTTCATAAAGTGCTTCTTGGTAGATATTACTCGTTGTGTTCAGTTGACTTAATATTTTTCCTCTTGCCTTTCTCCCCAGACTGTACAGTTCGTTCAGGGAATTTTTGTTGAAAAATATGACCCAACAATAGAAGATTCATACCGAAAGGTAAAATGACATCGTTTGTATTTCTTTCAAGTCTTGTAGAGCTTGCTTCTTTTTAATAATGTAACAAAAGCTTGTCACGAGAAAGGGTCTTTTCTAAGAAAGTGTTGTGGCTGCGTGAAGCCGGAGCAGGGAAGCATCGGGCCTGGAAATGGTGCCACGCAGATCGTTTCCTTTGGCTTCACAGAGCATTTCCCTAGCTGAGGGCCTCTGGGCGCAGTCAGACAAATTGTATCAGCTGCTATAGAGCTGAATTATCAGGGAATGACAAATTTTGCTGCTAATTGGACAGCCCCCTAAATTAGTTCTACTTAACAGGAGGATTAAACCTCCGTTACTCCATCCAACCAAGAGCTTTCACTTTAAATCTCCGATGCCTCGGGTTGAAGCAGTTTGAGGCCGCAGCTCTCTGCTCTTTGCCTGTTTCTGCGTTAGAGGTCACTTCTCCCCAGGGATCGGTCTGGTGTGTTTTCTGAACCATCACCCATTTCTACTTGTGTGGAACGTGAGCTGTGGCGCTCGGCAGACGCGGGTACTGCCCATCCCTCCTGCCAGCGCTTCCGATTGATGCCGGGCGATAGCAACAGCTCAGCCCAGCTAGGTCAGACCGTGACTCAGATCTGTTTGCTGCGATTTGGCATATAATTATTACTCCAAAACATAAAGATACCAATATTTACTATGTGTGCTGAGTGTAGAAGTTGTTGTTGAGTATTTTCACCATCACAGCAGGTTTCGTTGCTGTAGCCTAGCAATTGCCTCGTGTTGTTTCCTTTAGGAATGGCTTTGTTGCCGTTTAGTTCAGATGGCTTCTGCTTGGTTTGAAGGTGTATAAAGTTCTTTACGGCCGTTTTGGATGCAGGCTTGTAATTGCTGAGCAAAAGTCCTTGTCAGGATCCCTGATGCGGTCGTGTTCTGTAATTCTGTCAACAGAGCTGCTTTCTTCACTCAACTGATGTCAAGTAACCCATTGTTTTACAGATTAGCATAAACATTAGCATAATTAAAGGCACCAAAACATAAGACATTTGTGCCTGTGATAAATAAGTGTCAGTTGTGGTATGATTTCTGCTGTTGACTTTCCTGGAATTACCCTTGTTGAATCGGAGACGCTTCTCAGCGAGTGGAAGACTTGCTAAGCCTGTGAGGGTCACTAAATGTTTTGCTTTTTCCTCTTTACTCTCTCTCCCCCAGCAGCAAAGAGAAATCGAAGTTTAAGTTCCTTTGATTTGTAAGTGTGGATTTTAGCTCGCTCAAGTTGAGATGTTTACGATGAGCTGCTCGTTTAAGCCCTTACAATGAACCGAGTCCTGGAGCGTTGTTGAGCTGACCCAGAAGCCTGGCTTGGGGCGTAATTAATCCTCTAATAGTGGTGCCTCTCTTGGCGCTGGGGAGGTGCAGGTGCCTGGCTTGCCTGCAGACATCTTTGCAGCAGAAGTGAAAATGAAGCTCAGATTGTCTTGCCTGTCCCATTTCAGACATTTTAATTTTAACTGTATTTGCCTGTTCCCTTTTTTCCCCAGCAAGTGGAAGTAGACTGCCAACAGTGTATGCTTGAAATCCTCGATACAGCAGGGACAGTAAGTGTCATTGCTTTTTCTAACTGATGCGGAGTTTCTTCGTTAAGAATGAGATGTTAAGAGTAGACCTTACACTAGTATAATAATCCTGCCCAAACAAAGCCAATAGGTCAGCTGTAGTTTACACTGAGTGACTTTGTTAGATAACCCAAACCCCAGCGTGGTCAGTGAGCGTTCTGCAGCCCCGCCAGCAGCGCTGGGAGCCCCTTCCCCAGCTGGTGCCCCAGTGCTGGACACACAGGTTGGTGCATCCTGTGCCACTCGCCTCTTCTCTCTGCCATCCACCATCTTCTCGCTATCGCACGCTGGTATGGGATAATTTTACAGTGAATTTTGCAAGAATATGCACGCACACGTTTAAGCCACTTCCAGGGGACCCATCGCGGTTGGCTCCCGGGATGTCACATCAGCCTCCATCAGTAGAGGTGTTGTAGCTGCCCAGGGCTGCTCCTCTGCCAGGTGGCACCTCCCTGGCACCACCGAGTGCTGCTCTGGAGGCCCATGTCCTCCCCCCAGGGCCGGGCCGTGGCTGCCTTTGCCAGTGTCACTCGGTGCCGTGCAAAGTCCCGTCACTAAGTAAGCAGGCCTTGCGATGGCTGAGTGCGCAGCACGGGGAGAACTGCTGCCTAAAAGTCAGTTTTATTTAGGAAGCTTTGAAAATGATCAACAGCCATGGGAGGGCGTGGAAGCAGAAATCATTGTTACACGGCTCTGGCAAAGCTCCTGTCACAGGCCTGGACAAAGGCAGCTCTGATGTGGGACAGATTTTCCAGCCTGCTCTTGCATCTCATTGCATTGAGCCGTTCTCATGCTAGAGATGACGACCATATAATTACATATGTGCAGAGGGGGTCAGGCAGTGCCTTCCCATGTGGTCATGCTCACGATAAATGGTGAGTGAGGGACTCTTGGGCCTGTTCCGATACCATGTTAGAGGAGAAATTGCATTCCCAGCTCTGTTGTCTGAGGGCAGCCTTGTGCTTAACGCTGTATCAGAAAATGAGTGAAAGATCACTACAAAATATTTCAGCCAAACCTTGACACCTTGTGTTCTATTCGGGGCTTACAGCAGTCCAGCTGCAGGTAGATTTTTGTGGCTGCTCTCGATCTTTTTCCCATTTTTTTCAAGAAGCCTTTTTCTTTATTGGAGGGAAAAACAAAAGGGAAAGAGATGTGTTAATGCTTTTATTAACTCCGCGTGCTTCAGCGGGTTTCTGTGGGGGGAACCGTGCAAACGCGAGCTGTGCGGTGCTGGATTCTTATCTCAGTTACAGTAAACGTATTCCTTTGTGTTCATCAGCTGCATTCACTAGCTAATTACTTTTAAAAATATTTGATTACAGGAGCAATTTACAGCGATGAGGGATCTCTATATGAAGAATGGTCAAGGGTTTGCACTAGTATATTCTATAACAGCACAGTCCACGTTTAACGACTTGCAGGACCTGCGGGAACAGATATTACGGGTTAAGGACACTGAAGATGTAAGTAGAATACTTTTTCTTCTGCAAATGGTTAAAGTGTGTTTGCAAGTAAACATACAGGGATTTGTGAGCAAAATCGCTTTGTAGGAATATTCTTTGCTGTATAGCAAAGCTTTGCGGTGAAGTAAGTTTCTCTAGCTTTGTTATTTTCGGTGTTGTTATTTGAGGTCAGCACCTGCTAAGGGCCATAATGAAACTAGAATTCACATGTACTGGAGGTCTGACAGTCTTTGGAAGTGGTGGGAATTCATTAAAACAGCTTTTTTTTTTTTT
>VZZY01022873.1:625876-662871 GCA_013400335.1 Eurystomus gularis
TTTAACTCCTTTCCAGTATCTGCATTTTCTTCTTTCACTCTACTTTAGCAATACTTTATTTCCCTCAAAGTTAAGGCAAAATAATAGTTGGACTCGGCAATAATGATGCTCTAAGCAGATCTGCAGCTGTCTCACACAGGAGACTTCCACTGCTTTTCCCAAAGGCCTGAAGGGGAAATTGAAGTACAAAGCCGTGAGTTTCCCGAAGGTCGCTGGGGAGTCATCGAGCCCTGGGGCAGGACGGTGTCATAATCCAAGTTGATGAACTTGAACTGCGAATAGAAAGGACACGTTCAGCTTATTGACCAAACTGTGCTTTGTAATTCGAGCGTCATTAGTACTAACAGCCTTTTTTTTTGGGGAAATCACTGAATTTTCCTTTATTTCCTTTTGTCTGTGTGAGAGGGCAGCGTCCCTGGGGGCTGGGGGGGGTGGGATGGGACCTGTTTGGCCACTTCAGTTCATTAGATGAAGTTGTCCTGGGTCTTGTTGTGTAAAGTAGAAATTCCCTCGCTGCAGCTGTGCGGAGCCTTTTGGTTTGTGAGCTCGGCTTCACTACAATCTGTCAGGACCAAAACTTTTACAGAATTTTAGGTGATCGTATGAAAACGTGCTTATCCCGTTCTGAAGGAGAGGAGGATGTTCAGGGTCTGTGGCTGGGGTCGGTCACTCCCGTGACACACACATGAGCAGGGAGATAACGTATTCACGGGTTTGCCTTGAGGAGTGGGAAGATTGCCTATTTTTTATTTGCACTGACAGCTTCACGTACCCGCTGCGTTGGTGTTGGTGGCTGTTGGGTTGTGTCGGCGGCAGAGCGGTGGAAGCAGCTGCAGATCTCGCTCACAGCCCTGCTCTCCTGCGGCTGGGGGGCTGTGGTGGTCAGTGGACAGGGCTGGGACAGGCATTTGGGCCAAATCCTGGGTAAGCCCTGTGCATTGTACGTAAACAGCCAGGCAGGCAAACTCTGAGCGAGCAGCGTGCGCCGGGGCGGGATGGGCAGAGCCCGCGGCTGAGGACAACCTCCCAGCGCTGCTGCTTTCTCTTGATCTTCCTTGTCCCATGTGCTGATGACCTTGTTTGGATGGCTTTGGTTCCCTCCTCGGTTTAACAAGCTGAACTTCTATTTATGCAAAACTGCTTTTCACTGAGCTAGGGGTTAGGGGTGCACCAGTCTCCAGTGACACGAGTCCTTCGTTGGCCCCGCCGAGCCCCGCGCTGCGCTCGGCTGCACTCGCCGGAGGGGAATTTGCACCGTAAGCTGGTCAAGTTCATCGGACAATAGAGGCTGTTGCTTTCGGTTTTACTTCAGTGATTTGATTTAGTTATTAAAGTGCATTTATTTATTTTGCGTCCAGGGGGATGTTACTTGTTGAATCCAAGCTCGAGAAGCTTTTGAACATTTAAGCCGTGCTCTGCTGAGTTAGGAAAATGCACTCCTTCCTGTGTCGAGCTCCAGAACGTGGCCTTCAACGTCCTAGTACTTAGACATACATAATTTAATGGTTTAACAAAGTTTAAGTTCTGGTCTTCTACATGGAAACAGTAAATGATCCAAAGCTAGTTGTTCATCAGACTCTGTTTTTGGCTCTCTGATGAGCAATTACTACCTTTTGAAATAGCCTTGCGCAGAGTTTCATGTCTTTCAAACCTATGCTGTTTACCCAGCTAACTTATCACTTTTTCCCCGTTATTTCACATCTCAATATACTTTGTTTTTTTGCTGAACACATTCAAAGCACATTTTCATGTTTTGGTATGAGGAAATTTCTCTTAACCATCTAGAAAACTGTGAAGAATGGGATTAAGCTGACACGGTTGTAAATATCCTGTTGGTCTCGGATGTGAAATAAGCTTTTTTGGATTTGTCTTGCCTGTATCGTCACTTCAGGTTTCTGATGTAGTACACAGAATTTACTTCTCAAAAATAAAAATGGGATCGTTTTTCTAATCAGTATGGCTTGTGAGTTTCAAATACAAACATTAATCTTGAGGGTAGTTGAATGGGGATGAGACTACAAATATTGACATTGAAGTAGATTACAAACATACAGCATGTTGTGAATTACCAGAGGAAGTGGATAATGATTTGTTTTCCATCTGGAATGTACTCTCGTTTTCTGTTCGAAGAATTAAATGCTCCAGGAAGCGGAGCGGGGTGCACACCCGTTATCAGCAGTTCCGTAGGGTTTTCTGCTCTCACACGGCGCAGGGGAAGCAGGATGCTGCCGTGTGCGTGGAGCCCCTCCTCGCTCAGCTCTGGCCTTCCACAATCCTCTGTAGCTCTGGCTGTAGCATCCCCCAAGGCCTGTCAGATGCAGGCTGTGAAAACCAACTTCAAAATGACTTGTACCCGGCAGTTCTGAGATGTAGAAAGTCCTCAGCGGCGTAAGGGTCTCCAGCCGGGCTGTGAAGGTGCGCGGGCTGCAGCTGGTGCTGGGCTGGGCGCCCTGGCTGCGTGCAGCCCTTGCTTCTTGTAGGTTGGAAATGGCACCTGAGGGGAGGTAGTTTTGGTTGTTACAGAGGTTTTTTTGGGTGCTTCGGATGCGTTTTGTTGGCTTGTTTGTCTTTTCTACCTATTTGTGACATCTTGGTGGGCTGCAGCCACAGTTGAGACTGTCCAAGAACTTCTGAGGTTATATACCAGGACGTTATTTCTAAGGTGTCTTAGTACTGTTTTAATCTCTTCTCACTCAATTTCTTTCTCCTGAAAGAGCTTTAACTCAGTATCTAAATGTAACTGAGAGCAAGTCTCCCGCTGCTCACACTCCCTGCTGCTTACTCTGGTATTTTCTGAGACAAGTGGATGTGTAACGGAGCGCAGACTGCTCGGCTCTCCGCACTGCACCAGGGAAATAGTCGCAGCCCCGCTGAGAACCTGGTGAGCTACAGCTGGCAGGGAGACCTCGTCCTTTCCGTCACCCCTTGTGCCGTTTGTGGGAGGGACCCTCCTTTCTGTGCAGCCCGATGCAAAGACATTGGTAATGAGCGTTCACTACAGCCAAGGTCGTTTTCCTACCGTATTAAATTCCCCTGTTTTTCTGTAGCAAATGTCACCAGGAACGTGGTTTCCCCAAGGCGCTTTCTTCCTTGTGAAGGAGCGAGAAGGTGACTCACCCAGACACGGTAGAAAGCGGAGGGCTTAAGGAGAGGGGCAGATGCCCTTTTGAACAAAAATTTGCCTGTATTTGCGTTGTGGGTGTAGGATGAGGCTCTTGAACACGTATCAAATGTTTGATTTAATATCGCATGAGATTATTTATCGTATGTGATGTCCTTTCAGGAAATGAGCTGCTCGGTGGTTAGTAGTTGGAAGTTTTAATTATTCTAAGCTAGTAAATATGGAGGACAGTGTTTGTGCCTTTTGTAGCGAACATCCTCTTTTCTGTGTGTATGCAAAACACGCCAGTAGTGATGCATCGCGGGGAGAAAGGCAACCGCTCTTCTGCGTGGGGCTGTGGGGACCCTCGGCCGCACAGAGCTGTTCCTTTTTATCCCATCTCCACAGCAGTGCTTTTCAATCCACTTACTCTTGCGTGGCTTGAAAACTAATTGACAAGACAGGTCAAAGAGGCTGAAACACATAATATATGCCTTAAAAGATGGCTGTGTGTTGTGTTGTCTGACACAGGCTGGGCTGGCGGGCAGTGTGGGCTGCTGTCACGTGAAAGGCCTGAAATGCATTTCAGTAGTAAATTAAGGTTCTGACTAGGGTAGTGTTGGTTGTAGAGACCAGAAAATAAATCGTTGCTAACTTAAGCTTGTGCTGAAATATTACCGTTTGGTTTTATGGTGTCGTCCACGTTTAGTTCTTAGTGAACCAGGTTGTCCCCAGTATGGACTTTCCTCAGCCTTTTCCCAGCAGGCATCTAAATTCCAGTCTAGTCTGTCAGCTCTGCTGAACCCCTGATTTTTTAATTGTTTTCCATACTGTCTATACTGTCATTTTCTTGTGCCGTCCTCACACGCCTGTGTAAGTCAAAGCACTACGGTCCATGTTGTACGTTAACTTGCTGATGCATCTTGTTCTCACCTGTCTCCTCTCCAGGTTCCAATGATTCTGGTTGGCAATAAATGTGACCTGGAGGAAGAGCGTGTAGTCGGCAAAGAACAGGGTCAAAACTTAGCAAGACAGTGGTGTAACTGTGCCTTTCTAGAATCATCTGCAAAGTCTAAAATCAACGTTAATGAGGTAACTACCAGCTGTTCTTTTTGTTTTTCCCACTTCAGCATGAATGCCAGGTTAAAATGGTATTTCTTAATTGGGAAGGTTCGGGATGACTCTGAAATCTCAGCCTAAGAAAGGCTTGAGCTGCAGTGTATTTAGCTACTGGTTTCTGTTTGTTCTAAGGAGATCTGCTCCTTTTTAAAGGGTGGGTGACTTCTCCAGGTAAGCGCTTCCTAAGCCCATGTCAAAGGACACGAACAGCAGCGGGTCCTGAGTAAGCCTGGTTTACTGGATGACTCTTAGCTTAGATAAACTTCGTCTGGAAAGTTCACTTTTTCAGGATAACTGCTGCTACTGTTCAGAACGTGGGTGATGCCCCGTTGTATTACTTGTCCTGTTGCATAGCGTTGGCTGTTGGTTTTGAAGTGTTTGCTTTCCACATTCCTGCTGCGGGCAGACGCCCCATCACGGCCCTCCTCTGGTCGGCCACTGGCTTACTGAGACTGTCCAAATGTGCCTCTGTGTACGCGGTTCCTCAGCTCTAAAGGAGGAACACCTCTGCCATCGATGAGCCTTCTGCTGCTGCCGGAGGTGGGGTGGCTCTGCTTGACATCAGGCACCGAGTTTTTTGTTCTCTGCTGTGAATTATCTGACTGTGACAGAGAGCAGGTTTGCAGCCACAAAAGCTCTGGTGACCCCATCGAGTGTAGCTGGTTGGGTGCCAGGAGATAACTGGGACCATTTAGGAGGCTGCGTGATAAGCAGGAGCAGCAGGATCTTGGATGGGACCCAGCGTTCCTTTGGCAGCGACTGGGACGTGCGCAGCACTGCACCTCTCCGGCTGAGAGGAAAGGGAGCTCCGGGCTGCAGGAATTGGAGCTTCCCTGGCTGGGATTAGCCTTGCTGTGCTGTGTGCTCATCCCAGCCGGTGCGTGGAGCTCGCTGAGCTGGCTCCTGCCCGAAGGAGCTTTGTGTGTCTGAGATGTAGTAAAACTGTTAACGGAGAAACTAGCGGCTCAGTCACCGAAGAGCTCCGTGGAGTATAACAAACTCTGCTTTACTTGCACGTCCACAGTTTGTGGCAGAGAGTGGCCGCTCGTTAGCCGAGGTGCCTGAAAGCTCTCCCGGGAGCTGGGCGGGCAGGGGGCTTCTCTGCAGGCAGGACAGCGGGCTGTGCTGCGGCGGCTGCGCCCGGCGCTCGCTGCAGTCATCATGGGAATCCGCTGTCTCCCTGTCCTGCCTGCGGCCTCCGGTGAGGCTGAGATCACAGAGAAGAAAACTCTCTGCAAGATGAGCTTCTGGGTTTATTGTGATCTTAATTTTCTGGTTTTCTGCCAATCTATATTGTCTAGTTATGAAAGGCATAAAAGCTGAGGAAATCAAAGAGGAGAAACACTGAGCGATGCAACCTGCTGCACTGGTTCTGTGTTCCTCCTGCTGGCTCTCGCAGACTGGGGAAGGGTTTGCATTGTTCTGGGTGCTGTTTTTGCTCTTTAGCTGCTCTGAGGCTTTCTAACTTTGTTAAAATCCAGGATAAAGGGTGATTAATTTTTGCGTGCATTTGCTGAAAGTAAAACAACTCTTTCATGTAGACAATAAGCTTTTAATAGAGTCAGTCTCCGCGGCAGCACGTCAGGTGTCTTTCTGGTGACACGTGTGATGCTCTTGTTGTGTGACTTTTTTCATGGCGACAGTGGCGTTCCTGAAACCTTGTCGCCAACTCACTTCTGTACTCACAGTCAGTACTAGCACTTAAATCATATAACTTTAGATTTTTTTTCTTCAGAGGGATGTTTTCCCCTACCTGCTACTTTTGCCTGGGGTTGACGCTACAAAACAGCAGCAATAAGCTCAGGAAGGAGAAGTGTGAGCAACTCAAATGCCGTTATAAAATATTTTACATGAGAGCTTGATAAAGCCACCGTGTTCATTTCGTTTGAAACTTCTCAGCTGCACACTGGTGCTTTTTCATGTAGGCAGTAGCCAGAAAACCTTAAATTTCCCATTGTTGCATTTTGTTATAAACTGTGTCTTTGTCTTCTGAATTTCTTTGGCATCAACAAGAATTTGTGAGCTGTCAGCCACTCCAGGAAGGAAAAAGAGTAAACAAGGACAAGGGCGGAGCCTTCTGAAGGTTTAAATATTTCTCCTCAATACTGTGACCCGGCTCCAAGCATTTTTGCAAAGCTCATTTTGCTATAAATGGGTTGGGTATGGGTGGGAAAACAACTCACAGCACAAGTGCTCACAAGAAGCTCGTCTCTGCAGCTGAAAGAGGCGCCTGTACTCGTGGCCTTTGGGAAGTGTCTGACTTCAGGGCACACGTTTTGCTGCTTCTTTCTAATTTTATTAATAAACTCAAAAGATTAGACCAGGCAAAAAGGTGAAGAGATTAAGAGCTCGAATCTGTTTGGCAAGGGGCAGTTAACAGGGCATCCCATGTGAACAAAGCGAACGCAGAGCACTTGGGGAAGTGAAAGCCAAGGGAAAGGGGATGTCTTTCCCTGCGGGGACAGTACGCTGCTCTGCAGAGACATCGGCCCAGGGAGCGCCAGGGGGATGATCAAACAAGTTTTTATTGTTCTCCTGTCTCTTGTTCCGTAAGCAGTTACTAGAGAAACACATTTTAGTAAAGACGAGCAGTTTGACTGGACTGATAAGGCTGCGGCCACCCGGACCGAGCGGCCAACCGGCCTCGTTTTTGACACGTGTGTAGTGTTTTATCACTCTGATTTTTCAGTTTATGTTCTTCATTTTCAGATCTTTTATGACCTGGTCAGACAGATAAATAGAAAAACACCAGTGGAAAAGAAGAAGCCTAAAAAGAAATCCTGTCTGCTGCTCTAGACTCCCACCGTGCAGCAGCTCTGAGCCAGGTAAGAGGGCTCTGAGTTCTACCATGAGCTGCTCCTACCAGAGAGGACTCGCTCCTTTTCCCTCCACTCCTTCCTTCTGTCTGCTCCCAAGTATAAAATTCTGCATTTGTTGCATTTATTTTTTTTTAAAGTCAGTTGTACTGACTGACCTGGCAGAGAAATATCTGCTTCTTTCCCTTTCTCCTTTTGAATGCAACAGAGCAGGCACTTCCTTCTTGTCTTGTGACACCATGGCTCAGTTCTGCTTCCTTTTTATCCTCTGCTGAAATTTGGTGGCCCCTTTTCTAACTTGTGCTGTTCCTGCAGCTGCTGTCTCGGTCCTAGATGCTCTGGGGACAATTGTAAATTGGTTGGGTAGGACATGGATTTCAATGGCACAAAAATAAGAAGCTGCCCACCAAAAAGAAACCCCAAAACAAAAACCACACCCCAGGTTGTACCTAGCTGTAAATAATCTTCCGGTGTCTTGGCAGGGTGCTCTGCGTGCTTACAGCTGTTCTGTGGAGCTCCTGGAAGAAAACAGCATTTCTGTAGCTTCAGGTTTTGGACAGAAACATCACGGAGGCTGCCCCTTAAGACATGAGTGTAAATGGCCCATCTTGGGGGCTAAGTGGCTCACCTCAGCCCTGGAAAGTAAGAAATGGTCAGAAAATGAGGAGATCGTCCCCACTGGTGGTTGTAACACACGTGCTGTCAGCCTCTGACCATTTCTGTGACCTGTCAGAAGCTCTGTCTTCTGTTCTTTGGTGTCATAAGTAGGTGCAGTGTAGCTGGCCAGGCAACTCAAGTGCCCTTGTCCTGCAGCGTTTAAGACAAACTCCTGGTTGTAGAAGTTTCCAGGGATAAATTCTGGAAATGGGTGACTCTCTGCCTTCTACCACATCTGGTGTCCACACTGTAGGTGGCCATTTATGTAGCCTAGGTGGGACTGAGTGGGATAAACGGAGCTGTGCAGGTAATCTGACTTCTAGTGACTCCTCCTTTAATTGATGGATGAGTCTCTTATCCCAGGCTTTGAATGCCAGACATTAATAGCTTAGGGTTGTAGGGAAACGGTGGCTTTGGGAAAAGCTGGAGTACATCTCAAGTGGCTTTTCCTGTTCCTCAGACGATGTATCTCAATTTAGCTAGTGTGGCGTCAGCCAGGGTGACTTCTTGGAGACGGGCTTCCCCAGCCCCGGGCAGGACGCGCTCCGTGCCAGGCTCCGCGAGGTTCTGCCCTCGCCTCCTGCCCAGGATCGGAGCTGCAGGGCCCGGCGTCGGCAGCAGTGTAGCACTGGAGTGGCAGCCGCTGCTAGAGGAGTCCCTGCGTCCAGTCGACTCCTGATGAGGCTTCTCGTAACACTAACTTCTACCCGTGCCCCCAGATCTGCTCTAGACGGTTGAAACTCTTCACAGTGTCCCCCCGTTCTTTGTAAATCCCTTCCCACTTCGCTGCGTATTGTTACAGCCGGAGCAGGGCTGGGGAGGTCTCTGAGACATCAGACGTTAAGAGCACCCCAGAGAGAACGGATGAAATCCCTCTCCCCTGAACTGTGTCCCTGTTGCTGAGTGCAGAGCCCGTTTGGAGGCTGCCTGTCTGGCAGGGCAGATGAGCTGGAAGGGCACTGCCGTTATCACGGCACAGGGCCGGGGGGGCGGCTGGCTGTCGCCGCTCTGCCGCCGTCGTGATAAAACGAGAACTTGGCTCTTGGACTTCCCAAAGTGTCTTTTCTTTCTGTACCTCCGAACTCAGAGGGTGGTAGGAACAAACCCCAGTCCTGGGGGGAGATAAGCTCTTCCTGCCGACACGCAGTGTGTTTTTACAAGCCCGGGCAGCTGCCTGGGGAAGCTCTCGGGCCTTGCTTCGAGATCATTCATCTCCCGGGCAGGGAGAGAAACGCTCCCTCCATCACCCTTTTGTTTCTTTTTCCTTTTTCTAGATTGCAGGAATGAAGAACTGTTGCCTAAATGGAAAGTGCCAGTGTTCCCGACTTCAAAACCTTACGGAAATTAATAACATATCTGAAGAAGCTTCTCCTTTTTTTTATATATACTATGAGAAGAATTTAGATCCTAAAGTGGTTTGCACAAGGTCCCTGGAAAAAGAAATTGCTCTGTGTATATCTCTTGGAAATTTAAGACAATAGTACTCCTCCTTTGCAGTAGCAGTTAACAGAAGTGACAATAAATATAATTGACTCTAGTGTATGATTATACAAAGGAGCATGGATGCATTTCAGATGTTAGATCTTGCTACTCTAATTAAAATTTCATATTGACCCTTTTCTCATAATTTCTCCCCATCAAGCACTAAAAATGTTCCACCGTTATATTTTATATCTGTAACTATAGATATATATTATCTGAAATTTCCCTTTGAACTCACTGCAACAAATAACTTTTTGAGTCATTGACTTCATTTTATATTTAAAAGTTACGGAATATCATTATTTTCATTCTGCCATTATATTCTAATTAAAAATGTTTGTGCATAATGCTTTGGAAAAATGGGTCTTTTATAGGAAAAAAAACCTGGGATAACTGATTTCTATGGCTTTAAAAGCAAAAATATATAATATACTAAACCAACTCTAATATTGCTTCTTGTGTTTTACTGTCACAGATTAAATTACAGCTTTTATGAATGATTAAATTTTAGTACATTTTCATTTTGTTTCCGTGTTTTTGTTGCGGTTTCCAGGCTTTGGTTTTTATCCGTGTTTTGTGAATCCCTCTTCCCTTCTGGTAGGTGGATGGTTGGTTCTGGCAGACTCCAGCGGCGCGCGGTCCCGCCCGTGCCGCGGCTTCGTGCCCCTCCTTGCTGGGTGTCTTGAGCCACACCCTGAAAGATGCTTCCCATCGCTTGTGTACATCCCTCTGGCTGTTTGTGTTCTGCTGGAAACACTTCCTCTGGACGATTAGTTTGATATGTACAAATCTGGCCTGATACCGTGTCACGGCGTGACGTTTACTCCCACCTGCGGTTCCGTACTGAGGGGCGGAATCCCGGTTCTGGCGGTGCCAGCGGCAGCCCGGGGCTGTCTCTCGTGCTCCGCTCTGGGCGCGGGGCTGTGCCGCTGGACTTGGTTCTGGCTGACCTCTGTTCCGACACAGCAAACAGCTGCTTTATGTTTTCAGACCAAACCTGGCTGAGCTTACCCGCGCAGTCAGCTGAAGGGGCTTTCTCTTTCATTCTGGGTTGGCTTGCTTCTTTTTCTTCTCTTTGTTTTTTTTTAAGTACCTCTTGGTTTCATAAAATTTAAAAGAGCAGGATCTGAAGAGCCCCCCAGATGCCTGGATCCTCCTGTGTATATGCAAGGACAAGAACCACCTTTGGGACCCGGGGCCCCAGTCCCATCCTCGGTGTGACGCTGCTGGAATCCCCGCAGTGCCGGAGGACTCGCTCCTGCTTCGCTTCTGAGTAAGTGAGAAGAGAAAATGTATCTTCACAGTGGAGAAAACTCGGGACGGACTTTGTCCTGGCTGTTTAAATGGGAAATCTACGTGTAGTAGCTGGTGAGCAGTTGCTCCTGGACCTGTTGTATAGTTTTAGTGGAAACCAGGGGGGAGACGTTTCTATAAATAGGTTTTTCTAAAGCGGTGTTACTGACGCAGCTGTTGAATTATACAGAGATCCTGTTTTCTAAGTGCAGCTCAGACAAGACTGGATGAAGACACTTGGATGACGACAGCATGAAAACATCTGCCTGCTGACGAGCTTCTGGGACAAACGTGGTTTCTTAGCTGGTTGTCTTCAGCCCACCCGTGCGCTTCCTTTTTCAGGAGGAGCAGAAGCATGGTGTTGGCAGGTTGGTTCTCTTTACTAAATGTAAAAGTCTTTTAGTAATAAAGTAATTTTAATGTACCTACTGATCGCGAGACGTCTCTTCTGTAAAATCCGAAACCTAGGGGTATTTTTCTAGGTGCAGCATGGTCCATAAGGGCATCAAGACCTCCTCCTGTGAGTGCCCGCGTGTTGTGTACCAAGGGTGCTCAGCTCCACGGTGCTTTCCCACCTCACTTGGGAGCTTTGCGTCTCTGCAGCGTCTCCCAGTCCGGCTGTTCCTGCGGTGTGACTGGTTGGTCTGGTGAAGGCAAGTCCAGCCTCTCTGGTGGCGTTTTTTGTCTGTGGCGGGTTCTGCCGGCAGCACGTTGGGGCCCACTCTGGTGGCTGCACCCAGGGCTCCCCGGGGGACGCGTCTGCTCCATTCACCCCGTCTCCTGCAAGCGCTGGAGCGAGAGAGGTTTGTAGTCCATGGTGGCTTCCCAGGAGAGGCAGGCATGGCAGGTGGAACCTGGGGGCTCTTGGGTTGCAAAATGAGGAGTAAACTTTGTGTGAGAGGTGGAGGAAGAGGTCGAAGCGGGGTGGAAGCTCTTCCCAAGCCTGTTGGCTTTGCCACTAGATGGTGGTGTGGGAAAACATCAGGGGCTGGGGCGGTGAAGGCGCCGAATGACATCGGACCAGAGCAGTGAGGGTTTGCAGGGTGAAGCCCCGGTTCCCCTTGATGTACCTGCTCCAGGCCGCCTCGCTTCCCTTTGTACCTCACACAATGAATTTGTTTTCTCCCAGGATAAGATTTTTTTTCTCTAATGGATTTTAGCACAATAGCCCAAAGTCTGCCCTTGGATACGCTTCAGCAGATGCTACGTAGCTTTGTGTCCAAGCAGAACGTGTCCTGGAGCACTTGGTGTTCAGTGTTTCACTGGGTTAAAAATGAGTTTACTGAAGAATGTCCTAGGGAAAAAGATAAAAATAAAAACCTTCCAGAAGAAGTTGTGTGATTCTGCTTTTGACCAGCATCCAACCAAGCAAAGTAACATTTTGCTTCAAGGAAAGGAGCACATTTAAGATTCAGTGAAGGCTCGTGGTCCCCGAAGCCATCCAGCTCTTGTCTGAGCCGGGCACAAACGCAGCCCCAGTGATTCATTCACTGCTGTCTACAAACGCGCTGCTCTCGGACTTCTCCACCTGTATTTACCCATCTATTTTCGGTGTTACCTAAAGGTTATTTTAAATCGTGTTTCCCCATCTAGCGTGGGTTGGACCAGGCAGTAACTGCCCGGTAATGCCCTGCCTCGCTGGAGAGTTGTAACGGCCGGTTTTGGTTGTGATCCAAACACAGGCAGAGCAGGAGCTGTGGAAGGAAGTGTCTGTTAGAGCGAGCGGTGGTGCTGGTGCTGGGGTGACCTCGGCTGATGCTGGTGCTGGGGTGATCTCCTCAGCTGCCTCCGAGCTGCAGAGACATCCTCGGCCCCGCAGAGTGCTGCCGTGTGAGGTCTCGCATCCAGCAGCGACAGGAGAAACTTCTTTAATGTCAAGCTCAGAGTTAACCTTTGCAAAATCACCACAACTAATGAGTGTTTTATTTATTTTGCCAGGACTGAAGAAATGAAATTGAATTTCACAGCGGCCCTGGGGCCATGGCCAGGCGGGTGCTGGGCCGTGCTCCCTGCTGGGTCTGGAGCTGGTTCCTTCTGCAGTGCTCTGGCTTTTGGCTGCAGTGTGACCTGCCCAGCGTGGTGCAGAGGCTGGCTCTGGTCTTCCTGGAAAAAAAAAACCCCAAACTCAGCTGAGCCCTGTGCAGGAGGAGAGGGAGGAGCTGCTCTGGAAGGTCCTCAGCAGCATCATGAAGCTGCAGCACAAAAAAGTTCGGTGCCCATGGGGCTTCCTGGGCTTTTAGCTTGGATCTGTTACCAGTGAAGGCATTTGGTGGCCATGGTGCTGGGCGGCGCTTTGTGATGGTTTCACACACTGCTCACCTGGAAAACCAATTCCCCTTCCACCACAGTGGCCGCTCCTGCACCTCGGGGGGTTCCTGCTCTGCTGGGGCCACGCAGGAGTCTCCTGCCTGCGGCTGGAGCCGGGGATGGGCAGGTTTGGCCAACGGTGCCCTCTGAGCTCCCAGCCTGGGGCAGCGCTGTGCAGAGCCCCAGGCCAGCTCTAGGAACAGGCTAATTAGAGGCTCTGCCAGGGCTAATTAGCCATGCTGCAAGCTCACAGTAGCCCTGGCACAGTTCTGTGCTTGTGTGGCTGCTGCTGGCCGAGGCCGGGCTCTTTAGCTCCGTTTCTGGCTAATCCCAGTGTTGGGAAACAGTGTTTGTATTATCCCGGGGCTGAAACGAGCCTTTTCTCTGTCGCTTTGCAGAGGAGTTGCTCACACGTAACCTCGGCTCGTTCCGCGTGTCTCCCAGCAGTGAGCAGAGGCCAGAGCAGCGAGTGATGCCCCGTTATCCACACTGTCCTGGATCCTCCGTCCCTCATCTCCAATGGGATGCACTTCCGAGGGAGCAGCAGCAGCAGAGGAAGATTAAATCATTTGTCAGAGATTTTGGGCAAGTCGGTAACAGAGCTGGAATGGCAGCCCCGTGCTGGAGCCCGCAGTGCCCGTCCCGCTTGGCCCTGCCAGCTCTCGGCTAAATCCCGATGGCACCATGGCCCTTCGGGACAGAGGAATCGCTCCGTAGCCCTGGCCCCGGCCCTGCCGCTCTCACAGTCCCAGGCAGGACCCGGAGTTCAAACATCCGTGGCATTTTGGGTGGTACCGAAGTTTAAGGCCAAAAGCCGGTCCCCTCACTGGCACGTCACGATGGCTGGGGCTGGACAAGGAGCCCGTTGTGCTGCGGAGGGGAGGATGCTCCGGGCGCTGGCAGCTCTCCCGTGCTGTGTGCCCGCAGGGATGGCCGTGACACGTGGGCTGCGCGGCAGCGGCACAACGGGCACGGCCGGCAGCTGCTCCCGCGGCTGCGGCCCACGATCAAGCAACAAAGGACAAATTCATGGGGCCGAGGGCGGCTCTGCGGGCTGAGCACACTGGTGCTTTGTGGAGCTGGGAGAGGCAGCGCTGGGAGCCTCTCGCCCCTGGCAGCAGGTGATGACCACCTCGTGTGTACGGGACCACCTTTGGGTGACAACCACCTCGTGTGTACGGGACCACCTTTGGGTGACAACCACCTCGTGTGTACGGGATCACCTTTGCTCACAGGATGCTGCTGGAGGCTCCTGGGATTCATGTCCATGGAGCACTATTTTGCAGATGAGGAACCCCCGGGAGCCCTTCAGAACGACCCCACAGAGAGAAGCAGCCCCTGCCAGCTGAGCTCTCAGCAACATGGAAGTGAATAATTTTACCTTTTTTTTACCCTGCAAGTTTTTAAAATATAAATCAAGCTTCTTGCAACCCGTTCTGAGTGAGTGATGGTGGAGCTCTGCTGCCCTTTCCTACCCAGGTTGTTCCAAATCACCGGCCAAACTGACTTCAGACACGTCGTCCCTTTCCTCGACCTTCCCTGTGGTCGGTGTGTGGATGTAACGTCCCGAGGAGCTCCCGCATCCTACAACCATTTTTCATTCAGCTTTGCAAATAAGCAGAGTCAAGCTGCTGTGTCAGTTCGGCTGAAAGTCAGAGGAGAACTCATTTGATTTGAAGCAGTTCACGTTATGAAATATGACTGCACAGGAGCCCCTGCGGGATAATCTGGTATGATAAATGAGGTTTGAAATGAGGGAGACCCAACCCCGGCCGTCTCGCACACCGGTCACGGTTAAGCTGCAGGAACCGGGCAAGGCTCAGCGCGCTCACGGGCGTGCGGAGCAAAGGGCAGAGGCTGGACGCTGACAAACCAGCAGCTAAACCTGCAGCACGATCAGCCCAGAGCGTTACAGCAAAGAGAAACCCAACTGGAGCATCCTTCTGGAACGAGCAAAGCCAGTGCTCGGATACCTGTGGGTTTCTCTCCTCCTCGGCCAATGGACTCTTGATACTGTGTAGTGCGGAAGGACCAGAAATCTGGCAAGAAGCTGACATGGCAAACAGAAGCCTCTTGTTTTCTGAAATCCCAATAGAAACATCCATCAGTTTCAATGGAAACGGGAGAAAGGCTCCGCTTTCTGCAGGACTCTAGCACAGGAAGATGCTTATTTGTCCTGTCAGTGTTTCCCAGGCTCTAACTGAGCAAACGATAACACGTTTTACTGGCCTTGGAGTGAAGTTTTCTAATCTGAATGTATTGATTTGGTCCTGACATGAAAACCCACCAAGGCCCCTGATGCCGGGGGAGGACACACGTGTCCCTCAGCCCTAGCAGGCTCGTGGCTGCAGGTTGCTCTGGGGCAGGAACAGGTTTAAAAGAAGCCACAGTGAATATATAGTAATATATAAACTTCTCATTGCTAGGCGCTTACACGGTTAACTCTTTCAGCGCTCTCTCTCAGCTGAAAAGACTACGCCAAAAGAGGTTTGCTCCAGAAAACTCTCAAACTCCTCAAAATCCTGCAGATTTCACACCAGCTTTCGCAGGAGCAGGACCCGGACTTGCTGCACTCCTGAGCTCAGGGTGTTCCCCGGTACTCCCTGCACGATGCAGCGTCCAATTAGCAGCTGACAGGCAGCTTTTGGGCCTCTCCTGAAACAATCCGTGTTTAGGGCTTGACCGAGAAGGATCTGGTGTGAGATAAGCTTCCCAGAGCAGGGCCAGGCCTGAAGTAAGAACTGTGTAAGTGTGAGGTGGTGAATAAGACACGTAGGGATGAGTCAGAGCAGCTGGCGGCAAAGCCGCTGCCCTTGGGAAGGGAAAAGGCTCCTCGGTGTCTCCTCCACCGTCTACCAGCGGTGGGACCGAGCTCTCTGAGCTGCCAGAAGTGGATTTTCCAGGGGGAGCGGCTGGGGATGGACTTCCTGGGGGCTGTGCTGGGTGCCTGGCACCCCGAACCCCGCTGCAGCCTGCGCGGGGTGCCGGGGGTCCCTGCCCCGCTGCGCAGCGGTCGGGGTCGTGTTGGCTCAGGTGGCACCAGTGGGTCCGGGCCAAGGCCGGGGCTCATGCCGGAGGCACGAAGGAGCTGGGGCCTGGACCAGCGGCGTTCCCCGCCTCTGGAAGTCAGGTGTCTTCCCCTGGAAAAAGTGAATTTATTTGCTGCTGTGTTATGTGAGCTGTAGGTTCCTCACCGGGCCGGGGAGATGCTGCTTCGCTTCTGTTGGATTTCCGCTTCCTTTAATTTTATATCAATTTGTTTGGTTGCTGCTCTCAGTGGAGACGGCTCTGTGGGAAGTAGAAGAAATCAAGTGTTTATTTTTAGAAACTGCAAGAAGAGTTCAACCCAAGGCAAATACAATTACTTCAGGTTGCACTGAGAAGCAAGGCAGAAATATTTTCTAAATAGCAAATGCCCTAAAACCCAGTGCCGTGAAGCTGCTGTGCAAGGAGAGCATCACTTAACCCTTTGAGGAGCACGTTTAACTCCACGGGGGTGGGAGGCAGCGCTGGCTGCCTGCCCCAGACCCCCCCACACATCCCCCAGCCATGGTGTGCCCCATCCCACCCCAGCCCCTTGCACGGGGCGGCCGAGCGGTCGCTGCTGCTCCTGGCAGAGCCTCTCCACCTCTTCAGCCTGAAAGCTCCATCCTCTGGGGTGTTTTTCTGCTTGAAGGGGCCTCCTGGATGCTATTCCTGGACCAGTTTTAGGGCATTCACAGCCCAGAGCTTCTGCTGGGTTGTTTCTGGAGACCTCGAGGCTGGGGAAGATGGGAAGGGGAGGGAGAGTCTCCTTGGTTGAAGGCTTTCACTCTGTAATTAAGCTGAACAAGGGACTCTGAGCTAAATCTCTGTTTCTCTTGCTCTGCCTGAGCAAGCACAAAGAGGAGAAAAGGACTGAACCAGACAATTAAAACAAGCAATAAAAATCGTGCAGAGAGGTCCGTGGAACGATTTTTTCCCTTGACACGCTCGCCCCCAACAAGTGCCACATGCCCTGTGTATAAATAGCAGCTGCCCAGACTTGCTTAATCATCCCATTGTTGCTTTATAATATTAATTAAACATTCCTCGCATCCTAATTAAGTCGGGAGCTTACAAAAGACGGTGGAGAAACCACGCAAGTGTGTGCTGGGGGATGCACAACCCCAATTTTACTGAGCTGTGTGCAACCATGTTTTAAAAATGTATAAAAATTGCAGGAGGAGTGTGGTTAGAGGGTTTTAATAATCAAGAACACCAGGGACTGTTTAATTAATGGTGCTCGGGGGTTGAGAGCGGCTCTTTGCTCCAGGGGTGCTTGGCGGGAGAGCTGCGGGCGGCGGGCGGCTGTCTGGGTGTGCTGGAAGGGACAATTGTCCCCCCCGCCAGCGAGACACGAGCGAATCGTCCCTGGCAGAAACCCACCGATATCAAAGGGCCAATTAATCCGCAGCTGCTCGGCAAGGGGGGACGGGGCCGGCGGGAGACAAGGAGCTGCTTGAGTCGCATTCAGGCTCCCGATGGGGCGGCAGCTGCGGGCCGGGCCCGCGGCATCGCTGCATCCCGCTGCCATCCCGAAAATCCCACTGGGACAGGGAGCTCTGCAGGTGGGACTGCGGGGATGGGGACAGCCATCCACAAACGGAGCTGCAGCCGTGCCCACGTGTGATAATGGTTTGTGGCAGCGCGATCCCAGCCTCGCTGATGTCTCCAGTGCTGGTGGAGAAACCAGCCGGAGCCTCTGCCCTGCGGAGAAACCTTCCCCAGGGGAAAGAACCCCCCCGGCCACGTTCCCTGGCTCCCTCGCCCGCTGCTGGGCTGAGGCTCGTCCTCCTCGTCTTCTCCTTTCATGTAGGCAAGGAAGACTTGAGCACATTGTTCCCAACTCAGACTCATGCACCCTGCAGGGCTGTACTCTGAATTACTTCCCAAATTATGTGAGTAATTAAAATCAATGAGAGGGTATCCTGTTAAATAACGTAATTAGATGAGCAAAGCGAGTGAGATGAGTGCAGGAGCGTTTTTGTTCTCCTGCCTGGAGACAGCTTTTAACTCTTTCCCTTTTGTCTCTTCCCTGGTCGCCTCGATGTGTGCGGAGCTTTCTCCAGGATCTCCAAAGGCTCTGCCGGCTTCCTTCAGCGCTTCTTCCAGACACCGGAGTTTCTTTGCCCTCAGTCTCTGTCCCTGTGTTACACGGGACACTGGCAACGCTGCAGCCTGAAGGCCACAAACATCTGAAACTCTGAGAAAGCAGCGTCGACAGCGCATTTTGAGGCCACGCAGACAAGGACGTGGCTCACGCAGCGCTGCGCTCCAGCAACCGCGCTGCAAGCAAAGGGCCCCGCGGAGTGGAAATGAGAATTCATCTTGATGAATAGTCTGAGCCTCTCACCCTCAGCCCCAGGGACGAGGAGCGGCCGCAGAGACCTGTCTCGGAGCAGTCTCCCAGTCCAGGCATTTTTCCACTGCATAAACCAACATTTTGGGCCGAATGGCAGCGCGAGCGCCGGCTGGAGCAGCCTGAACCGAAGGTCTCGGTCCACAATCGTGCATATTTACAAAGGCACTGTAGGTTTAACATGTTGTGTTGACTCCAGAGGAAACTAAATGACTTGGGAACCTGAGTCAGTTTTGTTCTATTTCTGCCTGGTTCAGGGCAGGGGCTGAAGCCTCGGTCCATTAGAGACACGTGGCAGCTCTTCCGTTCTGCATGGAGCGCTGCTGACTCCAAGGGGCTCTGGGAAGGGTGAAGGCATCTGGCCAGATGGCTCTCATTGCGGGGCTGGGATCTAAATAATTAATTTATAGTATCATGTTCATGACTTTGCTGTCTCCCAAAGGAAGCGCTGAAAAGCCCTTAACTTGGGGCTTACTTTTTCCAGCTGCGATGGACAGAGACGGGAGCCTCTGCCTTCTGTTTTATTTTAAGCTTGTTTGTGATTTTCCAAGGTACTGGGTAGTTGCAAAGATGTGTCACATCTGATTACACTTGTCACATTGAATCATATTATGGCAAAAAACCTGAGCCCCTGCTGGGAACATAATCCCCTCCGGTAGGGATACGGGGAAATTTACCTTTGACGTGCTGCGGGAGTGACAGGTTGTTCCAGCAGAGATTTAAACGCACGCACAAAGGGCACGAGCACACCCTGGTCGAGCAGCAGACGTGGGATGCTGGTGTTGGCCCCACGTGTCACCGTCACCCCGCCTGTCACCACCACCCAGCTCGGGGCTGCTCCTGCACCCAGGGCTTGGCTCACGGAGGCGAGAGGTCCTGGCAGGAATCCTCGCAGAGGAGAAGGAGGCAGGAGGGATCACCCGCTGGGGGCTTGTACGAAACCGCAGGTTTTGCTGTTTTACAGGCAGGGCGAGAGTGTCTTATCCTGTCCATCTCAGAGTGATTTGAGGCCCCATAAAACCTCTGCAGAAGGAGGACTTTTGCTCGACTTTTCCTGGCAGTGCATCTTCTCTCCAGTGAGTTTCCCAAGCCTCTTGTTTGTATCTGTAAGTAGAGTGTTCACGTTCATCTCAGGAGACACCTGGAAAAGGTAAATTAACAAAGCTGCTCTGTGGGAAGCTCAGGTGCTGCTGCTGAGAACACCGATGGCATCGGTGACATGATGAAAACCAGGTAAGCAGTAAACAGACGGATCCCCCCCTCAAATTCTTTTATATCCAGAGGACTTGATCTCTCCTTTTACAAGCAGAGCTCAATTCAGGGTACAGGAAACCCAGCACAAAGCCGACCATGAATCGTTTCCACACAATTAGCGCGAGCGCATGCAGATCAGGCAGCTGCTGCAGAAGGGCCTGGCTGGCTGCCTTTGGGTGCAAACTCCCAGCAACTGGGCTGGAACAGAATGAAGAGTGAGGAGGAGGAAGGTCTGAGCAGGTAGCTCGGCAGAGCTGCAGCCAAGTGACCCCAGAATGGGATGCAACGCGAGGAACATCCTCAGAGCCGTGCTGCGTTGTGTGATCACGGCCCTGAGGAAGGGAACGCGCTGGGTTCTGCAAGGATGGTGGTGGCTCCTGGGACCTGCGCTGCTTCTCTTGGCCTCACAGGGTGAGGGAGAGACCTGGGACCAGGTCCCCGGGACACTTTTCCTGTCTGATGGGAGAGCTGTTGGGCCAGACGTGGTTGGCAGATTCTCCAGGCACGTGGACCTGCTCAGGGAGCTTGTTCCTTTCCACGTTACCCTGCTGCCGGCCACAGCTTCTGCCCACGCTGCTGACAACGCTGCTTCCAAGAGGCTGAGTCAACTTGGACCTCATTCCATGGTGCCCATCACGAGGGACCCAGTGCTGCAATGCCCATGGTCTGGAGCAGAGGTGAAAGATACTGTGCAATGCTCCTGCCCTCCAGAGACACCCAGCCAGGCCTCTGGGGAACGTTTTCAGACCCTGAACATTGTTCCAGACCGCAGAGGACAGAAAATACACTGTGGGGGCCTGGAGTGACCCTTCACTTACGCCAGCCAGGCAGCGGTGGCTGCTGTTAGCACATGCATTTAAGACTAAAGCAACCACTCCATTGGGCAGCTGCTCATCTCAGTCCCAGAATCTCCTCCTGGTGCCTGTGGAAGCTTTGGAGGTGACAGCCCCTCTGCTCCGCCAGCCCTCAGCCAGGCCCTGCCTCCACAGCGGCTGTCAGCGGCAGAGCAAAGGGACTAATTAAACCTGACAGAATGTCACGTTCGTTAGCTCTAGGTTCGAAATGTCACATCGCTAACTCCAGCCCGATGTCGCGAACGTGGCCAAGCCCTCTGGGAAGGTCCAGCCTCAATCATCGGCACGTCGGTTAATGAGGGAGCAGATCTCCCTCCTCGTTGCCTGAGCGGTGGGACCCCCAGCCCCGCGGGCAGCGCAGCAGTGCCGGAGCCAGCACAGAAGCCGTGTGGTGAAACCAGCGTGAACCATCTCGGTGCCATGAGCAGCCGGCTCTGCTCTCTGCCAGGGAGGCTCCTCGGCCTGCCCAGGACCCTGCGCCAGCCCCGCGGGAGGAGGCGAGGGCTGCCCAAAGCCACCCTCTGCTCCCACACCAAGGCTGTGGCCGCATCCAGCCCCTTCCCCCGGTGCTGGCAGAGGGGCCTGGGTGGGCTTCGGTGTAAAGGATGGAGCGAGCATGAGCAGGGACCCCTCGACCTCCCCTTGGGATCCTGGAGCCCGTGTCCTGCCAGGTGCGGTGGGGTTTAAGGGTGTGTTTATAGCAGGTCAGAAAGCTCTTTCGGAATTAACCTCCAGCCTGCCCAAGGTGAGGAGTGACACAGGATCGGGCGTTTCTTCTTGCTGTGATATTGATTTTCCCTCTTTCACTTCCCCGTTCGGTGAAAGCCGAGGAATCCGAGCCAGCCCAGGAGCTTTGCTGCAGGACCCGCTCCTGAAAAACAGGCAGAGGAGAAGTCGCTGGAGGGGGCGAGCGCCCGGCCAGGACTGACCCCCCGGCTGCAGAACGGCCAGCGAGGAGGCTCTGGGGACATTGGCCCAACGGGGAGGCTGAGCCTGGGGAACAGCCCCGACCGGCCGAGGGGCTGAGGATGCTCCCCCAGCAGTGCCACAGGGCAAATCGTTGCAGAAAACGGGGGTTTTATTTATGCTTTGCAACCAGCGCATGAGAGTCGCTGCCAGCTGGAAGGGAGAAGGATTTCTTGATTAGAAATGCCACGTGGATACAAATGAACTTGGACAAAAGGAAAGGGAAATAAAATGCAGAGACAGGGATGCTGAAGAGGCACGGCCCACGTTTCTGAAACGCTGCTTGAAGAAGTAGCAGAGATTCTGCTGCTGATTAATGACATGATCAAGGTGACTGGGAAGGCGCTGGAGTGAATAAAACAGTGCTAGACTTGGAATAAAATGGATCTTAGTCCATCAAAGATGCGGCGACTGGTTTCTGTCCTGCTGGAGTCAGTACAAGGAGAATTGAGGGGAAGTTGTTAAATTTGCTCAGCCTGCAGCCAGAAGCCTTTCGGGTTAGTTAGGCACATCAGCACGGCTGGTTAACGGGGACCGAGCCCAGCAGTGTCAGGAAAGACGAGCGCTGGCCCTGGGGAGGCATCAGCCACAGCGCAGAGCGCGGGGGCTCCTCGGCTTCAGCGGGTGAATAAACACAACCCGTGTCAGCGGGGCAGGAAAACACGACGGGCAGCAGCCAGCCGGTATTTTCCCTTCCTCTTGCCCAGCATTAGCCTAAGAAGCCCCACCTCACTGTCAGAAGAATAAGCTGCGAAATGGTTTTGAAAAATCAAGGCTTTTTAATTACCGGCACATTTGGGAGCCTTCTGGAGGCCATCTGGCTGGAGGAGCAGGGCGGCAGCGCCGCGGAGCCCGGGCGCGGAGCGGCTCCCGCACAAGCGCTCTATTAACGACAAGAGCCAAATCCTCTCCATGCATTAAGCCGCATGGGCCAGATCCAGCCCCCACCCATTTCAGTGGTGCTGCCTCTGCTCGGCAGTGGCAGAGACGCTGCGTGACGTGGGCTTTGGAAGGGGTCGGGCTGTGCTGCCCACCCAGCACCCCCCAGAATGGGAATCCTGCAAGCACCAAGGCCACGTAACACCCTCACCCCCCAACCTGCCCCAACCTCCTGCCCACCCGTGCTGGTGGGAGGTTTCCAGCCCCTCGCAGGTTCTTCTGCACAGGCAGAGCTGGGATCCCTCCCTTCCCCTCGGCTCATGCCAGGTGCCCGGGGAACCGCAGCTCCCCTCGTGCCAGTTTATTAATCCCTGGTGTTTGAACGACGGTTATTGGTGTTAAATTAACTCCAGATCCCGCCTGGGCTCAGCACGCCCCGTGAACAGAGGTTTCTAATAAATCTGAGCGCCCGGGCTTCATTCGCCGTTGCTGCCTTCCACCGGGCAAGTGCACGGGGAATGTGCTCCTATAATTATTGTCCCGTGTTTGGTATTAACTGCTCCTCTCAAAGATGCAGAACACAGCCAGGGCCTCATTAAGGACTGTCATTGTGCTAATTAGGTAGGTTTCATACTTCATAACAGGGAACTATTTCATGGCAGTTCCATGAGAAAGAAAAGGAGGAGAAAAAGCCATTATAATTTCAGGAAAAGTCCCTGGGGAAGTGAAATGGTAATTCACAAATCCGACCCTGATCTATTAGCAGCTCCTGCTCTGGAGACTGAATTAGGGAGGATGTCTGGCTTGGCTGATATTCTTTATTATTTGAATGCATGCCTCTTAAAGAATATTTATCAAATATCTTTTTCTCTTAGGACCTTTGGGGTCCAGCTACATCTACTTGCAATTTTCCAGTGGCTGTTTGAAGCCTAGGTCACACCAAATTTCTCACTGCAAACACCCTGGAAACCCTGTTTCGATGCAAAACATCCTCCGAAGATACTCTTGAGAGGCAGAGAGAACACAAATACATTTAGAAGTGCTGGGGACTGGGCCGGCTGTCTGTGCATGGTGCCCCGGGAGGGATCGGTTTCTTTGAAGAAGAAATGAAGCAAACACCATCACCCTCGTCCTCGGCCCCTGGGGCTCATCCTCCGTGGTCCCCAGAGCCGAGCACTCACCCTACTCACCACGGTGGGAGGAGTGGGGGGTACCAGGGGCGCAGGGACCCCGCACGGGCTCTGACCCCAGCACCGCCAGCTCCGATCCTGCTCACGGGGACGCGTGTGGGAGCGGGCACGGACTCGGCTGCAGCAGGAGCGATTATTTTGGGTGGGAAAGGAACACGTGGGCGGCAGCTGGGGCCGAGAACTGCCCTCTCACCATGAAACTAGAAACAATAGTATTTGCTCCAAGCAGGGACAGAGGCTGGGCTTCGCAGCTGGTCTTGGCCCAGCTCCCCGGTGCGAGCGGGCAGGATGAGCCAGTGCTGACCCGTGGGCCAGGGCA
The DNA here is from genome assembly GCA_013400335.1 of Eurystomus gularis. Taxonomy (NCBI): domain Eukaryota; kingdom Metazoa; phylum Chordata; class Aves; order Coraciiformes; family Coraciidae; genus Eurystomus; species Eurystomus gularis. The sequence goes on from VZZY01022873.1 coordinate 649,493, forward strand.
GCTGTTGGGAGCACGCGGGGCCAGGAGCGCTTCTTCTCGAGAGAAACCTCCCATCGGCTCCTCACGAGACCCCACTGACGAGGGAAGCGGCCCCGCAACAGCTGCTGGGGTGGGGATCCAGCATTTGCAAGGGCCCAGGTGTGCTGGCGAAGCGGACTTGAGTTTGTAACGCCCCGGGCTGCGGAGCCGCGGTGGGGGTGGCGGCTGGACAGGGGTGGCAAAGCCCCAAGAACCGCTTTTCCCACGGACTAGGCTCCCAATGTGCATTTCAGGCTCCAGATCTCCCTGTGTCCTGCATAAACACATCCTGTTTCCTGGATAATACGTGGCCTTGGAGAGCTGACCACCTGCAGAAATGTACCCCGCATCTCTCGGCCAAAGCGCTGCCGTGGCCGTGCCCCTGCCCTGCCCAGGCCCTTGCCTGCTGCCCATCACACTCATCCCAGCTGAGGGCAATGCTCAGTGACAAGCTTAAAAAGCCCCTGGTGTGGGCAATGACCTTCTCGGAGCCTCTCCCCACACAGCTCAGTGCTCCTCTCTCCATCGGGCTCAGCCTTCGATGCCAGGCAGGTATGGCTGGGATGTGCTCCTGGGGCTGGGGGGGTCCGCAGGGCAATGTCACGGTGCTCCCCACTGCTGGGTGGGCCCGGCCGTGGGCTGGGTCCCCTGGGCTGTGCCTGGGCAGCAGGGGAGCCCTGGGGTGAGGGGACCAAAGCTGTGCGGGAAAAGCTGTTTCTCTCGTGCTACTGCTTGTAGAAAGCGCCTTCTCCTCTTTGCTGACCCTGTGGAAATGTTGGTGGGAGCTGGGAGGGTGTATTTGTAACAAACAGGATAAACTACTGATAAAGGGGGAGGGAAACAAAATGCTTTGTAAACTGCCTCTTGGCATTCAGAGAAATGAAGAAAGGGGAAAACAACCAGACCAAAGCCTGTGAGGAGGGAAAACAAAAGCTTGCTTGCAACTCAGGTTCCTGACAAAGTGCTTGAGCCCAGTGCCGAGCGCAGCTTTCAGATGCTGACCCACTCCTCTCCTTGTATGGGCAGAAACGGGGCTTGTCTTGTGCCTATATTTAATTTGCAAGGGCAAAAAAAAAATCTCTCTCCATGCCTCTGCTCCACTGGCCTCTCTGCTATGGGAAGTTACAACAGGAATAGAATTGCATGTTTAAAAAAACTGATACTCCTGCCTGCACACAAGCCCTTCCTGAACTTGGAGTGAGTGGAACAGGTTTTTGCAACATAACACGAGTGTGCACACGAGCATCTGGTGGCTCCCAGCGCCTGGAAGTGGGGGCAGCCCCCGGGCAGCTCCCCCTCCGCTGCAACACGATCGATGGGATCTGCGCCGCTTCATGCTGGGGCTTGTGGAGTTGCTGGGGACTCAACTCCACCACGTTTAACTCCTGGAGACAGTGGGCAGGTGGTGTGGCCCTGTCCCCCTCTGCGAGCTGGGGAGTGAGCAGCTCCGAGGCCCTTCCCTCAGCATCAGTTTCTCCCCAAACTTTTCTCCTTCTGCCCTTCCCTGAGCTGGGAAGGATGACGACTGAAGGACTGAGGCATTACCCGATGGTTTTCGGGATGTGCGTGGGCCATGGTGGGATGTCTCCAGCGCCGCGCTGGGACCCTGGCAGGGACCTCTGGCTGCAGCTCATCTCCCTGCTATGATTTATAACCTCTCCTCGAATGGAAACTCTCCTGGCCACTCCCCAGGCTCCCTGGTCCTGGCTGGGAACAGGCTGCCACATCCCGCACACGCTCCCGACCCCACCAGCCTGCTCGGGCAGGTTTTGTGATGTTGAAAACCCCGAAGCTCCTGCGCTGGAGAAAGGCAGGACCGACAGGGATGGAGACAGCCCCACGGCGCGTGCGAGACTGGGGATGCTTTATTGGGAGCGCTGGGAGAGCCGGGCTCTGTCCCGCCGAGGTTTGTACACAACAGCAACAGGAAACAACAACAATAAACGTCTGCTGTAACTTTGCATCAGCACAACCTCAACAATCAACCTTGTAACGTTGTATCTGGTGTGACCTGTGGGGACAGGAGCGAAGCCCGCCAAGCTCCGGGGTCACAAACGTCCAGAGAAGGAGCCGTGTGTCCTACTGGTTTAACTGGTGGGGAAGGAGGGATGCTGGGAGCACCACGGAGCTGCAGACTGGGGGGAAATGCAGCTAAGCTGGGGCTCAACACCCCCTCTTAGCAACACGTCTTATAACTCCAAGCTTCTTCCGACTTAAATAACAAGTGCTTCAGGTACAACGCTTGAATTGCCTGGTTTCTAGCCCAGTTTTAAGTGCACACAAGCAGGAAGATTTTTTTTTTTAAAAAAACTATATATATATTTGCACACTCATACACACACATGCACACAGTGAATCTTGTGCGGCAGCTGTTTTAACGGGAGAGGATGGAATGGGCCTGAAGCAGCTGCCGTAAGCCAGGCTCCGGGAGCTGGTCGTCGGTGGCATCACTCACCCTAAAGCTGCTGAAGATTTGGATTATTTTTGCAAATATTGGTCCCCAAATCCTCCCTACATGGGCTGCTTGGACAGCCCCCGAAGCTGTAGTTCACCAGAAAATGCCGCTTGCAGGCGACTGAAGCCCACAGGACATTTTGCAGAGGGCTCCTCTCATCTCAGTCCATGTTGAGAGCTTGGGGATCTTCTGGAAAGACGTGTACAGCCTCCAGCTCCTCTCCGGTGTGAGCACAGAACATCGACAAACTCAGACCCAAACAGCCGTATTGATGTCAAACCCTGACTGGGTGTAGTCAATGGTATCGTGGACTTTCTTGGTGCCAGTTCTGGGTTTCTCACTGTTGCTTTCTGCCTTTGGGCACCTCTCTGCTTTGCTGTGATGGTTCTGGATGTTTCCATGAAGTGGGAAGTAAAATGTCCCCTTGAGTTTGTTCATCTTTTTGGGTCTCTTGGAGATTTCAGGCTGTTTGTCTTCAGGAGGAAGCCAGCAAGGTTTCTCCTTAAGAAGCCTGTCTCGGTCTGGCCGAACACTCCTGAGGAACTTCTTGAAGATGTTGGCCGTGAGGGAGAACTTCCTGCAGAGCTCCTGGGATCTGCTCACGGACAGGGACGCCTCGCTCTTCTCCCCCTTCTTATCCAGCTCTGGCAGATCCAACCAGTTCCCAACCAAGTCTGCAAAGATGTTATCCCCCAAGACCAGTGGCTGACGATTCCTGCTCTGGGACATTAGGGAGGATGTCCAGTCGTGGCCATCGTCACACCCTGGGCACTCCTGGCACGCCGGCCACCCCCCAGCTGTGCCCTGGCTACAGGGCTCGAATGTCCTTGGACGGACATGCTCTGCTCTGCTCGATGCTGGTGAAGGTCCTTTTGGGTGACAAACATCTTCACCGCAGAGGCTCCTGAAGGAGGAGGGGGTGTCTCTAAGGTGCCCGCTCTCCGGGAACGCAGGAGGACGGGACAAAGCCACCGGCCGTGACATGGCACACGCAAGGGACGTGGGGCTGCGCTCCTCCATCGATGCCTCCCCCCGCAGCCGCTCGTCCCGCCGGGCCCTGGGCGCGTCTCTGCTGCTTCGGCAGCACTGGTGCTGCTCCGTGCCAGAAACGGTGCCTCGGCTCCCTGAGATGTCCAACTGCTCCAGAGCTGTCTGGACCTGGAGGAGTTTCAGCTCCTGCAGCGCACCCATCATGCAGTTCATCTGCTCGTGCAGCCCGTCTCCGACCTCCTTCATGGAGAGCTGTGGAGGGAAGGAAGCAGACGTGAGTCAGTGTCCTCAGGAGAGAGCAAGAAAATCCTGACCAAAGGGCAGGAGAGCCAGGCCGAGCAGCTTTCTGAAGCATCACCTCTTCCTACTGACTACGTGCCTCCTGCTACATTCATTTCATGGAACAGCAATTGGATTTTTCTAGGAGTTTCCCTCTAAGAATAAGAGGAGCTGACAGGAGGAGTGGATTTTTTTGACCTGACAACAAAAATAGGTAGTCTGAGTTTCCATTAATTGCTTGGCAGAAACCCAAGGCGTAGAACTATGAATGGTTTTGGCTGCCGCCAGTTTTAGCATATTCTTCTGCTTTTGTGTCTTTTGTGCCCTGTAACTAACTGAAATCAGGAGTCAGAATAATGAACAGAAAGCCTTCAAGGGAGAACCTTGTTTCTTTACCTAAAGTGCTAAAGTAAATTAAAAATAAATCCCGGTAAGAATCACACTGTTACTACATAGCATGTCCTTGGATCTTAATACCCTCATACAGGCACCTCTTGCCAGAGGACAATCAAAAACACTTCAACGCACTGGAAATTTCGTACAAAATAACAAAAGAACTCTAAAATTACTTACATTAAACTGGCAATCTCCTTGATTCCCAAGCTAGGACCTTTAGTAGCAGTTCTGCTTTACCCTTGAACCTTGCTGTACAGATTTAACTCTTTATACTAGATCTAAAATAAGCAAGTTTTTTTTTTGTTTGGTTTGTTGTTTTTTTTTCCGGAGTTTCTAAACTTCCCCCTCCCTTTCGCTCCGTTGCTTTCTCCCTCTCATGTAGGATCTGGATCATATTCCCAAAGCAGCACCATAAAACAAATGGACGATACTTTCCAACAGCTGCTGCTTTTTTTTGTTGTTGTTGATAGCAGGGAGGGGGAGTGGGAAGGAGAGAGGAAGAACAGCGGGGGACGGCAGGGCGGGAGGTGAAGACATGTCACATGGATGCAAGGTGGTTTGCAGAAGAGATTTACCCCTGTCTAGGAAAAGCTTCAGCCTACGCTGTCACAAACAGTTTAAAAGGCTCATCATTTTTGCACCGCAATCGATCTCCAGCTTAGGGTGAAAAAGGAGAGATGCATCTTACGTTCAGCTTTACGTGATCTAGCTTTACCTTTTCACATCATATTTTTAACCAAATTAGCTCAATTACTTGCTCTATTTCCATTTCTGGACGTGGATCTGACCAGCGAGAAAGAGCAGCCACCAAAAAGTGGGACCCTCTGCAACAAGCCAGCTCTGTAAGTGGAGAGCTCCTCAGCAGTTTCTGACCACCAACCTCCCTTGCAAAACACAGAACCTAAAACCAGCTGGCACGTTACGATGGCTTTGCAGAGCTTCACTCCCCAGTAACGTATTTATCACCCAGAACGAGCACACAAGCTACGAGGATACAGAAAGTCCATGCTTAGCTTCCTGGTTACGCTATCGAATGTCTCCAGCTATCTAGTTTGGGTTTTTTTAACATCAGCAAATAAACCTCCACTTCTGCAGACATGCAAATAACGTCCCGCTTCCAGACCAGCCGAGCTGCGGGGCTTCCCGCGCCAAAGCTGGGCCATATGCTCCACAAGCCTCAGACAAAACTATCACCTTACCTCTCCAGATTTGCTGTAATGCTTCTCGTCCTAACCTTTCTCGCCTTATTACTGGAAGTCTGTTTTATCTGGGGCTTTGCAAAAAGCTGGATTTGGAGCCAGCCTGGCCCCTCATTGGCCGCTTCGGCCAAATCCCCTGCCCGGCGCAGGGCTGTAATCACGCTGAGGGGAGTGACGAGGGTCCTGCGGAACGACTGGGCTGAGCAAACCCTCGGCATATGCTGGACGGCTCCGCTGTTCACCTCATTGATTCAATTAACTCCCCGTGATGGGTGGTATCATTACAATGCGTGTCTCATCCGGCAAGGCCCTATTAAGCATTAAAATTTCATGGGCAGCGTTTATCGTCAGTGTGGTCGTTTCTCACAGGCGGATCCCATCTCCCCCTGACAAGAAAGGACCTGAGCCCGGAAAGCTCAGGCTCCAGCGCTTTCTCCTTCTGAACAAAGGAGCTGGTTCTGCCAAACCTGGCACCAGCACCAGCCTGGGGAGCCTGAGCCACCGGAGCGGGAGTGGAGATGTTTTCATCTGTGGAAGCGCTTTCCCAGCAGTGACTACGAGGTTTGGACACTTCTCCCCGATGCCCGGCACAGGAGGGCTGGGCTGAGCCCCCCCTCTTGCAGTATGTGGGGAGAAATGGGGGCTCTGGGGACGTGATTCATCCGTCTAGTGTCAGCAGCCTCTCTGGGGTGGGATGACTCCTGTCCTCTGGACCCAGCCTCGCTGTCCCTCAGCAACCTGAATCCCACCAGCAGCAAGAGAGTTTCAAAGATCCTGAGGCTTTTAGCTCTGTTGCAAACACTGCTAAGAATTTGGGTTGTGCAAGTTCAAAAACAAGGCAAACCAACTGCCTTTTTCTTCTGCTCTTCATGGGATCTGCTCAGTCTTTTACAGAACTGCAGAGTGAGTGAAACCCAGCCCAAAGTGAAGTCACTGACTGGTGACCCAACAGTCTGCAGGGCCTTGGATTTCATCCACTAGTAATTACCCCCTGGTAATTAAGAGTGCTGATGCTGGAGAGAAAACTCTGGAGGAAAGAAAAAGGAGTTTCTTCCCCAGTGTCCAACAGCCACTCTCTCCTCTTTGGCAAGAAGACGTCAGTCCTCCAGCGTTCAGACTGGCTTCTCTGAGACTGTCCAGAAAAGGAACAACTCCCACAGAATTGAGACCATCACTCTGGCAAAGGCTCAAGACTGAACTATCTGGGTTGATAGAACAAGAAAAGGTTTTCACGAGTAATCCAGCAGATTGGGCTGGAATCCAAACAGATGCTCCGACTGCAAGGTGATGGGAACTCAAGGCTGGAGGGACAAGCCTTGTAGCCTCACTGGCTCTGTGGTCACACACTTCATCTAGAAGGAACAGGAATTTGTGGTAAACTAAAGTGCCATTTCAAGCAGAGCGTGAATGTGACACAAAACCCCAGAGAGCCCTGGTTTGACATGGAGAGAGACCCTGACGGTACTTTCGCTGGGGTTATGCAAGTGACATTATGTAAGCTGGCCACCACGGGGCATCGGGAGATGATCTGTCTTGTGCAGGTTTGTGAGCTGTAAATCCCAAACCTATTGTTGAGTCAGCCCCGTGCTCAGTTGTGCAGCAGAGCAGAGCGCAGGGGAAGCGGCGTTCGCTACAGAACATCGGGTCTAGCACAGACCTTGCTCATCAGCATCCTGCCTTCTTGTACCCGCTGCTCTCTGCTCTGGGCGCACAAATACGTCTGGATTTCAGGGGACTCTGGGTGTCTAATGTGAGGCATTCTGTGCTTCAATAAAATTGGCTGTTTGGCTCTCAAGAAAGGCCAAATCAGAACCATGACAACTTGCAGATGTTCAAATTTATCTTTACAAAACAGGTAAAAATCGGACGCCTCAAGCCACATCTCACTATAATCCCTGGAACTTTTGCAGTCCCTAAAAACTGGCATGAAAAGGGTTTAGTCTAACTCTGAACAAGCCAAGACAGGTGCCTTCTCCAGCACGGCAAGCCGGCGCGGGGCTGAGCACCCCTGTGCCGTGCGTGTTCCACCTCAGCGGCTGGGCTCAGTGGGTGATGCGGAAGGTTCCTCCTCCAGCAGCGAGGGGTTGCCTCGGCACCAGCCCTCCTGTGAAGGCACGAACAAGGCAGCTCTGGCCGAACGCTCCTCCAGAGCAAAGCTCGCTTAAATGGCAGTCACCCTGCACAACGGGAACGCAAGTGCAAAATTCAGAAGCTTCTCAAGCACTTTCAAATGATCATCAAGGAATGTTCAATGTGAGGGGAAAAAAAAACCAAACAACAAAAAGTGAGCATCTTGCAAAACAGGCAGAGCTTGAATACAGAGTCTTTCCACATTGGCAATCTGCGCCTCTGAGCAGCAAAGGGATCAGTCCCTTCGTAAGCCTGGCCTTTTTAATGATTTCCTCAAAATACTTACTCCCAGGACCACAATCGGTTTACACAGTTTCTAAATCAATGATCTTCCACCGCTGATCACCACGGCGGGAGGACAGCCTGCCCCAAGGAACATCCTCCAGCAGTTACTGGCATCTTATCAAGTTCAAAACCCAACACTCGAGACTGCCAACACGGGAGGTTTGACTCGTCCCTTCCTGCTTCACAGGTAAATAAGTAACTTTTTTAAACCCTCGTTGGGAATGAATGTTTTCCTATTAGCATCTCTGTTCACGGGGTTCTCGAGCTCCAGCGCCCATCGCTGGCAGTGTCTCCAGCCGCACCGCCGGCCTGCCTGGGCCGCAGCAGCTCCGTGATGCTGACGGGCGAGGAGGAAAAGCCCCGTGAACACAGCACGGCTCTTGGCTGAGCACACGGAAGTGAGGACAGCTCTGAGCCTGTCTGTCGTCGTGAGGAGGAAGACAGATGTCCGGCTTCCAGGTGGAAGAAACGCAGAGAGAGGAAGTTACTGCAGAGAGGGCAGGAAAGGAGAAGTGGCAAATAGGTGCTCTTAATAATAGCGCTGATAGGCAACAGAGCCAGCAGCAAACAATTGGTATTTAAAGAGGGTGACATAATAGCGGCCAAAATTATTTTAGAACTGCTGAGCTGATCGTATTGTTTCTGTGTTTTCCTTTGGGTCACTAACTAGATTAATCTTCAACAAGCCTGCAATTGTGGCCGGGCGTAACTGCCGGGAGCGCAGCACGGCTCAGAGCCGCTCTCCAGTGCCAGGCACCTTCCCTTCCCCTGACGGATCCCAAGGGCCTCCGGTCTCCCCTTTGTCCTTGCATTTTATCACAAGAATTTCAAGTCCTTTTAAAAATCTTGTCTTTCCAGAGCATTCCAGGCGTAACTGAGGATGTCAACTGTGAGCTCACAATTTAGCTGAGAGAGGAAGGATGCTGATATTTTACCAAAGCTTTTTTTTTCTCAACAGTTTGAACAGATCTCAAACAGATGTTAACTGCAGAAGACGTGGTTCACATCACTCAACCGTCTTCTGTACGCGCTTCCCTCCCACTGCGAGGATGTTGTCCTGAGCTTCCCAATCACACTTTCTATGTTTAGAGGCCCATTAAAAATTCAGTTCTCTACAACTGGGAAATAAATGGACCAGAAAGAACTCCAACCTTCAGACTCCTACTCACAGCCCTGGGTTAAGGGAGGCCACAAGCCTCGGTGCACAGACTGGCCATTGAAGAGGGTGGTTAGAAGTGTCGGCTTCCAGCCCAGTGGTCACTGTGGAATCTGAGCTTTAACCTTCCTTAATACGTGCAGCTGGGAGTCAAACGAATCCAGCCTCATCTTTGGGAATCTTATTTCGGAATGAACACGTGGACAAAGCCCAGGGCTGCTTTTTCTCTCCCCAGGTTACCTGTGACGGGACATCTGCTGATAAGTTACTCTTTTTCAACACCAAGGAGTGAGGTTCTGCGATAACCACCCAAGTTCCTGCTGTGGGTAAAGCCACCCTTGAAGGGGCCATTTTATCGGCAGAGACACACACGGAGCTGCGTGTTCCCTCCTGTTGGAGCTGTGAGCGGCGGCGTCAGCCCTTGAGGTCTGTCATTTGTGCCGTACTCTACCACAAATCACAAGAGCTGCTCCTTCAGAAATAGCAGGAATGAAAACACAGCAGACTCCCTTTTAGGCATGACACAGTTACCGGAATAGGACCCAGTGTGAGACAAAGAGTAAAAATAATTGGCCGTATTCTTCACCCAGACTAAATGTTCTATTCCTGCAAGATATTCATAGCAAGAAACATTGTCGGCCAGGACATAAATTAATGTAAGAAGGGAGTCAGACTCCATCAAACTCAGTAATTTGATGCATTGATGACCACTGTGCAAGGAGAACATTTAAAAATTTAAGCTGGAGTGGTGATTTCTGTTTTAAATACCTACTGTAATACTTTTCCTCCTAGAAAAAAAAAGCAAGAAAAGGCCAGAAATATCCTGGATTCCTCAAGAAAGACCAAACCATACAAAGTAAAGTTGCAACTACAGCTAACTTGACTGTGACCCCTCGCCGGTGACAGCCATACATCCCCAAGGCAACTCTGCCCCATCAACCCGCCAGTTCCTAGCTGGATAACACAGAGATTTATTTTTACTGCAGAAGAGCCTCAAAACCCCAGTCCCGTGGTACGTATGTGGATGTTGCTATGTACAAATGCAAAGCCCATGTCAGAAAGTTTATGGAGGTGATGCCATCTGCAGCGTGAGACACGGAAATGAAATTCCTCTCTGCTAATCCCCGAGCAAGACAATTCTTGTTAAATCTGATCTTTCAGCCGAGATAACGTTCTGTAACTTGGGAAGCAGACGCTGTATTTCTGGGCCTCCGAATGATGTTTGCAGACTCGGAATCCAGCCAATACAGTCAAGAGGACTTTTAGGATGGGGATTAATCGCATTAGGGGAAGACTCACAAGCTCCGTGGCACATTTCACAACTGCCGTACGAAGGACAGATGACAGGAGCGGAGATGATGCTGAAAGCACAACTCATTCCACACCAGGCCTAGGAATCAGCACTGCACGTTCTCGCAAACCACATCCAGACATCTCCAGGGGCTCTCCAGAGGAGGTGGACGAGGTCTGCTGTATTTTCTACCCACAGAGACAGGGGTGCAGGGGGCTGGCACGGCTTGTCCAGACGGCTCCGGCAGCCGATCTGGCTGCAGAGCTGCCCCCAGTCCCGCACCGGCCGGGGATGAATGGCTGTGTCAGCTGAGGCTCTCCTGCCCATGGAAGCTTCTGAATGAATTCCAATCAAAGGGACACCACACATGCCAGAAACTATCAGCTTACAATGGAAAGCATGCGAGTGGAACAGGAGATCTCCCCTGGCCTGAAACGGGCCGGGTTCAGCCATGGCAGAGCTGGCAGAGCTTTCCCAGAGGGAAGGTGGAGACCGGTGTCAGCACGCCCGGCCCCACGCTCCTCCGTGACTTGTCTGGCAAAGCGAGGTGTGATCTCAGCGCAGAGGCTGCATGTTGAAATGTTGGGGCACATCAGCAGCCCAGCCCGAGCACATGAGAAATTTAAATATGCTTTTAATACACAAAGCAGGAGAAAGAAAAATGAGAGCTGGAATCCCTGAATCCCACACTGGTGGGGGATAGAGTTGCGCTTGGAGATAACCCTTCCTTGGGAACTGGGAGCCGTGCCAACATCCACTCTTTTTTTTGAGAAAATCCTCTCCTCAAAACCGGCCAAAGGCAGCAGTTCACACCAAGACAAACTAAACTTCTTTTAATTGAATGGCCTCTAACTTTCCTGTGTTACACTGGCCAGCCGCAGCCAGCCTGGTTCCTCAAACAGGGTGTTTTTGCAGAACTTCCCCACAAGACCCCCGCTCTGCCAACCAGAGCTGCCCCTTGGACATCACACAAACCACAGAATCACAGAATGCCAGGGATTGGAAGGGACCTCGAAAGATCATCTAGTCCAGTCCCCTGGCCGGAGCAGCATCTCCTAGATCACACAGGAGATGTGTGATGTTTCTACCATGTTTCTACACTTGTAGCGGTGTCCTGGAGCGAGGTTCCCATTTAGCTGTGCACAGGGTGGCTCACTGCCTCAATCTGGCCAAGTCCTGCCCACCATTCCTCCCGTGTGACTCGTGGTTCTGGTGCATTTACTGTCTGGAGGCATGACCTGCCCAGTAATGAAGAAAGTGGTGAAGAAGCGGGGTCAAGAGGTTCAGTTCCCACTCACCCTTCAATGCAGATGGTCCCAGCTGTCTGTTGCGCTGCTTGCTGGTCTTTAAGGAAACATTAATCTGTTTTAATTCCAGGCTATCTTGAAAGTATTGATTTTTAAAAGCTGTTACTGCTCGGGATATCATTTACGGCTATTTTAATTAATACAAGCCCTCCCACCTTCACTAAAGGCTCCCTGAAGCTGCTGATGAAGGGGTTGTTTCTGGCGGGTGCTGTGGCAGCGGGTGTCTCCAGCTGTCGCCCCGCGGGCTGTCCTGGCACGCCTGCGCTCGCAGCAGCTCCAGCCCTGCACTCTGATACCCTGGGAATTCGTTGTCGAAGTAAGTTTTTGAGGAACAAACACTGGGGGGGTGTGAAGGGGAAAGAATGTGACTAAAAACCGAACGCGTGGAGAGCCAGGCTCCTTCAGTCCAGTCCTGAGTGGTCCTGCTGAAGGTGACAACTGCCCCGTCCCAGTTATTTAAGCTGAGCCTGTGGATAAATCCTTGCCTCGTCAAGGTCTTGGTTTATTAATCTAATAAAAATCTTCACATTTTTGCAATCTACTACTGCATTATAGCAAGGGCACGGACCAAGCCAGCATTTCCTGATTCTAAGGATTCTTTGGGTTTCAGATGAAGTGTGAGGGATCTGCTTTCCTTTTGAATATAGTCAAATTCTTCAGAAGTTATTGTGGGCGCTACAGAACAGGCATGTTTTCGACTCACAAGTAAAGGTGCAATGTTTAGGCTTTTACAAAGAAATATTGCTCGGATCATGAATCGATTTGTTTAGAAGCCAAAACACACACCTAGGAACACTCTACACGTGCTCTTTCAAAAGTTACTCTTTTTACCCATGCCACTTTCCAGCTTGTTCTGATTTTAGAGATCTTCCAGGTCGCACGGTGCGTGCCCTGGCTCACCGTTTGCGTTTCATTCATCACACCCAGGTACAGGACATCAGTGACTCCCATTTTCCTTTGTTTTGGTTTCTCTCCCCGCTCCTCTGTTTGCTGGGGAAACACCGGCCACGCTGGCAGGTTCCACGTCCCCGCGTGCTGCCACACGTACCCAGCGCGAAGCGCTGCTGCCCAAGCCCCTCTTTCATAGGATCCATGGGATGTGCGGCTCACAGGCACCTCCATCCGAGTCTGGATCCTGCACAGCTGGAACCCCCCGGGTTCTCTGCAGGGCCTCAAACACTGGTGCTCACACACACGACACCCCAGTAACGCAGGCAGGACAGCACTGCTGCACACAAGCCCGTTTTGTAGAAGCCCTGTTGGCACAAAACCCATCTGAACCCAACATCCCACCGAGTCCTAAACCAGGAAGCTTTTGCACGTTCAGAAACTTCACCTGCCCGTTTTTGCGCTGTCTTTTGTTCCCATCATCTGTTTCTGCTCCCCAGCCAGGCCAGACCTGCCGCTGCTGGAACCTGATGTTGGGAACCATCAGCTCTTGCTACCAATCACCAGCTCTTCCTACCAGCCATCAGCTCTTCCTACCAGCCATCAGTTCTTCCTACCAGCCATCAGCTCTTCCTCCCAGCCATCAGTTCTTCCTCCCAGCCCGCCCCCAGCAAGCCCCAGTACCACCAACACCTCCGGGCTTGCGGACAAGCCCGAGCAAGTTGCTCCAGCGAGGTTCCGCCGGCAGCGGGAGCGGGAGGAGGGCGAGGACAGCGCCGGCGGACGACAAAGGGTTTCCGATCCGAGAGAAAGTGTTTTCGGGGGGTGCTGGCGGTGCCGCGCTCGCTGCCCGCGCATCCTTCGCATCCCCTTAAACTTGTTCTCCGCAGAGATTCCCGCGGGTGTTTCCCTCACGCCCGATCCTCGCCGGCACCGCTTCCCCGAGCCCGCGGCACAGCCCCGGAGCCCCGCAGCCCGTTCCCCC
>VZZY01022873.1:671021-798143 GCA_013400335.1 Eurystomus gularis
CAGCTGAAGGCCATTCCGCTGGGGCGCTGCGGCCTGGGTGAGCGGGCGGGCCGGGTGAGGGGCCGGGTGCGGGGCTGGGGGTGCCCGGGGGCCTCCGTTGAACGTTGTGGCGGCTCTTTCCAGATCTCATCGTGCAGGCCAAGTCCGGCACTGGCAAAACCTGCGTGTTCTCCACCATCGCCCTGGACGCGGTGCTGCTGGAGAGCCCTGCCACGCAGGTGAGCCTCGGGCCGGGCCCCCCCCACCGGTACGTGGCGGGGGCTTTGCTTTGTTGGGAGGGAATCGCTCTTTTACTTGGGAAAATAGTCTATGAGACATAGTATCTGAAATCCTCACAACTTGAGGCCGGGCTTTAATCTTTGGGATGGTTCTGCAGCTTTAAAATTTAATCCCTGGCCGTTACAGATACTGATCTTGGCCCCTACACGAGAGATTGCTGTGCAGATCCATGCTGTAATCACAACTATTGGAATCAAAATGGAAGGCTTGGAATGCCACGTCTTCATTGGAGGGACTCCTTTGAACCAGGACAAAATCAGACTCAAGAAGTGCCACATAGCAGTTGGCTCCCCAGGTATGGATGGGCTTCATTGTGCTTTGAAAGGTACCATGGGATACTTCACGGTACAATAATTGGTGCTATTAAAATCTGGATTGGTTGGGTTTTTTTAGTAGTAGGGGATAGTCCCAAAGTCCACTGCCAGGGATATTTAGACCAGGTATTTTTAGTGAGACATAATTCCACATATGGCTTTTTAAAGGCTTACTAAAAGTAATTTTGTAAAATATTATAAAAGGCATTGTTATAACCTTTCACTTTTGTACTTTTGAAGTTCCTTTTGCTTTTTCTTCATACATAGGTCGAATAAAACAGCTCATAGAGTTGGACTACTTGAATACGGCCAGTATCCGGCTTTTTATTCTTGATGAAGCAGACAAGCTTCTAGAAGAGGGCAGCTTTCAGGAGCAAATCAAGTAAGACAAATTTATCTCATGGATTTATCAGTAGATGAGACATATACTTGTTAGTCATTCCCGTTTCTTTGTCTTGCAGTTGGATTTACTCTTCACTACCAGCCAATAAGCAGATGCTTGCTGTTTCAGCTACTTACCCTGAATCATTAGCCAACGCTTTGACCAGGTACATGAGAGAGCCAACATTTGTGAGGCTGAACCCTACTGATCCGAGTCTCCTTGGTAGGTAGAAGTTATTTTATCGGGATATTACTGTCAATAGATGAAGAATATACTAAAACCAAAACATGTATCTTTAAAATTGTGATTCTTCATAATTCTCCTCCAGAGGCAAACTGATTAGCTCCTGAAGTATTTAATCCCGTTGTTGATGTCTTTAAAACATCAGTGATGAATGTAACTTTGTTTTTTTCTATCCATTAAAAAAATACTTCAGCCTTTTAAGAAGAAAACTGTCCTGTATGTTCTTATTCGGCATGTGCGCTTGTTTAAATTTAAAGTCTTTGTTTTGGCTGCAGTGATAAGTGTTAGCAGTAGCATTAGCACTGTGTGGTCTTATGGAGAGCCTTAATCTGACAGGTTTTTGGTTTCATGCTCAGGGCTGAAGCAGTATTACAAAATTGTGAATTTCCATCCACTTCCACATAAAACGTTTGAGGAGAAGACTCGGCACCTACAGGAGTTGTTCAGCAGGATTCCATTTAATCAAGCCTTGGTCTTCTCAAATTTGCACAGCAGGTAATAAATTTGAAATAAAAATGTTGTGTAAAGTGTGCTTGAAAGCAGTGGTTGTAATGTCCCGTCGTGGATAAGCTTTTATATGGATGTTCTGTGAGGTCTCAGAGCAGTGTGCAAATGTCAGATCTGAAGTACAGCCAGAGGAATGCAGTAGAATTTCAGTGGAAATACTGAAAATAAAGGAAAGGATGAAAGTACCTTATCCAGTGCTTAGAGTACAGCGAAACCTGATATCCCGTTGTCCTTTTCCATCTGTAAGGCAACTGCTCTAGACATGAAGTGGCAGTTGTGGCCCGTAGTCTGTGGCTGTAACGAGAAGCCTGTTAAGAAATGCTCAGGGGCTGTGCTTTTATTCACAGTTTTCATCATTTATGTTCTGGCAGGGCGCAACATCTTGCTGAAATACTGACATCCAGAGGCTTTCCTGCAGAGTGCATTTCAGGTAAGTCCATTCAACACTTTCTGATTCGATTGAAGTTGTGCATAAATGTGGCCTAAAATAGGAAGATTAATCTTAAATCTTGGTTTGCATGGCCTCTGTTTAAATAATGAAGAATGGCATTTGAATCTTCATAGATCTTTAAGACTTGAATATTAATTCATTTTTACACTTACTAACTTTCCTGTCCTCAGATTTGTTTGGAAGTGGTTTCTGTGGATGTCCGGATGAGTGCATTGAAATCTGTATTTCTGGCTTGTCTATAAAAAGCTGATAGCTGCACCTAACGTTTATTAAAAACCTTGGATTTTCACTTCAGCAGTGTTTTCTGGGGCTTATGTGTTTAAGTGAAATTTGTCTGAAGTCAATGTTGTTCCAGTGGGTGAAGTATCTACATATCTGATTGATCTTTAAGTAGCAGCTAAATTATTTTTGTAATGGGCTTCCTTATTTTCAAGTGGTTTTTTTGTTCCTTGTTTACTCCTTTGGAAGTGAGGTTTGAGGCAGTTTCTCTCAAACTTACTTCTGAACTCATCTACAGTTTTACAAAGCAGAGTTTTCCAGACTTCATCTGTTCCCAATTTTTGTCTTTTCAGGCAGCATGAATCAAAATCAGCGACTTGATGCTATGGCCAAATTGAAGCAATTCCACTGCAGAGTTCTGATTTCCACGGACTTGGTGAGTTAGTATCTTATAGTGTACATGAATATCGCACGTGAAGTTACTTCAGGGAGTTAAATTTGACATGAATCAAGTAGAACATCAACGTACTCAAAGCATGTGACTTGAGCGCTGTGTGTGGCTTAGTTGTCTCCTATTCCTCACCTAGTTGAAAAATAGTTTTTAATTTTATCTGTTGCTTTGCAGAAGTGTGCGGGTGTTTCAGCGGAGTGGAGTTGTCTGGTTTGGATAGGAGCTCTGGGAAGGAGTGCTTTCCTCCTGTGCAGCATGCTCACAAGAGTAATGTTGCAAACAACTTGAAATAGAGCAGTGCTGATGTCTGAGGCACTCAGCTTTTCTGTGGTTGACAGATCTTTCTCTTCAGTTGGTTGTTTGAGGTCCTGTCATGATAAGATTACTGCATGCTGTTCAGTTGGATTTTTTTTGATGTTGGGAGAAAAAAACCAACATCCTTGCTTATATTTGATATGTAGAAAGCATAAGAAAAAATATTCCTAGTTTTCCTGGTCCTAATGCAATGTGCATGTTTTACTTGTGGTGCTGTACAGGGCTGGAAAGTTGTTAGAATACACCACAAAGCACCTACAACTAAAAGTTACTGTAGGAGCAGGTGCTCCCAAACGTGCCGTGTTTGTGTAAAGATCCGTTCAGCACATTCAATCACCTATCCCCTTCTCTCCTCGTTTTCTTAAGACATCTCGTGGAATTGATGCTGAAAAAGTGAATCTGGTTATCAACCTGGATGTGCCCGTGGACTGGGAGACGTACATGCATCGGATTGGCAGAGCCGGGCGCTTCGGTAAGGAGTCCCCTGGATTTCCTGAGCTTGCACCGGCTTCCCTGGCTCTCGTTGGGTAACTGCGCTTCCCGTTGTGTGCTGCAGGAACCCTGGGATTGTCTGTGACGTACTGCTGCCGCGGAGAGGAGGAAAACATGATGATGAAAATTGCTCAGAAGTGTAATCTTCAGCTTCTTCCTCTCCCAGGTACGCTCCGTCCTGTGAACGCACCTGCTGCTCTGTTGGCTTTCTGTTTGTTCAAAGCTCCAGACAAGTCCCCGGGAACGGGCGTGTGTCTTCTCTACTGAACTTGCCTTAATTTTGGTGCAGGTTTTTCATGCTCTGTGCTAAGGACTGTTTGTGTAACTGCCGCAGTTGGGCAAAGCAACAGAAAACTAGCGTGGTGTATGCCTGTGGATAGGGAGGGGAACTCTGCGTCCCCAGCATCTGCATCCAGCTGTTGTGTAGCAGCTACATAACTACCTGGATTCCCAGCAATGGCGTACTGGGCTTTCTCAGGCTGTAAGGTACAGTGGGAGAAGGAAGGAATAATTGAAACAGCAGAAGATTTGCTACCCTTGCTTTGCCAGAAGCTGTTCCGCTAGAAATGCAGCGTTTGACTTCTTGCATAAGTTCTAATTTTTTATCTGGTTGAGTTGGATACGAAAAATAGGTGATAGTGCTTTGTCTTCTTGATCGTTTTGATCGAGAAAATGTTCTGGCTGTTCGAACCCCTTCAGGAATTGAAGGGGTCAGTTTGTAGCCCTAAGTTAACGTGTCTTGACATATTTCTGCTGTTTTGCAAAGCTCTAGCTGGGTGCTCATTTGAGTTCTAGAGGGAAGGATGCACTTAATTGAGTGCCTGCTTGTTTCCCTTTTGTGCAGAACCTATTCCTCCAGGAATGATGGATCAGTTTGAAGATGGGGAGGTAGAAGTCAAACCTGTTATGTGTGCAGGTGCTTCAGTGAATTCTGACAGTGTGTGTCTTAGACCAGAGGAACCCGTACTACAGCCTGTCCAGAACAGTTGTTCGGAGGCACCTCAGCCTCTTCCTAATCTTCCGGGTGATGGTTCTTTTGTAGAAAGGCCAAAAAAGGCTCTGAAGCAAAAGCAGATAAAAAAGTGCAGGAATTCTGCAAATACAGAAAAGAGTAGTAGTAGAAACCCCCAAACTTCCAGTTGCCGCTCAGAACAGACGAGTCAAGTCAGAACTGTCTCCAGAACAGATGCACAACAGAACACTCTGGCTCCAGATGAGGAGGCCTTAAAAAAAAATCTTCCCAGAATTCCATGCTTGTCTTCTTTCAAAAACCAGCTGAACAATCCCTGGAGTTTCTCAGAGATTGTTGAAGACTACGAGTATTTCATTAAAGAAGGGATGGAGAGAGAGGTTGAAATTTTAAGAAGCTATTCAGGCCCAGGAGAACAGTGTGAGCTCCCCAGAAATGGTGGAATAGAGTGGAAGGAGGTGGAGCGTAACACAGAGACAGTAGCAAACGGTGCTGTGTCTGGTGACAGCGATGGTTCCTACTGCTCCAGGGCTTCCTTCAAGAGCAGGGAAAACAACTCGCACTCTGAAGCGTTTTCGGATACGCAGAATGCTGTTCCTGCAGGGTGTCGGGGTCGTGCAGGCCTCTGTCCTTCACCAGGGAAGCCTCGGGAACTATCACAAGTCCCAAAGCAAAATCAAGTGAAGAAGAAAGTTCTGAAACAGAATGCTAAACAAAAGAAAAGCCATTACCATCAGTCCCCTGGTCCTTCCACAAGAAAAATGGACAACAACCGCTCCTGCAGTGCTTGGGATGTTGGTGTTCCGTATGACAACTGGGGTTACAAAAACTACTGGAAATCTTATTACCAGGCATGGCAGAACAGCTATGCTGCGGCGTCTCGCTACTGGGGTTACAGACACTTGAACTGGATGAAGGCCTATCACATCAACTCGGTCTATTTTCAGGAACTGCTGAAGAGCGATGACTGAGGTAGGGACACAGGTAGGGACGGGCTGGTTGGCACAACGAAGGGCCGTCATCTGTGAGAACAGGCCTGCTGCTCCACAAGTACATCGACAAACAAACCAGACGTTGTGCAAGGTGGACAAAATGTTGTCTTTTTTATAAGCAGCTGTGTTGAGGTAAATGTTTTACATGCATTCCAGTGATGAACGTGTTGAACAAGTTTTTAATAAAAGGCAATGAAAGACAGCTGGATGGTCAGGTGTGATTTTTACAATCCAGAGGAAACAAGGGAAGATAAAAGGCAGCGTTTACACTTAAGAAATCTCGGTAAGGAGAAAATCCAAACCAACCCCATTTTTATTTGCTTGACTTGTCTTCTGTGTGACTTCTGGGTGGAGAAGAATTCAGCATTAGAGTACCTAGTCTGTAGTTGGAAGTCGTTCTCCTGTTGAACACCAGGCGCTACAAGTTAAGTGGTGGAGTGAAACCTGCATCTTGAGGCTTGCGTTGCTAATTTAAATCCAGTTAATTAACACTCTATAAATAACATTTCTATAGCTAGGTGTGTGGCAAGCTGTGCAGTAGAGGATGGTTTAATTATGTAGAAAGTGTGCAGCAATCATAATTGGTCTGTCCCTCTGGGTGTAGCAATATCAGACTTGCCACACTTACAGGAAAGGTTTAATTGGAAGTGAAATTACCTGTTAGTACTAAAATGATGGCTTGTGCTGCTCGGTACAGAGCTGTCCTGACTCAGGAGAAGGTGAGAATACTGCTGGCCTAGGGTCTTGACCCTTGGTGGACTCTGTGCTAACTTTGAAATGTCTTCCTGTAGCTTTAGTATGTCTGGGATCATGGAGAGACGACTTCAGCTAGTTTGACTTCTCCAAGTTCAGCAGCACAGGTACAGTCTGTTGGTTTGTGGGGTTTTTTTGAGCAAAGAAAGGCTGGATTTTTCTTAGTGAAAGCACTGCTTCCTACCTGCTATGAACTGCACTTCCAAGGAGACCTGCTTCTAGAATCTGGTGAAATGGATGTCTTCAGGGATGCTGGACTGCTCCCTTCCACTTTCCAACCCATTCCGAGAAACGCAGTATGTTCTCAGCTCACACAAACCACTTGGTGCCTGAGCATTCCTAACATCCTTGCAAAATCCCTGTGCAAATCCCATGGTGTCCCTGGCAGCACTTCCAACCTTTCTGTGGAGTGGTGGGTCTGAACTTGATCCCATGCAATTCCGCCTCACTGTGCGGGAGAGCTGGTGAGTGGCACAGGGCTGTACCTCAAGCCTGGGAGCAAGGATGCTGTCCTTCCTTGCGCTGGGTTGTGGTGTTCCTGCAGCTGGGGCAGTGGTGGCCTCTGGTGGGTGTCTCCTTTACTGCAGGAAGAGCAGAGGTCTAAGCTGTGCTGTCTGCTCTAGCTCGAGGGGGTTAGAGGTCACCTCGTAAGTGATTTTAATTTCTGCCTACAGAATTTTGCAAATCTTAAATAATGCCCCTGACGCTTTCTGATGTGGTTAAGATGAGGTCAGCTCTGCCTGTTCTGGGGTGGAAACAAGCTCACCCTATCTGCAGTAGAGAACACAAGGCTCGGGCCTAAACAGAGTTGCCAAGATGAGATTTGCCTTTTGAAGAAAAGGCATAAGATGTGCTCTTTAATAAATATCTCACTAGGAGAAGTATTTTTTTCTGTACTTTTTCCTGTCTCACTCCCTGTGTCACAAATGTCCGCAGGGAGCAGGTTGCCTAGCTGTGGTCTGCAGAGCTTGAAAAGGCCAAGATGATGTGATTCTGTTTCCAAGCTGAAATTTGTTGTAGCTCTTTTGAAAGTTAAAGAAGGATACTGTAGGAGATGCACTTGGGGCTCAGTGTCACTGCTCTTCTCTAACATCTCAGACATCTCACTGTTTTCATTAGTGGTTGCTTAAGTAAGAGTTACTATTATTTAAATCCAACTTGAGTGCCTTAGGCCAACACCCAAAGTTCTCCAAAAGAACCTCCCATAATTATTTTAGAAGAAATCTACAGCATCCTCGTGGTGTTTGTGGCACATACTCTGTTTAATCCAGATTGGATACATCAGGTACAGCAGTGGCACAAGACTCAATACTGTAAATGATATACAAGTTTCAACATATGCACTACAGTTCCAAAAGAAGACAACAGGAAACTTGGTTCTTCTAGAAAGTTGTTCTCAAATGAAGCTACCTGCAGTTGTATACAGTACATTTTGTATCTGTCCTCTGATGTTTGTAAGCAAAGCCCAGTTATAGTACGAAAATAGAAAATAATAAGGTTGAGAGCTTCTCATAACATAAAACCTCTAAAGAGAACACCATTGCATTGGAATGCCTTACTGATTTATCAAAAATATACCATCACACGCCTTTTGTAAGATACTTCATTGGTCCAAGGAGCCACAGGGAGCTCCCAGTCGTAGTTGCAACAGAATGGAGAAGAGCATTGGGTCTGGTGGTTACCTTCTCACCCCGACAGCTGTGTGACGTCAGTGACTAGCACTACTTTAACCCAGTGAGAAGAAACACGTGCACACAAATACACACAAGGTAATAAACTACTGACTGAGAACAAAACTCAAGAAGGAATTTTCACAAGCTCTTTGCCACCTGGTCTTTTGACTGTTCCACCTGAAGCTTTTTCTGGCACAGCTTTTGCGTCCTGACCGTAAGTAGCAGTACCCTCCTGGTGGGTGTTCTCCAGAATCCCCCGTGGTGGGCAGTAGGTGCTCATGAACTGAGCGTTGCTTAGTGAAAGAGAAGGTGTTAAATTCTACCCAGCTTGTATAATTGGCAAAGAGAGGTGAAATGGCTTCTTCGAGGTCACTTTGTGATTCATCAAGACAATCGGGAGTAGAACACAGGTTCCTGATGCTAAGTCTCCTACTCCTAAGCAACGTGCAGGCGCCCTTCTGACTGCTCATAATGTTTTAGAAAGAGAAAACCATTATGGAGAGCTTTTGGCATCATTAAATGCGAAGCCTAAACACTTGAGCTCTCAAGCCATCTATCTAGTGCAGTTGCTTAAAGTGTTGGAGAAAATTAAGTGATTTTAAAAAAAAAATCAATTAAGATGTAGTTGGTTGGTAGGTTATGTGGCCAAGGTGTGTTATTTACCTAACTCCAAAAGCAGAATAAAGTCTTCAGTTCAAAGCTGCTGATACTCGCAAGCAATCTATAAACACTGACTTTAATTCTGCTGTAGTCCAACACAGAAGAAATATTACAGGATCCAAGGGATGCTGCCACCCGTAAATTAAATATGATTACTAATTTACCAAATTAGCTTTATAATACGTGTAAGATACGTGTGTATAACTTCTTTACTGAAAAAAAAGTAAAATATTTGAGGCAACACTGCTTTCTTTAGCTGGTGTCTGATTTTCAGGCACACACCTTGAGCTGTCTGGACTAGAGCGGCAGGTGCTGCTTTGCAGTGTGAGGGTGTCACCCTGCTGCTGGCTGAACCGGTGCCATTGATTCCAGTTTGGCATTGCTGGCCAGCTCTGAACAGACGCATTTTGAAATCCCCGGTAACTTCACTCCACGCTAACGCCGTGGGTGTCACTGCCTTTTCCCCAGTTCCCCGTTAACAGTGACAATTATTTGACAGACAAAAGGAGTCTCTGGGATAAGAATTTGCTGTGGAAAGCTTTGGATTCCTCGTACGCTTGTAGGCAGCTGACTTAGAATCTGGCGAGTAGTTTAAGATGGTATGAGGGAGTATAACGGCAGCGAGAGGGAAAAAATAAGGAAAGAATTAGGGCCGAGCAGCAGGGGAAAAATCCTTGATGCTGAGATCTGCTAGCCTGGCGTGAGCTCTCGAGGGAAGCGGTGGGACTCCCCTCCCTGGAGAATTTTAAATCTAGTCTAGAGAAAGCAATGCAACAGACTGCAGTGAAGGATGGTTACCTTTTAAAATACTTTGATTTTTATGTACTGATACGTGCTGTCTGCGGCCTCTTCTTTATGGGTGTCCTTAGGATTTTTAAGTGGAATGAAAGTAAAAGGTGGATTTTATAAAAAGTAGATGGAAGCCAAAGCCTGGGTGTGAAAGGCATTCTTTCTCATTATTCTTTGCCGGTTGGGTGTGATTCCTTCTATTAGCAGCCCAATGCCAGGTGAGAAGAGAGTAAATCTATTAATAGAATATGCTGAAGATCTGTGAAAATATTTCTCCTTCAGAAAAGGTTTTAGAAAGGAAACAAAATGCTCAGAAAAAAGTGTTGCTCCGTTGATATTTTTAATATTGCTTTATGAAAGACTGAAAAAATAATCCCCTTCCACTTGCTTTTGGTACAAACAATCCATTTTATCTTTTTTTTTTTAATGAACTTTTCCCAAATTATAAAAATTCGTAAGGAACTGGGGGACGGGGGAAGGCTTTTGAAGGAACTGCCAACAGACTCTTGATGCTTTGCTGAGCCTCGTTAATCAGGCTGTTTTGTACCGCCTGCCTTTCAGGAAGGTGTCAGGACTAGAACCCACCCATGGTCCTGGATGCTTCTCCCCCCAGAGGCAGCCCCCAGCTGAAGAAGCCCCTTCCGTGTGCCTCAGGAATGACGAGGATTGCAGGGGTACGTGCTGGTTTGTGTCTCCGTGTCAGTGTGTGTGGCCCTGGGGAGGGGGATGCTGGTCAGACAGGGCAGTACGGGGGGCCGCCAGAGAGAGGATGGTCCAGCTCCTCCAGCTGAAGTTCTGGCCCAGGAATTTTCAGGAGTGACTCGGCCCTAGCTCAAGCAATGGTTTGTAGGTTGCTCTTTAAGGACTACGAAGAGCCTTGGCTGTTTATAAAGCCAGTTGCCTCCCTGCGTGGTAGGAGTAAGCGGCAGTTCCCGCGTGCTCGTGCGCAAGCGCTTCCCCTCTGCCCGCGGTTGCGTGACGGAGGCTGTGCTGCGCCCGACCAAGCACGGATGCGATGGCCGTGGGTCCTTGTCTTTGCTCTTTCAGTAAGTGCACGGTGTGCCCGTAACGAGGACGTAGCTGCTCCGGGCAGTCCGGGGAGGTTTGGTACTGGCTTATTTTCGAGCGCTTTTGGAAGCATTACTCAGTCTACTTCAAATCAGCGTATAAAGGCAGCTAATACCTCCACTGAAAATATTTTTAGCCCTGTTCCTCTAGGCTCAGACTTCCTTAATTTTGCCCGTCTTTAACCTCTGAAAGTCCACGCCGAGGCATGACTGTGTGGGGCAGCACCTACCAGGTTAATGGTAGAAGAGGCAAGCTGCGTGTTTTTGAGCCAAGGCTAACCATGATTCCTCTTCTGCGGAAGAGAGCAAAGGCTGTGGCTGCCCGGGCAACCTGAGCCCCAGCAGCCGGCCAGAAACCCCAAGGCCTGGCTGTCCTCCTTACTTCTGGTGGGTTTTTTTTTTTCCCCCAAAGCGTTTTGATTGATAGCAATTAACGCAGCAATGGTGCCTCAGACAAGGGCTGCCCTGATTGCTATTTACAGAGAAAGAAATGGGTGCGGAGGGCTGAAGTGGCTTGTTGAGCCCTCCGCAGAACCTTGGGAATAATAAGAGAGGCAGCACCGAGAATCCGCGCTGAGTCCCAGGCTCTGTGGCCGGTGGAAGGAGCGGTAGCGTCGAACCCTTGTCCTGTGCCAGCGTCAATGAGGTTGTGAGGTGATAAGTGGTGGAGAGCAAGGCCTCTGGTCTACAAGGGTGAGGGTGTTCAGATGGGGAGCAGGTGATGACGAATAATGAAATTAAAGCAAAGGAAAGATTAAATTAAAACATCAAGAAAAACGTAATAATGGTAAGATTAACTGCAGTATAACCTCCTACAGGAAGCAGCAAAGGCAGAGCGTTTTAATCATTTAAAACAGGACTAAACATAGTTTTGGGTAACATATTACAGCACTGGAATAAATGACGATAAGCTGGTGCAGCTACGGAAGGCTTAGCCATAGCCCGAGTATTCCTAGAGTGTTGTCGGTGTCTAAGGAGGGTATTGAGTTAATGCATCAGCTGTCTGAGCCCGCGCTAGAGACTAGTAGGTTAGGATGCTAACAGAGCAGGTTGCTAGCTCGTATGTGTAAGTCAGCATGTGGGTCTATTTAGCTATCTATACGTGTATGTCTGTATTTATATGTGTATGCGGGTATAGGCGTATATAGATAGTACATCAGGATAGAGTATGAAGGATGTTAAAAAAAAGTCATCCCTTTGCTGAATCAGCCTCAAACATGCTTTGCGGAGTTCGTTTAACTGTAATGTTGGTAAAATCACTGCTCAGAAACAGTTTCTTATTGTCTACAAGCTGCTGGGGGTAGGGGCATTGCCATTCCGGGGGTGTGCAGGGCCTTGAAGAGGCGTTTGTGCGTGACCACAATAATTAGCCAAACAGTGAACGGCAAGGGAGAAGGTGGGTGATGTTGTTCCTCACTCTGCCCTTCATGGGTCACACCCGTTATGAAAAGGGGACTTGAGAAGGGCAGAACGGAAGAAGGAAGTTACTCCTCATATGGGGGGGGCAAAAATCAGTTCTGTTTTCAGGACCAGGTATTTCCTTCTGTCATTCCTAGAAAGGTCTCAAAGAGGTGCTAGGACTGCCCACAGCTTAGCTGGAAGTATCAGCTTCTTGGCAGTACCAGACAGTGTCACTTCAGTTTTTGGCGGACTAGAAGCATGTGACTTTTCCCAAACTAAGTGTAGAACTGCAAAAAGAAAATGCTGTCTGTACCACACCTTGTCAAGCATTTTCCAGACTCCAGAGCTGCTCCCCTCTCAACTGGACTCATGCCCTAGATCCTGTGCTGGGACTGGAGAACTCAAATCGCTAACCTAGTGTACCCCCAAAAATCAGTGCAGCCCAGAAGCCATTGATGAGACAACGGGAGCCCTGTGACTTGTGAAAAAGCCAAACACCTCTGTGTCCATGCAAGGTATTTGGCTCTGGGGTTAATAATTATCAAGTATAGATCCAGACGTTATTTGGCTACTATTTACAGTGGGCTGTATGTCCAGTGCTTGCAAAGAAACGTGTATATATAGAAACTGAAAAGGAAAAAGCATGGGCATACGTTACAAGAAACCTCTGTTAGACTTATGAACGCTTGATGCAGTTGAGCTCAGTGCTTTCTCATTCCTTGCCATTTGTGTGTACAGTATTAAAAAAGAATCCTACCTTTTTTTTTTTTTTTTCCTTTTAAAAAATACAGAACTGGTAGTCTAGTCACACTCTTACAAGTAAGTGATAACAAAAATAGAAAGCAGATACCCATGAGGGACTAAAACTCTACTAAAGCCTGTCTTTTTTTTCATTCTTTTCTTTTTTTTTTTTCCACAAATATGTTTTCACAGACAATAATTAGCAGACAAACACACTGTTTGCAATTGCACTGTATTGACTTAAAAGGCGGATACAAAATTGTCTAAATAAAGAATGCCATCCAGGGTGAAAGAGGGGGGTGTGTGTGTGCGTGTGCGCGCACACCTATGTGCTGACACACGCTTGTATTTCCTACTGTGCCCCCAGTCATGGAAACATGCTCTGCCCTGTGATTCTGTGCTGCTCTGCTGTGGTTCTGCCGCACACTCGCACGCACACACACAGGAATGGAAAGAGATTTCTGTGACAGGTGGCTTCTTTGTCTAAATCTTTTCCTATAAAAGAAAAAAAAAATGTGAAGTTTTGGTTGGTTTGAAGGTTCTGCTCCATGAAGAAAAAAAATTTCACAAAATCCATTGTTTTTTTTTCACCTTTTCAGTCATTTCCTCATGAATAAATATTATCCATTAAAAACCTTTAAAAAGGTGCTGCGATACACAGTGTTATATTTCCGTTTTCTTTATTGACTCTCCTGTTGCCATGATGATTCTTTCCCTTACCCTGCGCCGGTCTCTTTGCCCTGTACCATGGCACAACACGCTCTCCATGCAGGTTTTTCCTTTAACCAGCCTCTTCCTCCCTTTCCTAATCCTTCCTCAGTCCGCAGCATGCGCGTCTGAAGAAAGCTGCCTCGTTAGGTCTCCATTGCTAATTCGGTGACAAAATGTCAGGTTGGTCCAATCCAGGCACAATTTGCAGCAAGAAAGGAGCATGGAGGTGTGGAGGGAGAGGGGCACCGGTCTGCCAGCCTCCTTCTGTGCATGAGACGTCTTACAAGGCAGAGACCTTGACTATGTTGCTCGTGGCGGTGGTGGGAATGTTCGTGGAGTGGCCGGGGCTGCCGGGCGGGGGTCTGCTCTCGCCTTCTGGCGTGAGTGCCGGCGGCGTGGGGATGCTGATGATGGCTGTCGTTATCTGGGCAGTTTTGCAGTTCGGTCTCAGCCCATCATCTGATTTCATGTTGAGACTGGAACGACTAGAAAACAAATTTAGCGTTTGGCTTTTTTAAAAGCAGGCAGTAGAAGGGATGGGAACCGTAGTTGCTCTTAATCAGTGTCTTACTCCTCTGAGCTAAGGGTGCTGAAATATTCAGAAGGCTCCACTTAAAGTGTGTCCCCCCCCAGTTCCTGCAAGGCATCATTTATTTCTACCCAGATTACACTAAGCTTTTTAAATACATGCTCTGGTTAGGACACAGCTTTTCACAGGGCAAATCATTCTATGTTTCCATTTCGTTCTTGCATAAGTCTGGTTTAATTAAGAGCACATCTAAATACGCTGTCCTGTGGCCTGCATCTTTTCAGAGCACAGGTAGTCCTTTCTAAGAAGGGGATGTTGTCTTCCTTGCATTTCAAATGCCTCTTTCAACTTCACTGTCCCTTGATCTTTTCTATTCTTTCATCTCTGTGCAGTAGCTTCAAGGATCTGGCAGCTGGGAGCATTCTTATTAGATCTGCATCAATTGCATCCTATAATTAATTACAGAGGGGAAAATGATAGGTTGATTTCTGTGCATCTGCACAGCTCCAGGAGTCTGCTATTACCAACCCGACATGTTCATTTTCAGCACAAGGCCTGTCCTTTTTAAAATGTAAAGCTCCCAGTTGGGAAGCTGGGGCTGTTGTTATCTCGGGGTGACTCACCAAGAGGATGTTTCTTGATCGCTCAAGCATCCTGAGAACACGGCAGAGCCCATCCTGCTCCCCGGTTGCCTCAGTCACAAGCTGAGAGCGGGGCAGTCTTAGGGACTGGGTGGTTCTGCCAGTGGTAACCAGTACACCCAGTTAGTTGCATTCCACGTGAAAAACAGCTTGAGCTTTTTTTTTTTCTCTCTCTCTCTCCATTCTTACAGTTTGGTAAGCCAGTGAAATAACGAACAGTGTTGACATTTAAAATATCACAGGCATCTGATTTAGCACCCACTGAAGGAGGCAGAGTAGTTGACATTCCCCTGAATTACTATTTGAGGTGCTGGTTTCAGCTATTGTCATCTGGAAACTGCAATAGCTGGAGACTTGTTTTGTGCTTATTCATTCATAATTCATTCTCTGAACTGCCCTTCTGACTTCACCCTGGCACAAAGTAATTGCTTGCTGCCCTGAAGGCAGCTTTGTTTCAGTTTCTAGATCCCTTTGATAGGAGCAGGGAGAAGAAGAATGGTAAGTTCAAGAGCAGCCCGGTGCACAAGCAGCTTAATGGGCTGAGGCGGGTTTAGGAAGTAATAAGATACAGTGAAGAAATGATTTTTTTTTTTCAGCAAGCTATGTATAAAATGAAACTTTCGAAATTTTCCATGAAGAGACACTTCTTCACCTGCGTCAGTAATGGCATTTTAGGCGAGAGTGACTAAGGCACCATGGTGAAATTCCTCCTTGCTTGTTTCCCAGTGATGCTTGACCCTTACCGTTGTGAGACTTGGACAAGGAAAACAAGGAAGGGAGTGTCCCTGGTGGAACATGTCAGTGTGTACCGCTCTCAGACAGCTTTTCCTGACAGGTGCTGATTAGCCACTTGTCTTTGCCTGTTCCCAGTAAAGGCTGCCTGGGAGGTGGGCTGTGAAGCGGTGGGGAGTGGCTCACAGCTGGGCACTGCTGGCTCCTGCACGTGTGACTAGCACTTGATAGGCAGGTGTCAGCTGGAACCATCCTTCTGTGTCCTGTCTGGCCAGAGAAGAGCTGCTCTAGAGCTTGGCTTTGGCCTGGTTCTTCCCCAGAACTGCTAGGAGCCACTTTACTTGGGTTGTTCATCGGAAGGAGGGAAACAAAGATGCTCCCAGCACTAGACCCCTCTCCCTGGCTGGAGACTAGGCCTGCAAGAGCGTCTGCTTGGCTAATGCACTTCAGAGGTTTGCATGCAGTAGTTGGCAGCAAGAGCCTACTTACTGTACCTTGTGGTGAGCGAGGGCTGCTCGCTGCACTGGATGTGGATGGTGCTGAGCTCCTGCATGCTCCGGAGGCGGGTGGCTGGCACGCTGGAGTTGGGAAGGTGAGTGGTCTTCTTGTTACGGCGAGAGCAGCAGGAGGTGGTCAGTCCGTGATGACTCGACAAGGAGGGGCTCCGAGAAGAAGGATAGTTTTGCATTGAGCTCTCCATGCAGTTCTGCTCAAACAGTTGCTCATCTATGAACTCGTGGTTCTGGTGGGGGAAGAAATAGCGTCGTTACTCTCAGGTGACACCAACAGCTTGGGCCCAACAGCGGGTTTGTTTTCAATGGCACGTTTTGCTAGTTTGAGGGGATGTGTCAGCTCCTTGTCTGTGTAAGATGCTCTCTGCCTCTGTGCCTGAAAATATTTGCACCAGGCAGATCTTAAGAACAAATGACTCTGCCCTTTCGCTCACTGCATCGGTCAGGGAACAAGAGAAGCTGTTGCAGTGGTGGAAGCATGGTAGTCTATCCATGCTGCCTTGCTTACGTAGGCTGCGATTGTTCATGTATTGTCAGAATTTCCTTTTGTTTTTGCGTCTGTGTTCCAAAAATGGCTTCAAAAAGTCTGCAGTGCCACATGGTTATGAAACCCAAGAGGAGATTCATGCTCCTTTTTCTTTGTGCCCGGGGATGGGATTGTGTTGTATCGGGATGATCATTGTGACATACAGCTTAATTGCAGGATGTCGTTTCTGTTGGCTGTTGGGTTCAAAGCATACCTGCAATTCATGGGGTGCTATGAGCTGAGTGGAAATAAGCATGGCAGGTGAGAGTGGGAAGTGTATAGGGGAAGGAAATGCAGAAAGCTGAATCTAAAGAGTTTTTGTGCTAAGGAACAAGAAGTCCTGGAAGAAGGGACCCTTGATGCGCGTGTATACAAACACTCAAATAGTTCTAGTGCACGTATTTTTTCCAGCCCCTGTCAGCATCAGAAAGGATGGGACAAAAAAGCAGCCATGGTGAAGGCAGCCTTTGGTTTTCTTTGGAACATCTAACAACTCTCACAGGGAACAAGAGCACTGGATAGCCAAAAAGAGCCACATGCACAAACTCCCAAGGACAAGACCAGGAACGAGAAAGGAAGCAAACACTCTCCAGACATGTCACAGAGACCACAGAGAAAACAGATTGAATTAAAAAGGAAATACCTTCATGGTGGAAGTTCGTACAGATAACAGGGGATCATCCACAAGATAGGACAATCCCTACGGGACAACATGCCAACAAAAGATAAAAACACAATTGATTGTCCATTCCGGCATCCAGAAGTTTAGTCCCAGCATTGCATCTATTACCTCCGCATTCCAGCCGGCTCGCACAAGTTTGAATGGGCAACGGGACCTTCTCTTTACCAAACCTCGTCTGAATCAGACCCCTTTGTTCCTTCCTTCTCACATTTAAAGCTTTTTAGTGTTATGTTCTTGGAAACAGAACAAAACCGGTCACAACTTTGATCTTTCGAGAGCCAAAGGCAAAGGAAAAACAAAGTTCAGCTGCTGATTCACAAGTACCCAGTTGGAATTGTATTACTGTTGGGTCATAATTGTGTCACTGTTGGGTCACAGTGGGTACGGGGTTTGATCATAGTCTGTGAAAACACAGAAGAAAGGTTTGGGTTGAAGGAATGGATTTGATGCACTCAGCATTTGGAGAAAACACGGCACGTGAATGTCCCTACTCAGTCTGGGAGTCGGAACGAGTGGGAAAAACCTCCCTTTTGTTTGAACAAACTCATCTGTCGTGTTAAGATGACAAAGTAATCTCTGTTACGGCAGCTGGAAGTGCTGTAGGGTCACTTTGTCATCTGACACACCAGATTTGTGAGCCATTCACAGCCGTTCGGTTGTCAGGCTGTATGCTAGTGATGACCACAGATACCATGACAATGAATCATGTACTTGTGGAATCCCTCTGTCTAGTTTAAGGAAAGGTGAATTGCCCATTGAAACAAGTTTGCAACCATGGTACATTCCTCATTCCATTCCTGCAATGTGGTCACAAAATGACTCTTCAGTATTTAGAAGTTCTTTTACTGTATTTTTTTTTTTATATATATTTTAATACAATATGTGAACTATAGAATTTGCACACAAGCTGATTGAACTGTTCTGATTCCAGACCAGAATCCATTATTTGATGCCACATCATTGTAATAACTGGCTGAAAAATGTGGGGGGAAAACACATCAAATATTGCTCAGATTCTCCCTCTAGGTTTTAATCAGAATTCAAAGTATCATTGTTACTGCCATTCTTTGCTGAAAAAAAGGCAACATTCGAACAATTTCAGCCACCAAGACTCACTGTCTGAGCAGGCTTGTGTGCTGGAGGCGATCTAGCTTTGTTAGTGTGGTAGGCAAATAGATCCACAAATGAGACTACGCCTTGGCCACGTCACTGCCAGCCCTGACCAGCTCGTCAGTCATGGAGCCACTCACGCAGCTCCTGGAGATGTCCACCCCCCCTGTGCAGAGGTCGGAATTTCTGTAAGCCTTTCTGAAGTCAGAGACTTACAAGGGTGAACCCTGGCGACAAGGTTGTCAGCTTTTGTTTGCTTCAGCCCATTTGTTAAAGTTTTCCAATGGAAGTATCCTTGTGGAACACGGGTCAGAGGAGCGTGGGTTTTAGGCATAAAGCTCTAAACTGAAGAGTCAGATTGTGAAATGTCTGCTTGTTATGTAACATCCAAAATTGCTAGAAATAAAGGCAAGATGAGTCGTATAAATTCGATAGTCATTGATACAGGAAGAATCAGCTGGCTGTCCTTGGCATGGTGGCCTTTAGAGCCCATTGCGATAAACCAGCTGCACTCAGCAGGTCACTGTAATGAACCATCTTCTTCCAGTGTATCGCGGAAGCCTAAGTGGTGTTATTCCAGCATAAGCCAAACTATGGAAGTGAAGGTGATTTGTCTGAAAGAAAGCTCTTGCAAGTCAGAAATCAAAAGTACATTTGATGATGGATGCAGGTAGAAAAAGGCATGAATATTTCAAGTGTTAACCTCTCTTCATTCTTTCTAGAATGAATCATGGCATAGACAATGTGTTCCTTTACTGCAGAACCTTTTATATAAACCTGGAAGTAAAACGTATGTATCAAATAAATATCTGAAATGTTCCAAGACACTTCTGCATACAGAACCAATAATGAAAACTAGAACTCTCACTCCCAGCACCTTGCATGATGCAAACAGAAATGTCTTGTTATAGAAAAGGCTTGACTGGCTTTGAGATAAATTTCTGGCTCTTGTAACCAGAAGCATAGTGAGAAAAGGTATGTGCAACCTTTAAACCCATTAAGAGAGTTCATCTGCTCTGTGCCATGTAAAGGGCTAAAGGCTATTTATTTCAGCTGGTTGGTGCTGGAGTTGGGACTCACCGACAGCATCTGCCTCCTCTTAAGGCAGCAGACCTGTCCTTTATTACTAATTAGCACAGCTGACGAGTATATGTGATGTGTGACTGACAGCACGAGACCAACGCCATTTACTTCTCTTTCAGAAGCACTGAAGAAATTAAAGTTAACGTGCGCCTTGTTGGTAGGATCTCCCTAACCACGTACTGAAAAGTTATTTGCGTTCAACTGAGCTTGCCTGAGCAACCTGCTGTTGAGGTGGTACTGGTGTGGGTGACTGTGGAGTCACGGGTCGTCACGTCTTTATCCCTTTGCACAGAAATAATTGTTGTGGTTTTATTTTATAAGATGACAATGAAATAGAAGGGCATTTAACCCATTAACCCATTCTTAGGAGGCTGAGTGCCAGCGCGCTCTGCATGGTTCGTAGGGCTGCTGGGTTCATCTGTGTGCGCGTCTCTTCCGCACGAACCTGGGCACAGGGTAGGATCTAAAAGGATTGTGTTGCTACTTACAGTTGTTTTTTCCAGGCAGTGCAGCAGGTGGTGATGTTGGCTTTCGATTAAGGAGGTGCCTTTAGTCATATGCTGTTCCTCCTCGGTGGATCCCTGAATAGACAGAAGAGGGGAGGGGGGGAACCAAAACCCAAACCAGCTGTAAAGCCATGAAAACAAACAGAGCTACCAGCATTAGCTTTCACAAGGAGAAAGATAACAATGGCAGTGTTGCCAGCTCTCAGGTCTTTCTCATGACTCTTAGGAGGTTGCCTCATTACTGGTTTGCAAACTCAGGTGAGGAACTCAGCTTTGATTCAAACCCAGTGTGTTCCCAGCCGTTTTGTAGCTGGGGAAGAAATCTGGGAAGTGCTGTTGACATACAGTGTCAAGGCTCAGGAGCCAGAAGATAAATAAAAAAATAATCTGTGCTGTTTTAGTTTTCTAAAAAAACATCAAGACTTTGAAGCTTGACACGACCTTTGCATGGCAGCAGATGTGCCCTGAACTCTAGTCTCTGCTAGGATCAGAAAACGGGAACCCAGGCTGCATGGTTTGGCCTTTGTCCTGCTGCTTCTAGAGACAGGACTCCTGGATCTGTCTCTGCTCTTCGTGGACATCACCGAGTGTTTTCCGCACTTTGCACCTGCAGTGTATTAAAGGGAGCTGCTCTTTCCTTCCTCGATGTATGTGGTTGTTGGTGGGGAGTTTATAGCAGGTCCTGAGGACTGGGTTTGATGCAAAGCGGAGGTGTGTGACCCCTCCCGTGGCCAAGCCCCCTTTGAGAGGCAGGGAGAAGGGAGGAAGGTGAAGAAGCAATGTGCAGCAGTGGCAAAGGGTTTGTGTCCACATGAAATGTGGCAGCAGTTCCCTAGCAGAGGGAAGGTCCCATCTTCATTAGTTTCTTATGGATTGTGGCTTTCACTCAGGAGGACGGCTTACTGTGATTTATGTGTTAGTAACATGGTGCCCAGGAGTCCTGCGAACTCACCAGGAAGCCTCCGTGCACAAAACCAGAACAAGATAAGCCTGTTCCAAAGATCTCAGCATCCAGACTCTTGACTAACTGTACAGCAACACTGGCACGGTTGGGGACCAGCTTTCCTCTGTTTCCCCGCGTACTCAGACTGCTAAACTGTGGCTAACAAATCTGTAAGGCAGTTCAGGGAGCAGGGTGTGCTTGGAGTCAAGCGGGCAGCCTGTGCTGTCTGGGGAGGGACTGGCTACAGCTGGGAGTAGTTAGGTCAGAAGCTATTAAAAGGAGAGGTCCCACCTGGGGAGGTACAGGAGGAGTCGGGGGAACGAGCTGCTTTTGGCAGTCTTCTTTGGGGGCTCTGCCTTGGAGAGACATACTGGGGCACTTCTGCTGGTCCATCCAGCTTCTACACCAGGTATGTGCACACGTGGTGATTGGGGAAGAGGCTGCATGGGCCGCGGTGCGATTAGTGGGTGGGATGAGCTACGGCTCTCAGACCAGTCTCTGTGCTTTTGTTAAACTGGGGGGCTTGATCTGCTTGAAACAGCTGAAACAGAAAGGTTGGGAGCTTGGGTTCAGCGTGTGTGTAATGTTTAGCTTGTGCAGAAAGCTTGGCACGAGGCATTCATCAAACCAGCAATAGGCCAATTTAGTCAACTTGGGCGTGGGGGAGGAATCCAGCGCTCTGTATTTTTGATTTCTGCGCTGTATCAGTGGATGGGAGGCTCATATCCCTCAAAATACAGCATGTCACTTACCCTATGGTCTGATGATCAGATACACCTCAGAAATGGGTGGGAAAGAAGCAACAGGGGTTGTTTAGAGAGTTTCTGTGCTGTTTGAGAGCCAGGATTATTCTTCTCGCTTTCTCTGTTCTGCGGTGGCAGGTTTATGATCTGGGTTGTTAAGGATGTTCTCTTACTACTACTTAAGCTCCTGATCTTGAAATTTGCTGTGATTTCCTGACATGTTAATCTGTGTGTGTCTTTGATTACTAGCATTTTAAAAGACAATTACATGCATTAAAACAGCGATCAGGTGTTGTGAAATGTTTTCCCGTGCTCCATAAGTAAGAGGTGCGTGGTGTCTTCTGTAATGCCTAAATCTGAAAGTCAAAAATCAATGTGCACGGCTTGAATCTCTGCTTAGATATGAAACAGCAGTATCTCCCTGTTCGAGAGGGGAAACGGGTGGGATGGGAGACACAGAAGAACATCTTGGCAGAAGTGCCAAGACTTTGCCTGTTGCTCTCAAGGGGGTCAAATTCAGCTACACTTAAAGCATTGCTTTAAAAGACACCCGTGTGTCCCCGTGATTCGCCACAAGTGCCTGTTGTGGATGCCACTTCCAGGATGGTTCTGTGATCCTTAAGTGAGGGAATAACTGCCGAAGCAGAGCTGAACTGGTACGTTAAAGCTGACGTGCTGTACACAGAATTAATAGATTCCGAGGGGAATGCATCTTGGGCAGGTTATGGATTTTTTTGTTGCTGTTGTTTTGGAAGATGAGCATTCCCAGAAGTATTTTTAGAAGTGGCCTAAATAAAGAATCAGTTCCATTTTTCTTATTAACAATCCTCCCGGTGAGCTGACACATCAAGCGGGTCCTGTTTCGTACCCTGCTGAGAGTACGGACTCTGCTGAAGCCTGTGTTGGAATATTTCCCAGGGAGGTCCTTGCAAGCCCTAAAGCAGATATGATGCTGCACTAAAACACTGGGAAAGGAGAGAGAGAAAGAGCAGATATTGCAAACAGTATCTTTTTATGAGGATTTGCTTAAGAGATCTAAATGGAATCTGAAAGCAAAGATAGAGCTTCCATACCTCAGGCAGAAGCCAATTGTTAAATTTTGGCAGCGCAGCTTAGTCTCTCTCCCTGCCTTCCATCGCCGGGCGAGACTAGGCTGGGCTTGCTGCTGATGGGAGCGGGTCAAGGGGTGGCAGTGACCGGGAATAAAGTGTAGCATCAGCGGGCATGACTCCTATCTTCCTTCCAGTTTTTCTTCAGTCGCTCAGTGTTTTCAGAAGCAACCACTGAGAACATCCTAGCACACAAATTAAGAATGAGATCTGTAGGAAGTACAGCCCTAGGACCGTGAGAGTGCCAACATCACCGGCATGTTTGGCGTCTGGAGAGGACTGTTGAGGAATGTGTGCCTACAGTGACTGCATCGGTGGTACCTGCGCTACTGCAGGCAAACAAAAGCTGTGTCTTCATTAGGAGAGTCTGGCTGTAATGAAAAAGCTGGTGGGGGGGAGGAGAGGAGATGGTTTGCTTTTCGAGGTGGGATGCCAGTTTTGCAAGGATTTGATGCCAGCTACCATTCAGTTTGTTCTTGGAAGACGTTCAGTGAACTGCTGGTTGCTTGGAGGGAGACTGAATCACCGGGTAGTGTCAGTTCTGAAATCCAAAGTACTTCTACTTTACCTCTTCCACTTGGTGCTTCAGCACGCGACACCGGACACTGGTGAACTGAGGTGAACTGGTCAAGCAGTTAGACTGACCCTTCCACTGAGAACGGCTATAACGCTTATCGGTGGCTAAGCAGATTCTGCTTGTGAAAAGGCCCAAGACCTCACAACCTACTGTTCCTAGGATATACCCCTCCTAGCATTTTAGCTAAAAGGGAATTTCGGCTAGCTGTACAAGGAGATTAGCGCTAAGAGGATCTGTAGGCTGCTGCCATGGGAAGAAGCTCACCATCCCTTGAGCACTTCTGACATAAAGCCCACTAAAAATCTCTCTAAATGAGAAAAAAACGGTCTGAGTACTTCGTGTCTGGATGGCAAATACAAAATGCCACAAATCCACATGTTTGTGAAGCAGGAGTCTGCGTTCTTGCTGGGAGCAGAGCCCTTCCTGCTGCTGTCCTTGGATGAATCCTTTGCTTTGCTCTCTCTCTACTCTGATCGGAGGCTACAGGCTGAAGACATGCTGTTCCTTTGAAAGCTGGTGTCAGTGTATTCGTTCTGGTGCTAATGCAAGGACATTCTGGCACATGTTCCGGAATCTTGAACAGTCCTTATTTCCCAATTTATTTGTGTGACTGCAGAGACACGGCCAGGACACATCCTGGGCCAGTTGTTTTTCTTGGGCAAGCCCTCGAGGTATCAGACTGCAGGACGATCTGCTGGGCTCTTGTAAAACCATTACGCATTGATCACAGTGCTGCGTGATCGCTAATGATGAAAGCGATAACGCCGAGTCACGGCCGTGTGGTAATTGCAGTCGGAATTACTGCTGGGTAACAAACCAGCCCAATGGCAATCTGGCTGTGGGAGGTGCGTTAAAGTTAGCATGAGCCCTGGGAAGGGATCAAAGGGGTTGTGTACCTGGCCACTGAAGCAGTTTGGTACCGATTTGACTGACGGATATGCACAGCATGTGGATAATATCTTGGTCCCTAAAATAGCAACTACAGAAGTCCCATTCCTTCATATTTGAAGGAATAATTAAAAAACTGTTCCAGCCTAAAAAAAATTGGCTGGCTAGACTGTGCTGTCATTCACATTTTGTGCTCTTAAGAATAGTTTGTTCTCCTGCCATAAAATGAAAGGGCATAAAGCCTTGCCCGCTGGAGCTGGAACGGTCACGTATGCCGTCACAGCAACGGGTGTCCTGCAGGTCTGTAATTAATTAGTGCCACTCCCTGTGGATGGAGAGGCATGTCTCGGTTCTCGGCGCAGGTATGTGGCTAGTCCTCGGGTAGTCAAAGATCATTTCCCGGCGATTGTGCAGATGCCAGCCAGGGCTTTGGCAAGTTCCTCTTTCTAGTAAATGATATTCCCATATGTCTCAGGTAGATGGCAATTCTTCCTTCCCCATACCCCCTGCTTTTGACTACTACAACAGGAAGTTCCTCGGAGTGGGAATATTGTCTTACTAGGTATTAACAGGAATTTACACAAGACTCAGCGCTTTTCAAAGTGGGATTTGTGGCTCTTTCTGGGCTGTGGGGCGGTCATGTTTGCAGGAGAGCTATAAGCCCACCAGAAGGCAGGTTGCATCCAGGAAAGCCTGGGAAGACCTGCTCTAGGTGCTCCTACATACCTAACTGTGGCTATTAGTGGGTAAAAAAACCTCTAGAACCTCTTTAGAAATGTTTTTATTTTCCTTCCTGTGTCTATGGTAGCTTTGTAGCCAACAAAATTACCCTTTTTCCACTTATTTTTGGGCAAATGCCAGGAAATGAACCCATTCAGCCAAATATTTCTGTCAACCTCATGCATTTTGGACTTAAGCATTGGTGCGTCAGCTGTTCTTCCGTGAGTGGTCTTGGCAGGGAGTTTGGTTGACAAGAGAAGTGAGGAGATTCTTGTTGGGATGACAGGCTGGAAGATCAAGTGCAAATTGAGTGTCCCTGCTAAGCTCTTCTGGCATTTTAAACTAGAAATCTAAAACGTTTTAAATTCATAGTCAAAATTCTGCATGCTCTGGGATACTGAAACAGCAGAATCTCAGGTGAGCTGGCATCCCAGTCCTGAGCCTGTCCTCTGTGGGGAAAAGGCTCTGGACTAGGTGTGACCAGTCTCCCTAGTCTCTTCTTGACAAAGAAACTTTCCTTGAACCGCTCAACAGCAACAGATGGTCCAGGAAACAGGTTTTCTGAGTGTCGCTGCTGTTTGCAGAGCAGGAGACAAGGTTGGATGTGTAGTCAGAAGGATCAGACTTGTTTTGGAGGGGAGAACAAACTGATCTGGGCATCCTACCCTCCAGATCTGTACTTCGTGTGAAGTGCTTCGGTACAGTCAGTTTAAAAACTGTTCCAGTTGTAAAGAGCCAGATTCCTCTCTCCAGAGAGCCCTCCACGCAGCACGTGGTGCTGCACCATCTCCCTCCATGCGCTGCGCCCGCTGAGCTCGGGTAGGAGTGGGCTGACACCCTCATGAGCAGCTTTCACCATGAGCTGAAAGGGTTTTTCAGCTTTGATTTTATAAACGCAAGGATGTGTGCCAGGGAAAAGAGTGTGCATTGGAAGGATTGGGCCCCAAATAAGGGTGTGAGGACAAGTGCTGTGCGCTCTGGTGCTCAGTTAGGCGTTCCTCATCTGGCTTTTTGCTCCCTATGTGCATGAAAGGCTGATTTATTAGAAATAAAATCCATGAAATATGCTAATACCTGCTCTGGTGTTGATCAGGCTTAATGTAATAACCTCCTCTCGTTTTTGCTGATTCTGCTGGGCAATCTGACGCACTTAAAACTTTTCTTCTCCTAAATAGCTAGTATTAGTCTCCAGAGGCCTTTCTGTTTAAAAATAAGCCTACCACCAAACTGCCTGGAACAGGAGCTAGGGAATATTTTCCTGTCCTGTTGGGCCTGATCAGATAGTCCACACTAGAGAGACTCTTAAAAATAAATAACCGTATGTTGGAGGAGAGTGGATATTTAGACCCTGGGCTGTGTAAATCCCTGCAGCTCCAACGGCTCTGTCACACAGAGGGACTTGAGGGTCCTTGCTGGAAGGCTAGATCCTTTCATAGCTCAAGGAGGAGCCCAGGGAAGCTTTTCCCTCCCATCCAGTCCTGCAGCTGGATTCTGGCTGCCCCTCCACAGGGAACATACGGCACGTGAGAGCGTGACTGTAGCACAACACCGTTCCACGTGCCACGCTGGATAATGAGCAATTAGGTGGCAATGGAGAGAGAAGGGGAAGGGAGCCCAGGGAGAGCAGTGGGAGTAGGGAACTTCTCAAGCTCTGTGGCTTGGCACTCACCGTCAGCTCCAGGGCTTCGTTCAGGAGGCCGTTGCGCTTGCTGTGAAGGTAAGCGTTGGAGCTGCCTGTTTTGGCCACTCGAATCCTCGCAAGCCGGGCTTTCTGTGGAGAAGGCAAACAAGCTGAAGTTAGTAGAGCTTGGTGCACAAGTCATCGGTCCAGTGCTGGTAGTACCGGGGGAAGGAAATTTTAGGTTCTTAGTCTACCTAACAAAGCCTGAGGGTGAAAGACAAGGGGTGCTGGACAAGGTGCTGTTGAGAACAGCTAGCACAGGTCTGTCTGCAGGAGTTAGTGGGTACATGTGTCTGGAGAACATCATCTGCCACAGAATGGTAAAAGCCTTTTCAGAGGCAAGAGGTGGGGTATTGCAGATTTGTTTATCCTTTCAAAAGTTAATAGTAACTTTTGGGGGCGAGGTGCACTAGAGACGCTTGTCTTGGACTGATCCTGGCATAGGGTGGCTGCGTGTGATTGAGCAGCGTGCACATGCTCTGCACATGTGTTGGTTCCATGGCTCGCCTTCTCTCTAATGTGCTTGTTTAGTCCTCTCTCTATCTTTCAGCTCTGTGCTCCGACATCCGTGCTGTCACTTGCTCTGCCCGTGCAGCAGCTAGCCCAGTGACACCACGGTGTCCGGGTCTGGCCTCTGCAGAGGCAGAGCTACTTCCTTGACTTCGGTATCGATAATGGAAGACTCCGTCCAAAAATACTTCTGTCTTGACAAACTGACAGAAGT
The DNA here is from genome assembly GCA_013400335.1 of Eurystomus gularis. Classification (NCBI taxonomy): domain Eukaryota; kingdom Metazoa; phylum Chordata; class Aves; order Coraciiformes; family Coraciidae; genus Eurystomus; species Eurystomus gularis. The sequence goes on from VZZY01022873.1 coordinate 698,138, forward strand.
CACTCTGCCACCACATGGACATGCAGCTCTTCTCGGTTTTATTTATCCCTGACCTTGACCTCAAGCTGGCTGTTGAAAAGCAGTCCAGAATAAAGCAAATAAGAAAACCTAGTAAGATCCTCTTCCTTTCCAATCACGCAGTTTTTAGCTTTTCAGCCTTTTTTTTCAGTTGTTGCCAGCTTCTCTGTCAAGTGCTGATTTGCCTTTTTCTTTTCTGCTGTTAATTTATGACTCAAACACCATTAAAAGTAAATACATGAAATAGCTGTGGCTATTAAAAAATAATTACTTTGTGCTGTAGTTTAAAATGCTGCATAATCTTTTAAATAACATGGAACTCGTGATTTTCCTTTCTAATTAGAGGTGCTAATGGGTATACACTGTAGGAAGAGTAAAGCCAAGAGGCAAATATCTGCAGTGGGTCCAGAGAGTAATAATTCCAGGAGCTCTATTACTGTACATGCGTGAGTGGCTCTGGCTCTCAATATTTGAAAGATTTGTTTAACCTTAAGAGCTTCTGCTTAAGCAATTTCTCAGCAAAGACAGGCACAGGATACTAGTTTGCAGCTTTAATTGGGTGACACAGGCTATGACCAGTCTGAAAAATAGGTCTTCTTTTGCCACCCTAAAATGGGGACATCCAAAATAGACTTTCCTTTCTATGCTTCACCTAGATTTCTTGTTCCATTTTAACGTTAAGAATCCAAGTCAGTACTTGAAATCTCTGATGAAATTTTCTCTGTCCTGGGGCCAAGGGATCTCCCAGGGCTGTCTGGTCACCCTGTCAAAGAGGCACGAGTTGTATTTGCAAGACAGTCTAAGAATATAACAGGAAAATGAAATTAGATCTTCAGTTTTTCTGAAGACTTTCCAAAACTGCCGGTTTTTGCTGCGGGTGCTGAATAAGAATGGCCTGAGACTGGAATCTGAAACAAAACCCAGAGAGGCTACTGCTGTTGAATGTGAGGCAGGGGGAGAGAGCAGGGGACGAGGGGCTGAGGATGTTCCTTTTCCTAGTTAGCTGACGTTGTCTCTCTGGTCCTATTAATTACATTTCCATTAAGTTGCTTCTGTTTGCACTTATAAGCCTTTGTGTCTCTCTTCCCTACTTTTGACAGTTATTTTATCTCTTCCGTAGTCAGGACTGGATGTTGGATCCAGTGATGATCTTTACAGTGAGGCTCTGATGGCAACCACAGAAGACTTCCATTTCTTTCTTTGCTTGAAAAAAAAATGAGCTCCTTTGCTGAAGGAATTACCAGAGTCCCCAACTTACTCACCGAACCTATAGCAGGAAAGGTTTCATCCTCGTCTTCAGTCAGTCGTTAAAGTGGATTCAGTCTCAGGCTCTTGTAACGAACACTATTCCCTTTGCCTCCAGGCTAGCAGGGGATCAAATATTAATAGCTGTACCCCACGTGGACTGAAGATGGTTCGTTTCTGAGGTCTGTTCTCTTTTCTTCTTTGAAACAGGGCCACTAGGTATCTAAATAATTAAGCCCCATAGCTTTTGTAGTTTAGAACACACGTTGTTATTTTTAAAAATGTCAGTGGGGCAGGACAGAAGTTAATCCTATTCTCCTTACGCAAAAGATTGTCTAGGATTGTCACATCGCCTAACTCTGTGCCCGCATTGAGATTCAATCTGGTAGATATCTTGATTAACTCATCTAGCGAAGTTAATTAAAATCAGTGCCTAAAATTGGTTTGGCCCTCCAGACAGCTTCCCACATTGGACTGGAAACATTGGACTCTAAAGCCATAGTTTGTGTTTTTCTGTGAAAGTCTGTGTGTAAATGTGCGTCGTTTGGAAAGCACGTCTCTCGAGTGCCGCCAGCTTCCCGTGGTGGTCAGGTACCCGCCGGATGTTAACGTGGGACTTCAATCATGCCTGGGGGTAACAGAGTCCAAGCGCAGCAGAGCAGCTCCCTGGTGGCATCTGCAGCAGAGCTTGGACGCTGCCTTGTGTGACTGAGCGAAGCGATCGAGGCCATGAAGGGCACCTGGCCGCGGTGTAGGACTCGGGTTCTGGTGTGGAAGCAGGTAAAAGCTGCCCCTTGGAGGGAAGCTTGGGTTGCCTGTTGGATGTATCTGTGTAGACTGGGCCGGCTGGCAGAGGAACGCTTTGGCACATCAGGCAAGGAGCAAATTAGAGGCAGAAGTCTTGAACTGTGGGCACCCGACGCAAGCTTTGAAGCAGGGGTGTTTTGCAGGGAACCGTACCGTGTAGTGTCACATATTTCATTTTCAGAAAACTAGAGAATGAGGCTGATGAGTTCTTCCAAGTTCTGCCAGTTTTTAACACGTGTGAGTATGCTTTTGTCATCCCTGTCCTGCAGAGCCCTGTACTTCTGACTGCAGGACAGAAGACAGACAAGTGGATGACGGTGTTTTGCTGGCCATCTGCTGCAAATGTCTTTTGGGGGGGTGTCAGGAGAGCTGTCTTCTGCATCTTATCCCACAAACGTGACAGACTAAAGGTCATTAGGGCCAGGCCTGAGATCACTGTTACTGAATATAACCCCTGCATGGAGAGTCTAAAAAAGGAAAAGAAAACGGCACAATGTGTCTGCATGTGGAGCGGTAAGAGGAGTTGCTAGGAAACCACAGGATCTCAAAATGCATATGACCTAATCTGGAAGATAATTTAAATGATGAAAATAATAATACTAATGACAGGCACTTACAGGTTAGAATGATTAATTTGGTTATCTTGGAGCCCACGTGTTTCTGAGAGGAGGATGAAAGGCAGGTCTCCATAACTTCTCCTTGATGCTTTTTAAGAGACTCAGAATGAGCAGGAAGGGCAGTGAAGCCCTGGACACATGGAGTGCTGAGGTACGGTGGGGAGGATCATCTAAGTGGCTGTCAGCATCCTGGGTGTCTCTGTTTTCTGCGTGGACTGACAAAGGAGAAAGAATGGCCTGTCTTTTTCTTCTAGCTGCTCTGGAGAAGTGCAAGGAGCAGGAGTTGCAGGCTAGGAAAAATGCTTACCAGATGGCAGGCCCAGGAAACAGCTAATTATTATTTATTAATGACTTTCATCTAGTTCTTATGGAGATAATGTTCACTCTTGATTTATATGGTATAATAAACTATTAAGTTACAACCTATGACATAATTTCATATTTGCCAGACGTCTCTAGCTTTCCAGATCTTCTGTACTTGAGCAAGGAGTTGACTGGAGTACATGTATGTCAGGTATGACATGTGGAGGTCCTATGTCCACTCCTGCTCTCTCTTGGGACTGGAGCTGTTATTGGCATTATCCTTCACAGAATGGTTAAGATTGGAAGGGACATTCAGAGGTCATCTGGTCCAACTCACCTGCTCAAGCAGGGCCACCTAGACCTAGTAGTCCAGGACTGTGTCCAGGTGGATTTTGAATACCTTCAAGGATGGAAACTCCACAACCTCCCTGGGCAACCTCATACCGGAAAACTATTTCCTGATGTTCAGGCAGGACTTCCTGTGTTTTGGGTTGTGCCCATCACCTCTGGTCCTGTCACTGGGCACCACTGAGAAGAGCCTGGCTCTGTGCTCTTTGCACCCTCCCTTCTGGTATTCGCATACATTAGTAAGATCCCTCCAAACCTTCTCTTCTTTAGGCTAAACAGTGCCAGCTCTCTCAGCCTTTCCTCACAGGAAAAGGTAACAAGGAGCTTGGGCAGTTAAGCAGGAGTTTCTGCAGACTAAACAGGGTGTAGAGCAGAGAGTGACAAAAAGTATTTCCTTGTAGTTATATTCTCACCTTTCTAAAATGATCTCGTCTGTGGTACCTTCGGTTAATTTTGGCATACAATCCAGAAAGGAATTCAGCAAAGACTTCATTTTGTAGTTCTGAGAGGGAACTGTGCGCACGCATGTAACTTGGAAAAGGAATGGATGAAACCTTCACCTGGTGGAAGCAAGCTTAGCTCCCTGGCCTATTGTGGTAGCTTTTCCTTGCCGGGCAGAAAGTGGAAAAGTGTTCATTTTTTAAAAAGCATCCAAAAACAATAGAGTGGACAAGATACTAAATGAGTCTATGGTCTGTGGAGTGCTTTTCTCCATGCCATAAGGCAGTGCTGATCATCTGTCCTACTGAGGGCTCTGGGAAGTGGATACGCCGTCTTTACCAGAGCCTGGAAGCAGGCTGGACTGCCAGACGAGGACTCGGGCTTATTACATGTTTGAACGCTGGGTGAAATAATGGCTGTTTAAAAAGCAAATGACCCATATGATAAGTACGAGTTGTTGCTCTGCTGGCCATGGTTCCCTCTGGTTGTTCTGGTAGGCAGGCAGTGGAGTTACGGCCGCGTTAGACCAGTTAGTTTCTGCGGATCATCTTTCTGTCATTCCAAGTCTTTTTTTCCCTAAGAAATGAAGTATGCGCATGCGGACTTTCCTTCCTCTCCAGTCTTTACATTAAACAGCTTGTGAGCCACGTTTAAATATTCTGTCATTTTTGCTTTGGGGGAGACGTTGTAGAACTGCATATGGAAATGAGATAGTGTAGAACTCATTATATTCCTATATAATTTGATAGAGCCACTTACAGTCAGACCTTGATCTTATTTTGGGCCTCTTCATTACTTTCCAGAGATGAAAGATTCCCCTCTCCTCCTCTGTGGCTCTCCTTTTAATCCTACCTTACCCTTGGCACCATTAAAGCAACAGAACATCATTTTGCATGCACTACATCGTTTAATCTTTTCCAACACTGAAGAACATGATGTTCAATCTATTTATAGAACAATGCACAGAATATAGAGTTTAATGGATCTCGGCTTCTCCACCAGTTATAGATCTCCTGGCTGATTAAACAGAACTTTGAAACAAGTGTCGTAATATGCAAAACTTGCAGAGAGAAACTAAGGAGGGTCAGGAAGCCCCTGGAACACGGAGAGTGGTCCCCTCCTGTTGCAAACTTCCTTTTGCACATTTTCAGCATGAGCTTAGCAAGCTCTGGCTTAAGATTAGTGAAGATCTTACTCCTACTGGGCATTTATTTTAGAACTTCATTCTTCTATTTAGAAAATTTCCTCTGATTTCCAGCCTGTGCGTATTTGTCACCAGTTTTACTCAGTTGTCATTGCATTAATGTTTTCTTTTTACACAGACCGTTCCCTTTCTGGTGTTTGCTGCATTGTACAGGAAATTATAGAATAAACTTCATTTTTGGTAGAGTTTGACAAGTCTCATTTCATTCCTTTGCTTGACATTTAGGTAGTAAGCTTTTTTGGAGGCCTTTTTGGTTTTGTTTGTTTGTTTTTTTGTCTGTAGATGCCCTGCTTATTTCTAATACCTTTTTTTAGTTATCCATCTATCCATCCACCCAGCAAGGGTTACAGGCAGACCTTGATCTCCATGAGAACTGACCTTACAGACAATATTTTCTTGGTGGAAATATGTTAGAGACAGTTACTGCATCTTGGCTGGAATTCAAAGCTTCCCCTGCTGAAGTTCCCACACTGCTTGTCCAGCTGACTGAGGAAGCTGGTGCTCCTCTGCCTAAGTTTGCCTCTTGAAATAATAAGAAAGGAAATTCCTACGTACCCTTTTTTTGTATTCTTAATGCTCTAACAGATTTTAGAGCTTGGGTCAAAATGGCTTCAGGGATGTGCAGTCAGAGAGGTGACGTACGAGCTGTAGAATCTGTGTTAGAGTGGAAGTATTCTGGGGTGCAAATGAGGATGTCAGAATTTGCCTAGAAATGTATTACTTGATAAACATCTTCTGAAGAGCCTTGTATTTTTCTGCATTGTTAATAGAGGGGTTGCTGTTCTCCGTTATTCTAAAATAAGGTTTTGTGTTTGACTGGAAGCAAAGCGCGATGAGCATCTGTCGGCCTGTGACTGATCTGTCTGCCTGTGTTTCCAGATCTCAATTCTATAACATCTTTTGCCCAGCTCACACCCCTAATTAATAGCTATAAAGTATTCAGGGGATGGAGAAATTAACAGAATTTGATCTAGAGTCACATGCCAGCTTCCCAGACCTGATAGATGAACGCTAATTAATGATGTGGAGGACTGTGGTTAGCTACAGAAAATGAAGGTAATTGCTTCACATAGTGCTGCTCACACCTTCCCTGGGAAGGTGGTGAAGATGTGGGGGGGGGTGGGGATGAAGACCACAAAACCTTTGTATGAAACTCAGGAGAAAATAAGCAAATCTGTAAAACTCTTGCCCTTCATTCTCTCCCATGGAATGAAACCCAAGGGGAAGGAGTGATGGTGGGACTGTTCTCCTGCCTCGCTGGTGGTTGGAGTTTGTGTCATCTCCAGCGAGCAGGTACCCACTAGCAGCAGGCAGGACTGGGGTTGAGTGCCAGCGCAGGCCATGCCGTTAGGGCCGGGAGCTGGGCTCCATCCTGCTTCTCTGTGCGACAAGCTTTCAGCATGAGTTGAGAGAAGCGCTGCTTGCTGGCAAATGAAAATTGCTCCAAAGTCATCAGATGGCAATAAAGTTGCAGTGCAATTAGCTTTCTTCCTGAAGCTGCTCCTAGTTCTTCCTCTTGCTCCTGGGGTCTCTGGGGACAAATCTCTTCTGGGGGGGGAAAAAAATCCATCACAAACCCATCTCGTGGTCCTGTTTGCTAAGTGAAGACTCTTAGAAGAATGTGTGTCGGCTCACGTCCTTACGCTGGCAGCCCCAACACGTTGGCTGCGTGCCTGGATCTGGCAGCTGGGGAAGGAGAAGCCTGCCTGGCACGTTGTCCTGGGCGCTGGAGGCTCCCGGGCTGGCAGCACAAGCTGCGGAGTCGTCATGGCTACGAGCTGCTCTGGCCCTTGCTGCTGTGTTCCAGCATCGCTGCGTGTCCTCCTAGAGCGACTCCTGGTAGTCCTGGCTCGATGGGTAGCGGTGCTGGTGCCTCATACGTGGACAGGGCTGCACGGGCTGATGCCCAGCACCGGAGCTCGCGGGCAGTGGGTAGCATTGCCCTTTGTTACGTGTCTGTTGGGGTTGGTGCTGAGTTCGGGCTGAGCGGCCACACTTCCCTGGAGAGCGGGGGGCCGGGACCGCTGCCAGCAGTGGTTTGCACAGGGAACAGGAGGGTTCTGCTGTGCTGTGACAAAGAGGAGAGATGAGGAACTATTTCCTACGGAGCGATTTGTCCGGTGGATTGAACGGCCTTTTCTTCCTGCACAGTGCTCACAGGCAGACCGATTTCCCCGTGTAGATATTTTTTTGAAAATTATCTAAGTTTTATGCATGCTCTTAATTCCCTTGCCTGCTCGTGGGCCCTTCTCTGCCAGCATTTGCTGCCGCTCTGCGTGCTACCCGTGCCTGGCCAGGAGAGCACGTGCTGCCAGGTCTGCTGCTTGTTTGGTGAGTCAGCAAGAAGTGCTCGTGCAAAAGCTCAGACGGATAAATTTAAAATCCTGGGCGTGAATAGTATTGCCATGAGATGGCTTCACTTTATGACCTTGGAGGTGTACGTGAGCTAACTCTGCAAGAACTCACCGAGCCAGGAGAACAAGTGGATTTATACCGGTTATATGTCTGAAAAAACACGAGTCCCAGAGAGGGAAGTACGGAAGGGTGATGCTGCTGCAGCATCAGAGTTCATCAAAGAGTGAGACTGGCTGTAGCCAGGGGTGAAAGAGGCCGTCAGGCTGCTGCTCGTGCGCGGAGAGGGCCTGCCTCGCGCGGGGTTACAAGCTGGTGCAACACTGGAGTACCAGCAGTTACTGTTTGATGGGATTTTCATGACCTTCAAACAACAAAGGCTTGTTCTGAGTCAGACTTTGCAGGCCACTGCTGCTGGGTGGAGTGGGAGGAGTGGAGTAATGAGATTCTAGAACTTCTGGAGTTGGGCTGTGTAAGACATCTGGCAGTGTGCAAGCAGGGAGATTCTGCAGGGGCCCCTGAGAGATGTGCTGGCAGGCTGCAGCACGTTCCCATCTTGCTGACATCTGTGACTGGAGGACTGAGACCTGTATTGCCATCCCAGCACCACATGTGGCAGTGACAAATGCTGTTCTTCGTCTGCTTATCACTGTCATGGTACAAATTAGTAAGCACAATAAGCTTGACTATCGCTTACACCCCCTTTTATTATGTGTTTTTCCTGACCCGGTGGGTATATCTGTATCCATTAACGTGGATACAACCGTACCTTGCAGGAGGTGCAGGGTGGTCTGAGCTGGGAACCGCATGGGAGCTGAACTGCACCCAGCTTGACCCTGCACTACTTGGGCAGTGGTAAAATAGCTCGTTAATCATGGTAACGGCAAAGATTCTGATCACTAGAACCAGCTCCAAAGTGAGACAGGGCTTCCCACCAGCTTTTGGCTGGAAGTTTTGCACGCAGGTCTCCTTGGCAAGGCGATTTCGGTTTGTGTTGATTGGGACATCTGGGATGAAGTGGACAACATCAGCTGCTACAAATCCTACCAACTGTGCTACGTAATGAGCCATCTGGCCAGAGGCTGCCACACAACCCCGACCCCCAGCAGGTGGGGAGAGGGGACACCCTCTTGCCGAGATGACCAAGGAGAGAGCCAGAGGATGGATTAGTCAGGTTCTTACACGTTGTAGGCTGCTACCTAGTTATGATCGGAGACATGATGTGAAAGGGCCTCAAGGCATGAAATAAATGTAGAGTGGCTTTGGCTATGTGTGGAAATTATTTCATCTGGGCATTGGGCCACTATTGACAACAGGCTTAATATTGCGATGTATGGGCATGCTTTGGAAGCTGGACCTATAAGCTCTAGCTCACTGATTTCTGTCCTTCCTTTCAGAGGAGACATCGACTTCTCTGATGCAATTTGGGACCCAGGGAATTTGAACTGGCTGAACTGATGGAAAATGCCATTTTGCTTTCCTGGATGATAGGAAAGAAAAGAGGAAGGGTTCCTGGTTTGTTTGGAGTTTTTTTTTCCTCTGAACTGTGTAAGGGGACGTGACAAACACTGAACAGAGGAGGAAGAGGAAGAGGCACCTACCCTAGCAAAAATGAAATATCTTTAAAAAAAAAAAAAAGAAAAAAATTAAGAAAGCTTTTTTTCCCCTGTCAAAAACTGTTAAATATCAACAACAACAAACCCATATTCCACACATTCATTGTGTTTGAAAAAAAAGAAATGTTTTTTAAATGTCAGCCAGCTCCAGTTTTAACCTTATTGTTCCTCTCTCTCCTTAAGTTCCCAACCCCATCCCCTGCTGGGAACTGAGTCATGTTCTGCTGCTGAGCTCTCCTTAGACAGCTCACAGCTTTGCTCCCGTCGCTTTTTCTGGCCGTTCTATTCCACGCTCCGAAGTTCACTAACCCACCTCCAAAACTCAGGGTGTCAGCTGAAAAACAGAACATTTCAAAGCTGACTCCCCTGCTCTGAGGCAAATCAATTACGATAACGGCCTCCTTATTGACAGGCGTGTGGGCCGCCTTTCTCAGGGGTATGATGATGACACAAATCTCTTATTAAGCATTCTCTTCATCACCATCTTCCCTCTTCATCGGCTCTGCAGCCCTGTTTTCCGTGCCTCTGGGAAGGGACGGCTGGGTCTGGAACAGGCTGTTTCTAACATGCCTCTTGTGGAACAATCAGAAAGATGTTTGTGTCCTTACTCTTCCTTCCTTTTGGTTTAAGCCCCTGTTAAGCATCTCCATAGTTACCTCCTCATCAGTCTGCGGTCAGAGCTGCCTGTGTGCAGCCATCGCACGAGTAGCTCTCGCTGTCAGCAGTAACCTTCCTCCATCTACTTCCTCTCATCGACTTCCATCTGAAAAGACACAATGTCTTCCTTGCCCCCTCGTTCCTTCCTTCTGCTGATATTGGCTCTGACTGAATGCTTTAATTCATCCCCCAGGCAACGTGTCCGCTTCTCTACCTCACCTCATTGATGCCACTACTCTCTGATAGCCTGCGTTACAGCTTTCCACTCTGTAGTAATAGTTTGATGTGAGAGCAGCTCTGCAAAATGATTTTTGTCCTGAGTAATCCTTTCCTTCCTGAAATCTGGGCGTTTGGTTCTTTCCTGGAAACTTACAGCCCAGGGGAGGAGATGAGGAGCCTGTTTCAAGGAATCTGCAGCACATTGCTTGTTCTTGTAGAGTCAGAGGCCACCAGATAATAAATGAAATGCGTTGAGCAGACTAAGGAGCTGCTGTAGTCCTCAAAAGCATATTTGCTGCAGACCTGAGACCAAGCACTGCCATTACTGAAGCTCAATATTGGTGGACGATGGTTTAGCCTCTGTGAAAGGCACCACTAAAGCCATGCTGATCCCTCTCAGATTATCGACTGTTTCAGTATCCTGGCTCATTTAGCAAATCTAACCATTAAACGATAAATGCACTTTAAGCAGGGTTTTTTTCACAGCACCGGAGCAGTTCTATTTCTCCCTGCTCAGTGCAGGGTGAGGGTACACCGCAGTGTAAGTGGCCCCGTTCTGAACAGCTGCTGTCCTCAAACTCAGAAGATCTGAGGGAACTCAGTGGCTAAATGTGGGCCCTAAGGGGGCTGGTCTGGAAACCAGTTTGCCTGAGGCTGTTGTTATTTCCAAACATTTCAGCTGCTGCTCTACTACCATGTGCCTTCCAAGGCTGTTCAAAAACTGCTTGAAATGTGCTTTTGAGAACTTAGTGTCTTCATCCGCGTGTATGTTCACCGGTGTGGGGAGCTGGGGCTAACGGCCCCATGGGCTGTAAGGCTCTATTGCCTTTCTTAAAGTATATATTTTTTTTCTGTCTTACCACTTTTTCTTACTGAAAAGCTGCTAGTGTGTGTTGCTATTTGTCAGTCACTGGCCCACCTAAGCTAACTCGCATTTCTGAGAGCTCCCGTGCAGTTTATTGCCAGTTTATCCCAAGGGAAAGGGACGTTGGAGCCGATGGGGCTGTACTGCTGTAATTAGTTGGACTGTATTGGAGCAGCTTGGGGAGGTATCAGAGGGATGTCTGGTTGGATTTTCTGGAGTATCATTCCAGGAACAATAAAATCTGGCAGAACAAACTAACTTTGCTGCACTGAGCACAATCTTTCAGCTGAAGGACCCAAGTTGGCTGTTTTAAAGCTGGACAAAGACAAAAGTCATTGGAGGTGGGAGATTAAGAACCAACAAAGGCTCCCGTAACACTTTCTAGAAGTGTTTTCATGAAGAGATCTAGTGTTTTCTTCTCCTTTCTTCCTTTCTTTGTTACTGTTTGTGCAAAGACAGGGCCTTTGACTTCAGTATTGGTTTTCTGCTTGAAGACGTGAGATTAAATTTGCCTGTCAGCAGCTGGAGTTTATTCCAGAAGGATCATTCTTGCAGAATTTTTGACCAGTCTGTGAGTCCTGAGGTCTACAACATTTCTCTGAACCATGGGAGAGTGATCTGCACTTCAGGGATCTTTGCTGCACGGGGCTCAAAGGCTCCATCCGTTCTTTTTGCTGTGGTATTCCCTGGCAATCTTCCAGCCATGCATTTCTCTGCTGCCCTGCCCTGGTGGGAATAACGCTGCAGCTTGGGGCTGTATCCACTCTGTCTCTAACTTCTGAACAATGAACTGTCTTACTTTTTCTACTGCCTCTAAAGAAGCAGTGTTTCAGTAGCTGTTAGTAGCTGCCTCTGCTTCCTCTTTCTAGGGTTGGAAAGTGGGAGGTGTGGTCCTCAAACCGGCACCAGGTACTTGTCTCCTTCACATTGCATCCATGCTGCAAACTGAACACAGCAAGCGAGGCTCCGGCGTTGTCTGAATTACAAAGTCATTCTATTGTCAAGCCTTTTAAGTGTCAAATTCCCTTTTAAAACCAAAGGCTGTGACATTCACTAAAGAACAGCATCGTTTCAAAGTCAGGAAGGTCTATTCTTAGCACATCAGTGAAAAAGAAAAAAAAAAAGTCTTTGGGGAAAAAAAAAACCCTGCAATTTTACCAAAACGAACCTTGTCAGAAATGATCAATTCATCTTCCATTCAGTGTGACCTGGTCCTTGCTGCACGCCAGAGGACAACATTTAGTGACACAGCACAATGAAGTAAGATTGCCAGATCTCCTTCTAATTAATCCTCTTGCGGTGCAGGTTTGGCAAAGCATAATTAATCTTCAAGGTGATTAAATCACTGGTAGTTTGGTTTTGGGTGAGTTTTTTCCTTTTTAAGGAACGTTTCTCCCCAGTTAGTTGAAGAATAGATGGAGACTAAGAGCCACCTCCTGGTATTTTATTCATGCCATTTAAATACCTCTTCCTGCCTCCTCAACAGTTAAGAGACAAAGTTAGGGACATCATAACCCAGAGGGACATCGGGGCTGTGCACACCAGGAACTGAGTTCTTTCCTCAGAGCTGCATCCTCTGAACTGTCCTTACGAGGAGCTGCTGCTGGTGGGCTATTCGTGTTCAAGGACTTAGTGCAAAGAGCTTTTTCCAACCTTCTTGAAAAAGCTGCACAAAAATCTTTGGTGTCTTTGCTGAGATGGGGACAGAGTTTGAAGTACTACTAAAAAGTTCCTATTCCTGAAGAAGGGATTCGATTCACTGGAGGGTGTTGCTGGAACAAGTAGTATGCCATCAAAGCAGGTCCTTAGCGTCCCTCTGTACGTCCTGACCATCTCCAGAGAGACTGTCATTACTGTGCTTCTGTCTCTTTCGTTCTCTTTAGTATTCATGCGGTATGATCATGTGAAAATTACTCACACTTCTGACTTGAGAAAACTTTCTTAGCCCAGAAATTCATCCAATATCAAGGGAATTAGAAATTCAAATGGGGGGAAATTATACACTCTGTGTGTCAATACAGCAAACCTTATAAAAGCTGCAATCAATCACATCAGCATCAAAGGTGCGGGTACATTTCCTTGTCACCCAGTGGATCACAGTCCAATGAATAAAGGAGAAGGTGAATCAGAACACGAAACTTCAGAGAGGACAGCCTGATCTGGAAGCACAGACCTGGAGTCTGTTCTGGAGCTCCTTTGGGTTGTGATCCTTGGTTATGCGTGAATCTTGTTTATTTGCCTTGCCTGGTGATTCGCTGCCTGGGCTATACTGCCGCAGGGTCTGTCTCGTGCTATGTGCTGTTCCAGTAGAACAAGTGCTTTCTCTCCAAGTCTTTGATTATTTAGATGAGCTGTTGCCCACTGTCCCCTGCACAGACCTCCCCATGAGCACTCCGGTCCTTCCAGGGCATTGACACATTGCACGTTAACTCCACACACCGTATGCCTGGGTGCAGCCGCGCATTAGGCTGCAAATCATTTAAATTCATTTAATGAATGTAATGATCCATACTGGTTTCCCACTGTCCAGCCACTGGCTGAGCAGTGTGTGGTACAGAGTGGACTTCTATCATAGCATTAGATTTTTGGGGGTTTTTTTACCTATATCGTGTTGTACAACTGATCAGAAAAACAACTCTCCCTCAAAACCGTCTCCAGAAATTATTGCAGTTGGGTGTGTCACGTGTACGGTGCCAAACCTAACACAGGTATGTATAAAACCTGGCGGTGACTTACGGGGACTGCAACTCATTCCCGCGTGATTCTCTCTCTGCTGCTCTCCTTATGTGTTTTGACTGCCAAATTTTGTGGTTTTGTAGTTCTTGTGTCTCAGCTCTCTGCTGTCAGCTCCCTGAGATGCAAGAAGTAGGCACAGCCCAGATGCTTGCCTGAAGCAGAAATAGCACATCTTTCTACTACTGTTCTCCATCAGATACCCCGAGTCTTTAATTTCTGGCAGACAGCATTCCCCAGGGAGGGAAAACCCAGAACTTTAGTTTGTGATTGCTGTGAAAACCTGATTCTGGTTTTGCTGTAATTTATCAGACTGAAATAGTGAGATAATAAATCTGTTACACTTAGTGAATCACTAAGTTTCTGCTGGTAAAAGCTGTTCAGATTTTGGAGCACTCAGTGATCTCCTCGCGATTCCAGGGGCTTTTGTGTATTCCTCGTGTTGCCTGTTCCAGGCTGGAGCTTTCTGGGGCTGTGAGGACGGGTAAGCGTGTGTTTGTGGATGGGCGTTTTAAACTCCAGAGAGATAACAGGAAAGATAACCAGCTCCTGCTGGTGACTCAGGGGTTCATGAGCCTGTGTCTGTTTTTATTTCAGCCTGGTAGTAGCAAAGGGGAGCAGCAGAAGCCGTATCGCTTCTGATCTTCTGAGATACACCAGGACATGGCGTGTGCGATGCACAAGCTTGTGTCTCTGTGGGTGCAGGGGGTTGTAACGGTGTGTGAAGCCTACGCTGGTGTAGGTGGATGGTGTGGTGCAGGCAGGCTGTCCTCCACAACGCTCAGAATTGTCACCAGTGTCTGGTGAGCCCCATGGTGACAAGCAGGGCTGGGGTTTCCTGGCAGCTGCTGAGCTCCCGAGGAGGTGCCCGCAGGACACTTACCTTCTGCGCCCTCCGCTTGTCCGCTCTCTGGTTCTGGTGGTAAATTCGGCTGAAGTTGGAAACAATGACTGGAACCGGCAGAGCGATGACCAGCACCCCGCTCAGGGAGCAAATGGAGCCAAAGATCTTCCCAGCAATTGTCTTGGGCACCATGTCACCATAACTAGAGGGGGGAAAAAGAAAGAGAAATCCCTCCTTCAGAAACACCACACCAAAGCCTTTCCAGGTTCCCTGTCCCTGCAGCAACCTGAGTGTCCAGGTTAGACACTAAAGCTTAGAAATCCACCATGCAGGCAACAATTGATGAGTGCTGTCATCCTGGAGATGACAATTTAAACCGTGCTTTGGCAATGAATTAAGCTAAACCAAAGAAAGGCGCTTTTGTTGCAGAACAGAGGTACCAGCTCAGGCAGCTGCTGAGAACGTTAAATTCTCACCCTTGCTCATTTGGTACCTACCTCTCCATGTAGATGAGCTCTAAAAAACTTAACCCTGTATGTCTACCCGTGTGCAGGTTCGTGTATTTTCATTCCCTCGTATCCAGGTGCGGGTGAGGACTGATTTACAGTTCCATTTCAAACCCCGGCAGTTCCCTTGCCATCTGTACAATCAGAAATTTGGGTTCCATTCAAAGTCTGGACTCAGTAAAGGGTGAGCTGTCAGGAATATGAGACCAGCTGAAAAATATTCAGACAAACCTCTGTGCTGGGTTTGACCCAGCAATCTCCACTGAACAGTTGTAATTTGTATGTTAAATAATACCGTCCAAAGCGGAGACAGAATCATTTTGCAGAGGGGAAGATGATGCCGGTTTAGGTCTGGTGGGTTCCACACGACAGGAATCACTGCTCTGGGTGATTATTTGCTGTTTGTGTTTTTACTTTGCATATTGCAGAAGCTTTCTGCGGCAGTTTTAAGCTTAAGCTTTAATACCGTCCTTCTGTAAAGAAAACCAGTGTGCTTTGCCTTCTGGCTACTCAGCAGTGCTGTAAGAAGGAGCGTGGCCGTTATTCCCTCCCGGCACATACGGTGTGGAAACTGCTCTGGGACTCAGGCACCCAGTGGACTGCGCTGGCTTGCTGAATCCTAGAATAATAGAATGTTTCAGGCTGGAAGGGACCTCCAGAGGTCATCTAGTCCAACCTCCCTACACAAGTAGGGACATCTACCCAGGTCAGGTTGCTCAGAGCCTCATCGAGCCTGACCTTGAATGACTCCAGGGCCTCCACCACCTCTCCGGGCAGCCCGTTCCAGTGCTCTGTGACCCTCATGCTAAAGAACTTTTTTCTAATATCCAACCTAAATCTCTCTTTTCCTAGCTTAAAACCATTACTCCTTGTCCTATCACTACAAACCCTTGTGAACGGACCTTCCCCTGCCTTCCTGTAGGCCCCTTCAGGTACTGAAAGGTCCTTTTTTGCTTTACGACAAAAATAGTGGGGATTTGGAATTCTGATTTACAGTTTGACCTGACATGCTGCATCCCAGGTGGCCGGAGCTCTTAATCCTGACAGGCTGTGCCGTCGCTCCGCCAGCACAGCCTCCGCTCTCCGGCAGGCAGCAGATGCTGGCGCTGCAGATGTGGTGCCCTGCGCTCGGCAGATGTGGTGGCAACCTCCTCAGGAGGCTGCTCCTCACCTGCGCTTTGCCTTCTAGAACTGGCTTCAGTGCTTTCATCTGCAAGGGGCTGATAGGCAGATGAAAACCCGTCCTGGAAGCTGGGTGTGGATTGCAGCGTGTTCCGCTGGCGTGACAAAGCGCTCGTTTGTAGCTACAGCCCTGGAGTACGATGGGAGCGTGGTTAGCACAGCCACTGACTGCATTTACAGGCCCTGTTCCAGTGAGCCTTTTATTACATGCTTGCATGCAAATGTATATGTTAATATCAATATTCACTGAAGCAATTTCTTTCTGGAGGAAAGGGAAAAGCAAGCAGCCAAGTAACAATGTTTTTTTTAAAAAAAAAACTGCCTTTTGGCACTGAAATGCCCGAGTACAAGCCACCAGGGTGCAGGAATTCCCAAAGGACCTCTGCAGAGGACACGTCCTACTCTGAGATCCCACTACAAGGTGTATGTGACCTGGCTGCACCCTTGAGTAGAAGAAAGGTCCCGGGCACTGAGACCCACTGAAGTTTTGCAGTAGGCAGGGGTAAGATGTGAAAATTAAAGTTTGGGCCGAAGAAAGACATCCCTTGTTTTGAGATGCTTGAAATCCAGAGAAGCCCCTAGTTGCTATCAGATGGTGTTTGGCATTTCTATGCTCTGCTTTGGGATGTTCTGGTGTTTGGTGCTGCAAATATTGAAAAGGAAAATTATTTATAGCTGAGACTTTATTTTTACCTTTGGTATCTGCATCTGACTAACAAAGAGCTTTTTTGAGAATAGAGTTGTGCTAAGAATAATCTATGTCCAAGGGGAAAACAGAGTATTTCGAAAGACCTTTTATCTCAGCTGAACTTCCTTCCCCTATCCAAGAACTCTTTGGTATGAGGGTCTCTGAATAAAAGCAGAACTCATCACACGTTAACTGCTTGCTCCTGGGAGTCTCTCCTGTGCTCTCCTTCCAGACTTGGTGGCTACGCAGCGTGGCCAAGCAGCTGGATGAAAGGTCACCATCGCTGGGCTGCCACACTCACTCGTGTCCCAGGAAAGGCTTAATTGCAGGCTAAGTGACAGCTTTTCTTTGGCATTTTCAGCTGGTTGGGTTTTTTGGGGGGTGAAAATGCTTCAAGTTTCGCTAGCAAAGGCTTAATTATCCCAAGCAGAATCCTTTTCCTGCCTTCACCTGCATTAAACCCACTCAAAATACCTCAAATCAATAAAATGCTATTTATGTCTATTAACTTTTTAGCTGCTGCTTCATCCAAAGATAGTTTAAAAGCTCTTGCTAAGTGACAAAGTTTTCTGCCTCATTTCACACTACTTAAAGAAAAAAAAGTCTTTTATACTTTTTTTCTGCCACCCCTTAACACAGTAAGACTGAAAATTAATCATATGCCTCAAACCTGATCTTGGTGACCTGGAGCACTGAGAGAAAGCCCTTCTGTGCATTTGTAGAAAGTACAATAATAAGTGTCTGGCTCATAGTCTGTCTTGCAGAGTTTTGTTCTTACATGCAGACTGAGAGTTACCTCATTACTCGGGACTTCAGAGAAGGTTCTTTAGAACACCATCAGGAGAGATCAAACTGTCTTGCCAAGGATTTGCTGGGGAGATGTAGAACTTCATTTGCAAAGCTATTATGAGGGATACCTCAGTGAGATATTTTGCCCTGGCTGGAGCAGGCTGCACAGGAAGGAGAGCTAAAACCTGTGCCACCAGCTTTGGCTCCACCACAGAGCTCTCCCTGGCAAGGCCGCTGTTGGGTCTGTCCTGCTGGGTTTGCAGGACACGTTGTGTGCTTGCAGCCGTGTTCCCTGACTCTGCTGGGCTACCTGTGACGTGGGTGACCTGATGTTTGGACACGTCCTAGCTTTTGGATCCCAGTAAAACCCAGCTGGAGGTTGATCTAGATCCTCTTGCACTTCGTGAGAGGCCTCCCTTTTGACGTTGACTATGGTGGGGTTTGGAAGGAACCTATGAAGTTGCAATTGTTCTGCTCCTATATTGACGTATGCAGCTACTACAATATTAATTGCTGGAGTGACTATTTTTGTCCTGATGGTACCACGAGGTACTAATGGCCACGTGGCATGTTTATAACAGATACAGTGCTGAATAATCTCCAGTATTGGATTTTGGTTAGTACTAATTGGGCGTTTCAGACCTAAAACTTATTTTCCTCAGGCTGGAATGAAAGAACGCAACTTTCCCATTAATTTGTTTAGTAAAAGGTAACTTGTCACCTAAAAAATTTCTTCTACAGAAGTGCATTTTAAGTAATTAATCAATAATCTCATTAGAGCAGCAAGAAGATAGAAGAGTTAGGTAATGATTAATATTCAGAGGGTCTAACGGGATGTTTGAGCCTGTAATAAAACAACAGGAGGCTGCAAATTCAGTAGACTTTTAATGTGACCTCTAGTAAATCATTTCAGCTTCTCTACCTCAGATCCCCATTTATGGAACAGCAACTGTTCCCTTTTCCTCTGGTTTTAAAGCCCCTTCTCCTTCAAAGCCCCATTTCCTACCAAGGAAACTCTGTGAACAGTGAGACTCTTACTTGCTGGGCACATCATCTGAAGTTCAAGTAAAGCCTTAAACAGACAAACCAGGAAAATAACAAAATAGGGAATAACTTTCAAGTGGTCACTCTTTAGACTGGAAATGACTGCGAATGCAGGATTTCAAGGTTTGGGTGGTTTTTTTAAATTTGAAGTGTGACTGCTGTGTTCTTTGGATCTAAAAGGGGTCATATATCGCTCACCCTAATTAGCAGCGATTAGCCTTGACAGCATAATGTGCTGTTGTTTTCTTCTCTGTCAGTACAGAAAATGTCATCAAATAGAGGTCACTGCTTCCGAGCTCTGGATCTAGCGGCAGAGGTGTCTGGACACTGCTCAGCTCCCCAGCTGGAGACAGCAATAAATAAGGTGCTGAACAGCTCATCAAATGACTCACTCTAAAAATAGACTCTCAGCAGCATCTCTGGTGATCCTGTCTCTCTGTGCAACACTCGCAGCCCTGGAGATGGGCAACTGGAGCCAAAGAGCTGGAAGATCCTATGGGACGGGGACACGGGAAGGTGCTGCAGCAGTAACAGCTCTGTGGGGACAGGGAAGCAGCTTTCCAGAGGATGCTCTTTCCCAGCAGCCTTTCTGTGTGCCAACTTCCCAGGCGGTCTGAGGTGTGCACCTGGCTGAACCGCCAGCCTGTGTCCCCGGCTGGTTTGGTGGAGGTCGCAGAGCCCACACAAGGACGTGGGGACAGTGGCAGGAGAGTCAGCCCGTGCTTCTGCTGGCCACTGTGTTGGAGTGGTCAAGGGTCATTTCCTGCCTAGTGGTGCAAAACCGTCTGGTTTTCACACACGGGCTGTGAAAGCTGAAATACCTCGTGGAGGATGGAAACAGAAACAATGCTGTTTCAGATGATTTAGTATTTCTGCCTCACGCTGGCATTAACAGCTCTTTGAGAGCTTCTTTATCTCCCTAACCTTTTGCCCGGCGCACTGGAGTCAAAAGAAGATTTCACTCCAGCCTGTAAGCTTCTGCTTTTAGGACAATAAGGAGAGAATAATAACATTATGTACCGTACAATGGAGTATGATTTTGAAAGCTTTTTGCATGAGAGAGATGGAGTAAAGCATGGAATTAGCATGTAGTGTTCCAGGTGCAAGAGATCCTTTTTTATACTCAAAGTAAATCGCTATGAAATGTTTTGATTTGCAGAAAGGAGGAAAAAAAAAGTCTAAAATTCAGCTAGAATGTTTCAGTTGCATTGCATGTGTCGCATCTGACAGCTCAGAGGAGCTCATGTCCCTCCGTTCAATAGGTACAAGTCCAAAGCAATCATGGTAATGCTGCTCTGAACCTCCAGTGAAATAATCATCATGTCACTTCCAATGATACGATGAAAACAAAAGCAAATATTACTCATTCCTTTCTTAGATTTGCACATGACGAATGAACAGGGAATTAACAGCTCTGCTACGGGGGCTGGGGATGGTTAGATCTTCTGGTTAGGGTTTGATTCACGGTTCCTCTGGCACGTTACCTGTTCCATGCACCTTGCTGGGATGACCCCACCAAGGACGGCAGCTCTCTGGAGCACAGCAAGCTGCTGCTCACGTGCCATCTCCCTGCCCCGTTGGGTTCTAGCCGTCAAAATTTCACACCTGCCTTTTTCAGCGGTGGCGTGCAAACTTTCACAGGGGATGTGTTAAATTCCTGTGTCCTGGGAAGGTGGGAGGAGGGCTCTGGAGCTGTCGATACCATCTGATGGACTGAGTGCTGACGTGCGACGCAGAACCAGTGATGGAACGCTCTGCAGGTCTGAAAGCCAGCTTTGTCCTGGGCTCGTTTTATGGCCACTCTCTGATTCTTCTATACCCGTTAAGGGAGATCAAGATATTTTAAGAGCTGTCCTGCAAAGTGTTGTGAGGATTAATTAGTTGGCATGATATTTTGAAAATATAGGAGTTTTTTTGAAAGTGTTTTGCACACACAGACTCAGCAATCCATGTCCGTAAGGACAGCCTGGTCTGTCACCGTCAGCTTTGTAAAGATACTGATCCCAGAAGGATCGGGATGCGCTGGGAGTGCCTGAGGAACCCGACACGTGAGGAGCCTTGTGGTGCCTCCCGAAAGAGCGGGCTGTAGACAGAGCCGTAATGGCTTTGAAGCAAGAGGGAATCTATAAACAGGCTGTCAAATGACAGACTTGAACAGCAAATCAGCTGTGGCCAGGGACGTACAGAGCCTATTTCATGCTAGGATTCTTTTATATTAAATATACTTATTTTCTGCCTTGTTTTGAGCTGGGCAGCTCCCCAGCTGGGTATTCAACTTCTGCAATATCTGCCTTGGTTTTACACTACTGTTTTCTTTTTCCCTGGCACATTTTATTTGTTAATGTTTCCATGGATGCTCTCATCCTCCCCAGATATTCTGCTGAAATTACATCCACCAGCCGAGCTGCGAGGGATGAGTGCTGGAGATGTGTATCAGGGCTAGCAGCAGGAGCTTATCTTCAGTGCTCAGATTTGGGTTGATTTCTTGTAAAGCTGCGGTTGGCAGTTCCTTAGTAGGGGTTTTCCAGGTAACGTTGCAGTTTTGATTTTTGTTCTGGTTTGTAAATCTGTATTTGTTAGTGATTTTTTTTGTGTAACAAAAGGGCTGAGAGACGTGTCTGAAATGCTGAAGAAAGGGCTGATGCTGTTGGACCCTTTTCTCCCGCTAACGAAGCGGGTGTGCGATGGCGTGGGAGGATAGGGCGTTTGAAACCGAGAGGGGTTTCTTACAGTGCCACAAGTGACTTCACTGGAACTCCCTGATTGAAGATACTGTGGGGAATTTGCACTAAAGGACAGGGCACTTGTCTTTTTATGAACATCGAGACCATGTAGTTACATCACCAGGGATGAAAAAGCGTCACCGAGGAGGTGCAAGTTCTGTTGCATCTCTAACAGTGAGAATTATAAAGAGAGGCAGGGTGTTCCCTGATGACTTGCTTGGGAGGATCTGCACTTCTGGGCTGCCTGTGTCCACCCTCAGCAAAGCCAAATGGAGGGATTAGATGGATTTGGGGTCCACCCTAGCCTGCTCATTCCTGTACTCGTACAAGAAAAGTGACCTGGCTGGAGGTCAGTGAGAGCAACCAGTACCATAAATATTCCTAACAACAAGAGCAGGCACTGCCCAAAGGAACAGGCATGTTTATGTGGACTCAGGAATAAACCGAGTAGGTTATTTAATCCACTGAGGGTTGAGAATACTTAATATATGCACACACTGGTTCCATTTATTCCTCCTGGCTTGGATCAGCTCCTCAGCCTGTAGGCAGTTAAAACAGATGGTCTGACTTTGGGTAACATTCAGACCTCGAGCTGAAGCTGAAAATGGAGTTTCATTGGCAAGGAAAGTAGGTCAGAAAGCTAAAGCCCCTCGTCCTCCAGTGATGAAAGGTTCCTAATCGGTGTTCTCTATTACCATTCATTAGAAGGAGCAGGGGAAGGAACATTACTGGGGACCTTTGGAGAAGGGATTACGGTGGGAGCGTGAGCACCCTCCTTCCCCAGGAGACCTGTGCCGTGAAACCGGTGTTGTTGTGAGAGATGGGTGACCAGGAACGTCCCGGCAGGGCTGGGCTGTGCCTGCAGCAGGGTAGGAATGGTTTTCTGCACGGGATCATCAGCACCTAGATCTCCTGTGGCAGGAGTGCAGGCAGGAGAGCCTCTCTCATAGCCTTGGCAGTGCCTGTCACACGGATAACCCTGTCCCCGCTGCCTGACTCAGGTCCTCTAATTTCATTGCCTCTGCAAATTGTGACTTGCGCCACATATGAGACTTTCGGTCAGTGATTTCTCTGCTCTTCCTCACTTTCAGATGTGTGCCAGCAGCTAGAAACCTTTCTTTGTTGTGACCAACAGGAATTATTAGAAGGAAAGGGGAACATGTACGGGTTAACGCAGTGGTCCCAGGTCAGCACATTGTCTCAGCCCTTGCTTAATGTTAAGCACACACTTGATTCCTGTTCACTGAAGCGATGATAACGTGCGTGTTCAGATATTTTTTTTGAGATGGAACTAAGATGAATGTTTGTTCTCTGCATTCGGCAAACCCAGGCTAATACACCGGCATTACTTCTCTCCCTTTCCCCTCAAACTGCTGCTGGAAATGGCATTTCTTTGCCTGGAGCATTGCTCATGTTTCAGCTCTGTCCGCAGATGCAATTCCAGAGCTAGTGTCGAGGCCTCCTGCTTGCTCTGCCTCCATGGTAGGTGGGCACTGTCTGCCCTGGTCCCTGGCTGGAATGGTCACGGTAGCAGGTAATGAAAATAGGAGCTGAGATCTGGCCCGGCCCGTTGGGCCATTCAGGTCGTGCGGGGTACCTGTCTGCTGCTGGACAGGAACAGCAGTTGATGATGTCATACGCATCTCCCTAAAGAAAAAGAGATGTTTTCTTTTTTGATGATACCTCAGGTTTCTCTCTGACCATTTAATAAAGCATTGACTTGTTTTTCCACACAAAAAGGGACATTTAAACTGTTGATTTAACAGTTAGAGAAAAAGAGGGGAAAAAAAGAGAAAAAGAGGAATTGACTTCAATGTAGAATCAATATAAGAAAAGCCGAATTTCCCTTTGCAGAAGATATCTCCAGCCTTAACCTCCACACTTGCTGTCTTTTACTCCTCATGTTTATTCATGCAGCTTTTCAGAGGAACCCCTGTTCCTTTTAGTTCTTGCAAAGCTGATACATCTAGCACAAAGCAGTCTCAGTTTTCTTTTCCTTCATGCAGCACCAAGCAGCTGCACCAAAGTTTCTGATCCTCAAGTCTCCTTGTCGGTAGTGATAGATGGAGCAGAAAATTTCTTAGATTTTTTTTTTTTTTGTTAGCCTGCTGAACTTCACAGCAATGTTGGTTAGACAGAGATTCCTCTGATTGACAGAGTTACTTTTGGTTTGAAAGTTACTGAGAAGACTTAGCAGGAAACACCGAAGGTGTTACCTGGGCTCTCATTCTCCTGAGCAGAAGGTGATTGTAAAGAGGAAGCATTTCCATGGACTCCAGGAGCAGGTCCTGGTGGTGATTTCATGGCATTCTGAAGTTCTCTGCATTAGAGAATTTCAAGTGAGGAGCAACTGCTACACGTTGATGCAGCTTAAGCATCTCCAGCAATACTGATCCCAGTCTGTGTTGCATGGCAAGTTGCAGAATTTTTATGGGTTTGTTTTTTCTTTTCCCTCATGAAGGTGAAAGTATGAAGTTACTTTCAAGGACTCCTGCTTCCTTGATAATTGAAGCTTTCCACCCTGAACCTGACAGCCAGTTCTTCCCTGGTCAATATTTAATTTACATTCTAATGTGGGCACTGAGACTCAAATCATTTTTTAAGAATTAGCCCTTGTGCTGGGACGAGGCCGTCACCACCCACCACTTCTCGTTGGCCCCTAGGCCCTGGAGCTGTGGCACTTGGACGAGGTGTAATGAGGCCCCGTGCACTGATCCCTTTGGGTTTTTAAATTTGTTTTACTCCCATTAACCCAGGCTGTAGGACTGCTCCCTGCACGGGCCAGGGTAAGGCTCCCGGGTCCCTTCGGATGCTCAGAGGTGTCTTCCTCAACAGCTTGTGATTGTAGCATGCTCAGAGCGGTGCCTGAGCACACCGTTAATAATTAGTCTGTGGTTTAGCACTGCTGTTGTTTTACTGGTACGTCAGGTGTTAGAACTTGCCTGTGAAAGACCAGAGGGGTGTTTTATCCGGCGGAGAGCACACACCGCCTGAAATAAGACCAATCACCCTGAAACAGCAGCTTTGCAGCCCCCGCCTCCTGGGCAAGCTCTTTGCTTTAGGTTTTCCTGTTTGACCCAAAGTAATATTTTTAACCGTCGTGTTTTCTACGCACATGAAGCATCAACAATACCCAGGAAATAATAGGAAAAAGTCCTGAGTATTATTGTCCATCTGCCCATCATCTGATAGAGGCATCTGGCGTGTTAGCTGCTCTTCTCAGTAACACACTTTTTAAAAAGTGTTTGTTTTAATGGAAAATAAAATGTCCCAGATTAAGGCATTATTTATTTCCGCTGCATACACTACAGGCCTTTAAAATTACTTCATTATTAATTCAAGAAGACTCCTCGCGTTACTCAGAGTGAAGCCCTTACACAATTACCTGGTAGTAGAATCCATTTTTTTAGCACCTTAAAGCTCTCTGTAAAAGAAATCTTTTCAGCTAACAGACAGGCTGGAGAGGGCAGTCGGTGCATCAAGCAATTAGACTTTTCACCTAAGAGCAGGGCTGAAGGCTCTCTGCCCTGTCTTAAATTCTTAACTCTGGTGTCAGCTTAAAGGAAATGCTGGGTTTTTGCTTTCATTTTATCCTCATCTTTTTCTTTTCTGTCTTTTTAAGCAGCTTGAGCGTCCATGCTGAGCCATGTCACATTCAAAATGATACACATACTGTGCATTTTAATGAGCTGCTAACACTGATTATACAAAAAGCAATCTCAGAAATATTTACTGCATCAAAAAAAAAAGCCTATGGGGAATTAATTAGCTTTTTAAGAATTGGCTTTTTGAGAGCTGCAGATTCTGGAAAAGTTGAGCTTGGAATTGGAGGCGGTTTCAAAGGAGTTGAAGAAGTGAGCAGAAGAAAAGGGAGTAAGTTGTGATGGAGCATCACACATCCCAGGCATCTCTGTCCTGGTGGATGATGCGCTGGAGGCTGTGCACATAATGTTCACCCCTTAAAAGCTTTCTGAGAGAGGAATGCCACGCGATGCCTGATTGCCTGCAGGGTTTCCATCGCCTTTCCGCAGGGATGAGCAGAGAGGGACAAAACCCTTGGAGCCCATGACCACAGATCCAGAACAAGTCTGCTCTGGGCATGTGGCCAAGTCGCAGAACCGCGGTGTGGCTGGGGCTGGAAGGGTCCTCTGGAGACCCCCCAGTCTGAGTCCCCCTCAGAGCCGGGGCACCGGGAGCAGGCTGCTCAGGGCTGCGGCAGTCGGGTTTTCCATGTCTCCAGGGATGGAGGCTCCCTGATCTCTGTGGACAAGCTGCTCCTGTGCTCTGTCACCCTTGCATTACAAAAGGGGGAATATTCTCCATCTGGAGGCAGTTCTCTCGTGCGGCGCTTTCCGAGCTGCCGTAATTGAAGTTTTGCCTCCTTGTGGGGCTGGCTGAGCTTCAGTGCTGGGGTCAGGGACATGCAACGAACCTCTTCTCAGAGTTCCTACAGAATGGCTTTTTGACTAGTTTGTTGGAAGAGTAAAGCCATTTTAATTTTGATCGTCTTCTTAGAAGCTTGATTTCTTTAATTATATTTAAGCACCTAGGCTCCTCTTTAAATAGTTTTAAATATTTTACATGTAAGAATAGCTATAGTTCTGTAAATTTGCATAGAACTACCTTTCCTCATCAAAAGTTCTGTTTCAGCAGTCTAGCAATTATGATCAAATAGTGAAGGGCATAAAGTACATCGGGTTGATTGGAGCAGGAGATGTGGCAAAAGTGGAGGGTATATCTCAGGTCTAAGAAATACTGAGCTGCACCCTTCTCTTTACATCCTAGTATCTCTGTCCATAAACTACAGACCCTAATAAACACAATTTCACAAATATAGTTTAAAACAAGGATGTCAGAAACTCACTTCACTCAAGGCAATGGAAGGTTGGACAGAAATTCCAGTTAGCTTCAGACCTGTCTGACCAGTTCTTCCTTTCCTTGCGGATGTGAACTGCTGTCCAGGGACTGGATATTACCTAAACAGACACTTCGGACCCTTCCAAGGGAAAGTGGTCTTTCATTTCTGATGACAACGTGGCATTAGTCATCAGATAGCGACATATGAAAGAAATCAAGAGTTTACTTGGATCAGGCATACATCGTAAATGAAAGACGTGTTTCGGTGATTGGAAGAATTACATGAGCATCAGAGTGGTCATGTTGTGGGGAGGACTTACAAGAAACTCTTCTAGTGCAGGCTTCTCAAGTCCTGGAAGCGTAAAGGACAAACCCTTGTGATGACTGGTTGAAAGGCAGTGCAGAAATTCAAATGTGGAACTGGCCCTTGAAGGATGCCTTGGTGCATGCAGGATTTAACTGAGATCAGGAAGATCTGAAAGGTGTTTTCTTTATTTCCCCCCAGCAAAATCCCAAATAATGGGATTGTGAATGTTGCAGAGCCGTGTCGCGGGGCGGGAAGGCAGCGCCGGTTTCTGGACCTCTCTCTTGGAGCGCAGGAGCTGGGATGGGGAGTGTTTGTAGTGCGGGCTGTCTCGGCCTTTGCTTGTAAGCAAGGCAGGATCAGGGTGAACTGCAGACGTGTAAGAGATGTGTTTCAGTGCTTTCACGTGCAGCAAACGTGCGGCGCTGGAGCACGTCCCTCCAGCCCTGCAGCGCCTGACTCGTGGTGGCTGGGCTCTCAGCCACAGACTCACCTGACTCGTGAGCAAAATTAGAACTGACGTCGGGTGAGATTTGCAAAGTTAATTGGGCTCATAAGAGGGATCACGGAAGCACTGGTGCGTGCCTAATGCTATTTGCATCTTTACACACCTAAATAATTTTGTAAATCTGGCCACAGACACTGCATGCGACTCTGAAATCCGCTGTGATTTTAGGCCGTGTCAGGCAGCCGAGTCAGCGGGCACAGGTTCACGTGGCAGCAGAGGCACGGCCTGACCATGATACACCATGAAAAATGGGGAGCTGGTACCTGGGCCCCGTGCCTGGCTCTGCTAACCACAGCCGGGTGGTTCCTCTGCAATGCAGAAGGCTGGTGCGTGGCGTGGGTGTGCTTTGTTCTACCTTGGTTTAGATACTTAATGATTTTCTTCTCCACGCCCCCCTCCTCTTTAATGGTCTTGTTTAAATAAGTATTAATGCCTCGTTTTTGAGCAGGTGCAAACCTGTGCGCCAGAAATGCTGTATTATGGTTACAGAACCATTATCGTGTCCCTATCAATCATCCCCTCATTTGCTCCTGGGATGGAAAGAGCACCTGTGGCTAGTTAGCTAAAGACTTCATTACAAGCTAGATGACTTCAGCGTTCCTTGCTCTTTCTTTTCTATGAATAAATCTTGATCTTTTTGAACCTTGAAATAACTTTTCCCCCCCTCCTTGTTTAGTGATTCTGTGTAGCAGAAAATAAAAATTAATTATAAAACCCCAAGAAATACAGGTGCCCCTCTGCGAACCTACTTAGTGCAGGACAGCAGAAGGTTGTCACAGAAGACAGTGAAAACAAACAGCTTTTTCTTATGCTAGCTACTCTTTTCTTTTAATAGTGCCTTATTGAAAAAAATGATGAGCTTTAAGCGCTACACTGCAATGCAATATTTTTTCTATTAAGTATATGACAGACAAATTGAGAATCTTTATTTCCTTTCTTACCCAGTTTTTTTTTCACATAGAAGACCAATGGTATGAACCTGCTCTGAACGATCCCTTGGTTTTATTCCACTTCCTTTGAGAACCGCCACCGTGAAGGCACAACGGTCTTTTGTTCTGTCTGAGAGGATTCGCTCTTGGTGAGCTGCAGGAGTTATGGATAGGGACTGTCGCGTGGATCTGTACCTCCCAGACGTACAGACCCTTCTGGTGCTGTGTGTCACACCCTGTGGACACGTCTGCTCCTGAGCAGCGTCTGGATCGGGCTGAAGTGCTCACCTGGAAGCCATGAACTGCCCGATCCCTTCCCGCTCCCTGGGCCACTTCACTTGGAGTACCAGAAGTTCAGGCTCTAGGATCCATCTTCATCTTTTAGAATATCTTGCCCATTTGTTCCTCTAAGCATGTGTTAATATTAATA
The DNA here is from genome assembly GCA_013400335.1 of Eurystomus gularis. NCBI lineage: Eukaryota > Metazoa > Chordata > Aves > Coraciiformes > Coraciidae > Eurystomus > Eurystomus gularis. The sequence continues at coordinate 726,367 of VZZY01022873.1, forward strand.
ACACATAGATAATTTTTCTGAGTAAGAAATCAAATTCACCTACATGCTGCCAGATCTACGCCTCCAGGGAAGTGTTCTGGGTCTAGAGCTGGTTGAATAATTCTATTCTATTTCAGACTCCTCTTTCTTCAAAGACAGACTAAAAGAGCATGCTCACAAATACCAGTTTCTCTTCAAATGTTTTGGATTTGTGTTATGGAAAAACCTAATCCAAACCATAAACTTTTAAGCGAAAGCCACAAAAGCCAATTGAAAATACAGGCTTGTTTGTGCATAGTTCAATTTCTCTTGTCTGTATTTGATTAAAACCACTGCAGATTTAACATGATTTTTCTTCTAAATAGAAAGAAAAACAAGAAGAAAAATAGCCCTGCGTGAAGCTCCCTGTTATTTTCTTCACCAGTAGAGTATTTTATCATTCTGAGCAAAAACTAACCGGAGTTGTCGAAGTTTGCCCGTGATTGATAGTGTCACCTTAAATGTTACTAGTCAAAACTCGTTTTGTCCTTTTTCACTCCTCCAGAATTCGGGTCGGCGCTTTGCCAGAGTGTAAAATTCCCTTTTGTGCCATTTGAAAAGTCCGAGGCGCCAGCCGCGTTGTCACCGCGAGCGTCGCGGCGGGCTGGGGAGCACGGCCCCAGCGGGACATCGACCGGCCGAGCTCTGCTGAGTCCTCGACTGTGGGGCTGGGGCTGTGCTGAGCACTGGGTGAGGTGTGGAGTGGAGCTGGAGAGCATGATCCCCTGCATTCAGCTCTCTCTGGAGATGCCAGAGGAGTTGACCAACTGGAAACACAGGCCTTGCTTTTGTGGAGCTGCAGCAGAGCCCTGGCTGGTGGTGGAACTGGAACGGTGTCATCCCATGGGATGACTTAGGGAGGCTTTGAGATGGGTGACCCAGAGCTCTGCAACCCCCCCGGCCTGGGGCTGCTTCCAGGGAGCCCTGCAGGAATCTGCCCATCCCACCCAGCTGCGCTGGGACTGGGCAGCACCTCCTGCCACGTCTGCTCGCTTGTCTGTTCATCACTACAGAAATCTCTCCTCCGGATCGTGTGTCACAGGCAAGTTCTGACCGAACCACACGTGACCGAGCGTGCATACAGGTGTGTGCTTTACATACAGCCCGAACTGTCTGGGCTGGCTTAGCTTCGATCTTCAGAACTGTGTTCGAATGCATTTGCTGCATGATTATATAGTGTGCACGGTACCCTCCTCCCTGCTAACGCTCAGGAAGTTGGTGTTGAACTTTCGGCCTTATCAATATGTTTTTCCCAGCTGAGAAAGCAGACAGCTTGTGACGAAAATTAACTTGCTAATAAAAATAATTGGTACACAGAGCGACAATCACCGAAATCAAACCCTGCTTTGTTTCCCTAAGCCTCTTTAAGTATTGCACAAACAGAAGCAGATTATAAGAATAAATTGTTTGTGGTCCGCACCATGGGACAGAGCTGGGTGATGGTTTTTGTCCCTGTAGGCACCTTGGGTCCTTTCCCTGATATTTCATGCATTTGAGCAGCTGGATATTTATGCACATTCGTAAGTATTTCAGGCAAAACAAAAGACTGGGTTGTCTGGTCCATTTTCTGGCATCACTCGCTACTACTACATAGTGAAATTACCGTTTTGCAGTTTCCACCAGTAAATCTTGTGTCTAGTCCTAAATCCTCTGTCTAGCCCTTCCCGTCACTGCTTGCAGGATTGGTAAATTCGCAGCTTTCCTGTCAGCAGATTCTATTTTCTAATTTCCTTTCTGTCTTAGAAGATTTTTCTCCGTGACTTGCACAATCTGAGATTCAAGCCGTCATCTGTTACTTCGTTCCCACGTCTGCTGTGCAGAAGCCTCTTTCCTCTCCAGATAGGTACAGGGAGTTAAGGCACGTTGTATTTTCCCCTCAGTCTTTCTTTTCTCTAAGATATTACAGGGAGATGCCTGGAGAAAGCGAGCACGCCTGAATTTGCTGCTTGTGATATCTTTTTCTTCATGTTGCTACACATGCACCTTGAAGTTGAGCTTTTCCCCATGGATCTGACACTTTGACTGCCGAGTCTGGGTTGATGCCTTCATCAAGCCCTTGGCTACGAGTTCGTTCTCTTGCCGTTCACCGTCCTTCCTTCAGATACAACCCACTGCAGATAACCCGATTTGAATTTACCTATGGGTAACAGCAGGCTCCTTCCCCAAGGTTAGTGTGGAATAAAGAAGGAAACCAACCCACAGCCAAGACACAAACCCCCTAAACCCGCCAGGCAGGAGCCCGGCTCTGCAGCGTGTGGTTTTGTTCTTGCCTTTCCCAGGGAAAAAGGAGCGATGTCAGAACGCAGAGCAGCGTGCCGTTTGGATCTGGCACCGTTTGATATTGTGACTGGTGAGGAACCTGCTGAACCTTTCCCTGCAGGGCTTTAAGAGCTGTCCCGAGTGACATTGGTTACAAACGGTTCCTGCCAGGCTGGCCAGGGAAAGCCACGGGCCGTAGGGTTGTTTCTTTGGATGGGGTTTGGCTTTTTTTTTCGGTAGGTCTTGCATAAATGGGGAAACAATCCAGATTTTTAACTCATCCTGATTTAGGAAAATCTGTGGCTGACCTTTAAGCTGATTCAGTACACGGATTTCCTTTGACTTCTGCACATTTTAAGCTGTGCTTCGCTCCTTTTGTATTCACGGGAGCAGTTAAGCCCCTGCAAATCTAACACAGCAGCAGTGAGATTTCAGCCCTCTTCTATCCAGTGCTGCATCGAAAGTATGTTCTAAAAATATATCACGTTTGAACATTTTTTTAGGGGTACTTCTGCTTCATTTTGAGGGAGACAGGCAAGAGGAGTGGAAGTCCTCCTTCCCCAGACTGCCGGGTGGCTGCAGCTCGGAATAGCTGTAGCGCAGGGAATGTGTTTTTCAGTATTACTTTAAATCCAGTGAAGCAAACCAAAAGCAGTTAAAGCTCCGCGACTTAGATTAGGTCTGTACAAGTGTGGAGATGTGGGTATGATAAGCCTGGCAAGTACTAAATCTGGGTAGAAATCTGGATGATGCAGTGGTTAAGTTTTGCATTTGTTCGCTGGGCACTGCTGTGGACCCGCAGTGAAAATGAACCGTAATTCCTTGAATCCACAGTGCTTTTGTTTTCGTCCTGGAAGGACTTGAAGGGTGCAGCTCCTCGGCGAGAGCTGCCGGTGGTTTGGTCGCTGGCCGCTGCCGGGCTGCTGCAGGTCCCAGCCCCTGCGTCCCCTGACTGCCTCTGCTCGCCCTCGTGTTGGGAGGGAGTTTTTCTTAGTGTTCTGGTTATTAAAATAAAATCATTTCACTGTTGAAATGAACAGGCAGTTTTAGATTTCTGAATTGTCCCAGGGAAACGAGCCTTATTCCCATCTTATTCCCATCTTATTCCCACTTAATAATTGCACCTCACAGAGTAACTTTGGCCCCTGAAAACCTCCCCACCCTTCAGGGAGAGCCTGATAATAGGTTTCATGTTGCTTCAGGAAAACGATGTTAAAACCTCAGAGAGCTCACGTACATCCTCACAGGGATGAGGCTGTTCAGTTCAGGACCTCCAGCCTTGTTTGGGTTTATGTCTAGGAACTGGTAGGGTTTTGCGGTATTCATTTTATTTATTTGGTATAGTTGCTGTGCTTTGAACAGGAAAACCTCCTGGTCCTCGTATTCTCTCTGTCCTGTCTAAATCACATCTGTAATATCAGAACAGCCAAAGTTCCTTGCCTTCCTAATGAAACAGGCTGCTTAAGCACTAAGCCCTGGTAATCCAGTGTATGTTTTCATAACAGTAAATATAATAGGAAGATATGCACAGCTTGTGCTTGATGTAAGCAGTGAGATCATTACAGTGTTCCTAAATCCTTTTATTTTAAGATTTATTTAGTTGATAAACTTCATATTTGTCCTTCATTTGTCATTTCTAGCATGGGCTTTAACCCAAAGCCACCTTCCCAAACCTTCTACTGCTCCAGCTTAAGCCTCCTCTGCCTGGAGATTTGTTGGCACAGGAGACCTAGAGATGCCAATACGGGATGTTAAAGCGATAGGCGGAGGTTCTAAGGGATGTGACTTTTGGCTCTTTATGTGACCTTGGACAGCCTGAGCAAGATCTTTTCCCCTCGGTTACCCTTGCCTAATAGTGAGGAGCTTTTATTTCCTTCCCTCCAATCCCTGGTGTTTTCTCTTGCTCTTTATATAAGGGACTTTGCTCTTTGCACTGACAGTGTCCAGTATGTATTTTCATAATCGTTATTTACACTTTGATTAAGCATTCATATTACCCAGTAGATGACATTAGTAACATCAAAGTGCCGTTTTGTACAATATTTAAGATCAGAATTTCCTATTGGAAATCAATGAGAACATCTTCCTAAAAAATCAATGACCCGAATGTCTCTTCTTATATAAGAAGTATCTATATTTATCAATGCTGATAGAAGATGCTGGGCTTATTTGACTGTTGGCGGCTTATACAGAATTCCGTGATGCTTTTCTCAGAGGCACCCAGTTGGCTGTCAGGACTGGATGACTTTTGGTCTGCACCAGCTTAGATTTACAGAGGAGCCAGGAGATGGAAGGTTCGGTCGAGCACTAGCTCCTGTGGATTACTCTGTCGTTGGACTTCAGCCCGTGCACAAGACACTCCGTTAACTAGAAAGGGTTGTTTCTTCTCGAGTCCTACATGACTCAAGGTGACTGAGCAATTCCCTGCTGGAGTGGGTCTGTTCAGAATATAACTCCGTCCGTTAGCCAGAGCTGGGTCAGGGAGAGAGCCGTGGTTCTATCCCTAGTCCCGCTGGGAATGGCACCATCTCTGCACCGCAGCTCGTCCCGGGCAGGTTCAGAGATGCGCTGGCACGTCGAGTGGTCGGTGCCACAGAAAAAAAAGGTCCGTGTGCGTCTCCCTCTGCTCTGCAATAATCCCCCATACGTTGCGTGTGATACGTCACATTGGCACTTGCAAATCGCCGAGGGATTAGGGCTCTGTTTGATGAGTGTGAAATTTTGTGTGTTTCTTGAAGTTTTTATACATACATACATACAGATCTCCCGTATCTCATTTAGCCTGGAGGGTAATCAGTCAAAAATTGCAGGGTAACCTCATCACCTGTAAGCATTCTGGTGGGAAAATATGCAGCACCAGCAGGAACTGAGATTAAAGATGTTAAAAAATGTATTCTTTCGTCAGTGGTTTCTTCCTCATTAAATGTGGAGTTTGCTCATAGGTATTTGCCAAATAAAAAGGGAGAAATGGGTAAAAGTTAATACTATACAATTAAATTCCTTTGGATTTCCCCCGAAGGTTCACCTTAGCTTAATTTAATATCCCCTCGGTTCTCCCACGCCGTCTGTTTGGCTGAGATGCAAAACAAATGTGTGCAGTTGGATGTATTTATCATGCAAGCCTTGGAGGTGACAAACGCTCATAGGAAACGGGTTTGCTCACTGACCCCACAGGGCAGTTGTTCCTTCAAGAAATCCTTCACCACGCAGTGAAAGGCTGTTATTAGCTCTTCTGGAAGACACTCTGGGTAACCCAACAAGGCAGGCAAAGCCCATGTTAAATGATGGGCACGTCAAGAGCCTCATTGACTTGGTGAGCTGGGCTCAGCAGCTGTGGAAGTCAGAGGAGACATAAATATCTGCGTGGGGACCCTGAGGGTCCATATTTGAAGCACATGCAAACTATTTCCTCCTAAGCTAGGTAGAGACAGCTGCTGGTTTGAGCAGGAGAGCAAAGCGAAGCAGGAGCACCGTGATGGAGGAGGAAGGCTTCCTGACCCCTCTGGTGACAACCTTTTCAGCACAGCTCTGCCTTCCGGGGAGCAGATGCCAACCTTTGGAGCATGCTACTGTGCCCCACAGCCCCGTGGGATCTGAGATCTCGGAGGCAGTGCTGGGTCCTGTGGGTGCCTTGTCACGGCAGATACGGGCATGGTTCTTGGCAGCCTGGTCCTGCGCTCCCTTGAGACCTGGGAGTGTCCACATTCGGGTTAATAGCCTTGGATTTGTCCCTTTGTGTACGGTCTAATTGAGAGATGGGCAAAGTGTGTCAGCTGGGGGAAAGCCTGGTCTGAATGGCCAGCGTTAAGACCAAAAGAGGACACTGGGACCCTGGTTTCCAGTTCCCCCTCTATCACTGCCAGAGAGCACTCTTCCCAGATCCCGAGGACTGCTGAGCTGGGACTCTGGGAATTCCGCACTGTCACAAGCGAGGGGCTAACACCGGCCTCGTTACCCTGCAGTGGGTTTACCCTGGTCTCTCCCAGAGGGGAGGATGGCTGGCCCGAGCCTCCTGGGGCTGCACGGGCGTGATGGGCACAGGGCGGGCAGGTTGGAGCAGTGCAGTCGGTGGGGGGAAATGCTGAAGTCCTGCCTCAGTCAGTGGTGCTGGTGCCCTTGGCATCACAGAAATGTGATTTTGGCACACACGTGAGGCTGTTTCTGGAGCCCCCTCCTCTCTGTTTTGGATGGGTACTTTACAGGGCAGGTTAAAGTGTGGTCTTCCACACTTCCACACTGCAGGTCTTCCACATTTCCCTGAAGTTTGCCTTTGAATTAAGAGCTTGTGTGTGTGGTACGGTGCTGAGCATGCTGCACAGCGATCGGGTGGGTCCTGGGTGAAGAGCTCATTAACAAACGCTTTGAAGAACAGCTTATTTTTGCTGAACACCTGCAATTCCAACGCCGGTCTGCTGAGCAGCAAGACACTCGTTCTGGGGCCAGGCCAAAGTTTTCGAACTGATTACGCTGTAGTTCTTGTTTTAAAGAAGTTGGTTGTTTTCCAAAGCCATCTGGGAAGAGCTGTATGCTCACAGCTACCGACAAGTGCAAAGGTAGAAAGAATCATAGTCCATCGCCAGAGATTTCGCAACTGGGATACAGGCATGTCTTGAGGCTGGGAGGATTTTATATTGGGTTTTTTTGAGTCTTTACTTGAAAACAACTTGATGCTTGTGTCATTTTATGTAAATCAGGCTCCGTCTGTCACTGACTGTTGTACCAAAAGGGTTTTAGAAAGCCAGTTTTTTTCCCTAGAAATACACAAGAGTGTTTCTACTGAAATACTCCACATACGCTCAGCCAGGACACGTTTTTCCATAATCATAGCACAATTAGCCATGGACAGAAATCAGGGGAAGATTTTTACAGCTGCCCCAAAGAGATCATGGAATAGTTTATATTTTAAAGGAACCCTTTTCCAGTTCTGAAGTATTTAATTGCATGTGGAATATTAACTTGGCAGGGCCAGGGCCCTCACTGAGGTGGCAAATACCCCAGCAAAGCTTCGTGGCTCTGAGCATCTTTGTAATTCTCCTTTTGTGTGGGGACATCCCTGTCCTCTGGGGGAGAGGACCCTACGAAAGTGGTTTTGAGGTATAAAACTACCCCAAGATCCTGCAGAGAACAAACAGAAAAACTATGCAAAGCTGTTTAAAAATAGGGTGTGTTTTTCCCCTTTTTACAGTTTTTGAGGGGTTTGTAAACTGTAATAACATATTAGAGAAAATGTCTTTCTTGTCTAGAAAGACATCAGTAGAAAATGTTCTGAGTGATGACTAACAGTGATTAGAGGTAACCTATTGCTCTGCTGTACCCGGCCATGCTGGATTCACCATCGGTCCAGGCCTGTTAATTAATGCATAGATGGAAGCGAAAGAATGCGCTACCAAGGATAATTACAGCTCCGAAATCTATACATTGAAGTCTAAGTGCTCTGGTAAGGCCTGTGTGATGAAGTGAGGACTGTTACCCTCTGGACCGTGCTTGGTTGTGAGCGAGGGGTTTAAAATCCTGGCAGAGGAGCTGTTTTCCTACTTCACTGTGGTTTTCAAATTGTTATTAATAAAACATAGTCCTGTCTATGTCTTGATGCAGAGAGACCTTAGTCTTAGTACATGCCCTTCCCATTTATTATTTATACAGGCATTTAACAGCTCTGCCATATTTTAACAGAAGCTCTAGGCAGTTGTTTGCCAACCAGAATTAGCAACAAATAATATCTGATATTTCAAAGAGGTTTTTTTACACCTGTGTAATCCAATGTGAGTAATACATAGGCCTGGAGGGTCATGGGAGAAGCGCTGTTGCTTAACTTAAACACTTTCACCTCTTTTATTTCTGAGTTACAAGTGATGTTTAAATCAGAGGGTATTTAATATGTATGTCTGTATATATATATATGGCTGCTAATTTAATTTATATATGCAGCAGGGGTTGAGTAAGAGGTGAAGAGATTAATTGTGCCTTCTGAGTAGCACCTTGGAAAAGCTGATTGCCTTTCCTTGCCTGTTCTCATTTCCTGATGGATGAATGCTCCCGTGAATGCTGAGGATTCTGCCTCGTCCCATGAAGGACTACACAGGCTGCTCGTGCAGCCGGGCACTGGCACAGGTTCAGGTGGGTTTAAGAGCAGCTTTCTCGAGTAGGGAGGTAACCAGCAGAGACGCGCCTGAGATCGGGGCAACAAGCAAGGCTGACTGGAGGAGGTCACACCTCCCAAGATAACCACTGAGAAAGGGTGAGGGCTTCAGGAAGTCAGATACATGGAGATTTTGACTTACATCTCTGGTACCCGTGAAAACAATGACAAATCTCATGTTTTATCCCTGTAATAAGTAAAAATAAACAGAGTAAGACACCAAGTTCTACAGATAAAGAGAGGAAGCTCTATCAAGCGCTTAAGGAAAGAAGCGTTGATCCTGCACTATTGAAGCGAAGGGAATTTTACGGTTGACTTTGAGGGACACAAAAACAAGTCTTTGAACTAGATGATTTCTAATTTTCATAGCACTGTGAAAAATATCTCCAGCTCATATGAAAATAAGTTAGTATTATCTCCACTCACAGGGAACCGAAGCTTGGAGAGCGTGCGTCCTTCTCAAAGTCAAATGGGAAACTGGTGGTAGAGTTGGGAACCAGACCTAAACTTCTCAAACTTCAGACCAGTGAGGGGACCCAGACTTTGTAGAGGCAAAGTGACTTTTTGTTGCATTTTCCAAACACAAGAATTCACGTGATGCGTCTGAACCTCCTTTTCCAACTTCTTTCTGATGGTGTAGGTTAAAAACTTGGAAGTAGGTTACAAAGGACTCGACTGCTGAAGAACAAGTATTCCTCTGGTGACTTGCTTGGTGGCCTAGTTCTTGGGCAGCAAAGTCGTAGGAGACAGAACATTTCCAATGACACTAAACAAATGCTGGAGGCACTTTTAGGAGAGGTCCAGGGAGATATGCAAAGAAAAGTGAAAAGCTGCTATTGGTTCTTTAGGAACGGCTGGTTCTGAACTGCTTAACGGGCTCCTGGGAGGAGGGGAGCCGAGGGCGGTGGGGTCAGGACGCGCCGGGCAGGCTCGGCTCAGCTGGGCTGGGCTCAGAGGCAGCAGTGACAGCTTACTCCAGGTCCAGCTCAGGGCAAAGCTTTTGTGAGACGAGCACATTGCACTTGAAACATCCTCAAGTGCGTTTCCTCCAGCACCTTCCACTCTGAAACACGGTATTGCTGATGACCCTGGGTTAGTCTAGTTCTTTGTGTATTTTGATGAATGCTTGATTAGAAATTGCATTTAATTCTCAATTGAATGAAAAGAAAAAAAAAAGGGGGGGGGGGGGGAAAACCCCAACCCTTAGCAGTTAAATGCTGCCTCTGGTCACTAGAAACAGATTTCAAGTGTTTTTTAAGGTGCAAAGGCTGATTGCCCTTGAAATGCCCTTCTTGGGTTGCTCAGCTGTAGCAGGTTGCTCACAGCCACAGAAGCCCGCTCTGTACAGGGCGAGAGGCAGAACGCGTGCGCTTGTATTTAAAGGCTTTATAGGACATGAAATAATTTTGCTGGTTAAAAGCTGAACTTTATAGTGTTTCTATTTTTAATTAAATATTAATTGCAGAAGACGTCTCTGGAAATGACTGCTCAGATCATTTAATCCATATAGATGACCTTTACGTTGAATTTATTCTCTCACGCTTACGCTGCCCTTCAACCCCATCTGGGGACTGACCTCGGCTGGCAGGCTGCTCCGCTCTTAATTAGAAAGATGCGGAGCTCACGCTCCTCTTAATGTTTATTAATATTCCTTTGCTGAGGATACTGTCGGGTGGAGAGCTGGTGATTACCGTGCTGTAAAGTTTCCCTCTCAGTTCTTTGTGTACACACAGCCTAGTTATTCTTACGCCGCTTTTGAGAGTTGGATGTACTTCAAAGGGACAAGAAAAGTGGGAACAGTTTCTCCTGAAGTTGAAAAGCGAACCCACCTTATATGGTCTTTTAGTGGAACATAAGCATTACTTGAAAAATCTGGGTTTTTTTTTTTCTCTCCCAACCATCTTAATTCATTTCTTTTGATGCTGATAAGCAGCTTAGTGCAGCATGAAATTTTCTACCGTGATTCTGAGTTGCCCGAGAATTCAGGTATAAAAATGAACCATCAGCCAGCAAGAAAATGTGTGTTCATGCGCTGAAAGCCTTAAAAGGATTAGGTTCATTTGCAAAATTCTGTTTTCTACTAAGAGACATGATTCTGCTTCTTCTGCTAATGCACAATGTCACAAGCACTGCTTTGGGTGAAGATTGCAATGTAATTAAAACGGAGAGGAAAGGAGAGGAAAGGCAAATGTCAAACAGGCTATTCTGGGTGCGTGCACCAAAGGGGAGGTTTTAGCTTTTTGCTTTAAATCCCTTGAGTTTCCTTGGCACGCTGTGCTCCCAGTCTGCTGCTGCTCTGCCGCTGAAATACGAGGTGAAAACAGAAAACCCTCAAACTGTTACTTCAGGGGACCAAGAGACTTAGCGCCGGGGAGCCCAGCAACACCCTGGCTGTGGGAGCGTGTGCGGTGGGCTCCTGGGGAGGGGACTCGTTTTCAGGGCATGATTTGATGTACGTGCCTCTCTCCGTGACGGAGGAGCGCCTGGGAGGATGGTCCCAGCAGATCCTTTGCTGTACCACCGCTCAGCTTGTCTAGCGAGCCGTAGCTGGAGATCGTGACGCTTCTGATGCGGGCTACGGCTGATGCCGTTACGGAGAGCAGAGGAGGGCACGCAAAGCAGGAGAAAGACTTAAAGTTATTCTTAGAAAGTCTGGTTTTCCCCTCTGGGGTGACAGCAACCACCTCCCATGCTGGTTTGGATCATTTCGTTGCAGCTGAGGCCTATCAGTATGTTGCTTCAGTCTGGGGATTTGACACACGGATAAAGTCCCTTAAGCCTGCTCCTGAGGATTTGGAGATTTTTGTAAAGCTCAAATGCACAAAGCAGCCTCTGAGCTGTGGCTGCTGGATGGATCAATGAAACTGCATTTAACTTCTCAAGCAAAATCTGCCAAGTTCCTTCTCTTGCATCCTCTCCTGGAATTTCTGTTTAATATTTAATGATACTGTTGTTGCTCTCGCTGTTGTTTTCAAACAACAGTCTCCTTAAAGCGGGCAAAAATCCCTAAGAAAACAAAAGCAACGAGCTGTTTAAGCATATTTCCTAGACCTCTCCCTATCTCTGCCCTCCAGTTATAGCAAGTCTATTATAATTCAAATCTAAACATAAACCAGCCAAAGTTCTTCAGCTGGAAAGTGAGAAATTTCTATGCTAATAAGCCTGATGGAAGGGCTGTGGAAGCAGCTGATTCAAAGTGACCTGGTATTTCCCCCCCTCATCTCCGAGATTTACGGCTCTGTCAACTTTTGTTCCAACATGTCACCTGGTGCTCGAGTGGTAGACGAGGTTGCTCCCCCCCAGATCGCTGTCCTTGCTTCAGACACGAGTGGCAGGGCTGTCCCGCTGCCGCTGCTTTAGCTGGTCCCTGCCCGCGCTGTCCGGCTGCACGAGCACTGTCTGCTCCGGGCCCAGGAATGGTGCTGGAAGAGCTGAGCGTTATTGATCTGGTTTGAATACTGTTTAGACGTGTCAACACCTTCCCCTTTGGGGCCCTGCTATAACGTTTGGAGACCTTGGCATCTTGGCTTTTTTTTTGATCAGCGCGGTGGCATTGAGCACGGTGCACCAGAAAACTGGGAGCAGTCAATTCTGCTGCCTGTTCTTTGTTGGGGAAATGATACCCTGGCTAATAGCAGAAAACGTGCATTTTACAGCAGATACCCTAAGTTGTGCCATTAAATCGCCTATTTCCTTACCCCCTTATCCCCAGCTCTTTTATTCTGCTCATGTGGGAAATATCTGGTCAGACCTCCGGGCCAGGCTCTGCGGGCTCCACCAGCAGTACTGATCCTTGCTGCAGGACCCAGCCAAGGACTGGTGTGGAACTGCTCCTCTTCTACACCTACACAGCTCTTCACACATGGGCAGGTTTATGGTTTGCCTTTTCTGTGTACAAAAACTCTTGAGCAGGTCCAGGGCACTTTTGGGTCCCCAAATTTGAGACCAAAAAATCCAGCTTGCTTGGAAAAGTAAATGCAAACCAATCAACTTCACTGGGAAACTTCCCTCACAAGGTCTCTCACATCAGTGCCTCCTGCCAAAATGTTTGTCGGGTGCCAGTTGCCAGCTGCGATCTGTTCATCACCCTCTCCAAAGCGATTGTCGGGCTCTGCTCTGGTTCCAGCCGACAGCAGCCGCTGCCCGGCACGGGAGCAGCTTGAGATGTGCGGTGTGGAAGTGGAGTGTAGCGTGAGAGCAGCTGCAGCCGCTGTGGCCTGCCCTTTGTGCTCCCCAGGTAATTGGAAATCTTCGCTTTCCTACGTGTGGGTCTTAGCCAGCTTACAAAATTATATTGATGGCTTTGTGAATGGATAAGAAAAGTAAATTTGATTATTTCTCAGCCATGCGTTGCTGTCTATAATTGCATAGATTTGGACTTTAATTAGTCAGATTACTTCCTCGGTTCAGAGCTGGACAAGGCAATAACATTCACATAAAATGCTAAACGTCCCCTTCTTATCGAACCCAAACCACAGCGCTGCGGCCTCGTATTCCAGGCATTTGAGGTTGGAATTAGATCCTGGATCTAAACATTGCAGCGAGGTCACATGTAACTCGTGTGCTTGTGTCCTGGCTTTGCTCTGCCCGTGGAGCCGCACACGCGCGGGTTCTGTGCCCAGTTACCGGCGGGATATTGACTGAAACACGCACGTGCCGTTTGCACCCTTGCTCCGGCTCCCACACCTGGAGCCATCTGCACAGGCACATGGCTCCTGAGCCCCGGGTGCTTCGTAAACGGATGCTAAAGACCGATGAGCGCGTTATAGAAATCAAATTTTAAAATTAAATTTCCCATGCCTAGAGAAAAAGATTGCAGGAAGCTAAAGAAAGATCTGAATCTGATGCTGGGTACGAATATACCAGCAAGTCACACTTCAACAGTCTTCGTATCTTAAGAACCAGTACCTGGAAAAAACGCTCGGCAGGCTGTGTTTTAACCTCTGTCTGCCAGCCCGGCGTTCTGACTGCACACGTGTCAACCACTTAAGTACTCATGCTATTCAGCTTTCACAGCTGAATAATATTCCTTGTGCAAGGCAGTGCTGGGCTGCTCGACTGAGTACTTCCAACCATCTAAATCTTGGGGTAATTATTTTAATAAATATGAATTGTGGGACTCCTGCCTAGATATGTAATAGAAATCTAATCTATAATACAGATGGAAAGCAGTGCAGCTGCACTGTGTTAATTAAGTATACACCAAACATATGGCAATACACCTCCCGACCAACAGGCACAGAACTCTCTTGGATGCAATTAGCTCTTGTGCATGCATAAAGAGTCATGGACTCAAAAAATGCATAAGTCATAACCTCTGCCTGATGAAATTACCAGTGCTAAACTACTCCACTTACAGTGCCGAAATGTTTATCTAGTCATTGGAATTCTGGCGAGGTTTGGGTGCTAAAAAGAGAAAAATAATTTTATTTTCCTTTGTTTCTGCTCTTCTTGGCTACACAATTCCCACATTAGAGCTTTGCCTCTGAGGAACCAGAGGAGTGGCTTAGAGAAGGAAATACAGCCCCAGAGGGCTGATACTGCACTGCCCTGCAACTCGTGTGGTTATTTATACGGGTTTAAAATAGACAAAGAGTTGGTGTGAAATATTACTTTCTGCTATAGTCTCGCTCACGTTCTCGATGCGAATTTGCATCAAGATGCCTGAGGCTCACAACAACAAAGCTTTGACCCAATCAGTAAATAATACAGCCAAATAACAGGAGCTACTAGGGCACGATTGTTCCATCGTTCACTGTTCCATGAGCGCTGTCTTGGTGCCCTGGCTCTGCTCTGACGGACACTTGAAGGATCACATGTGATGAAAAGCTGCCACCGTTGATGTAAGTGACAAATCACCCCTGACTGCGAGGACACCTGGATCTCGCTCTCGGCAAAGCTCCCAACGCCTGCCTCGGAGCGTTCCCTTCTCAGCGCCAGCCAAAGACAACAGGCAGATACGACAGAAGAAGGAGGAACAACACTAAGGCAGGTTTGATTCCAGGATGGCTCAAGGGTGGTTTTAAGCATCTTCCCACAAATGGCTCTTCCCACCATTGCCACTAAAATCCCGCTGGCCTGTTCCTGAGCGTGCAGCGGCCACGGGCACTGCTCTCTCCTCTCGTTGGTAACTGTTCTAAAGCTTCAGAGCTTCACATGAATATGGTTTTTGCTTTGTATCACTTAGTGGGGGCACTGCACTTCTTGGACTGTAAATTGAAGGGGTTTTGTTGTTTTTCAAGTCAGACACGTCAGCCTGGCTGACTGGCACTCGCACAGCTCTGGGAGACTGTCGGCCCTTTCCATGCAGAGCAGCCGCGTGTCACCTCATTGATTTGAAAGCGCAAGCGCAGACCCCCACTGCCTTCTTGGTTAAAGTCCCTTGAAATCATTTCTGTTTTGCCGCTGTTTCCAGAAGACTGGCACCGCAGCCTTTGTTTCCAGCTCTTGCCAGAGTCAGCTGCGGAACTGGACTCTCCAAAAAGGGAGGCTTTGTGGAGAGTAAAGTCTATCTAAGTGCAACCAGCCCCAGCAGTGTTCACTTGGAGATACAGAATGAGATTCAGGTCAACTACTTAAGATACAAGCAGGCTCAGCTAGGCCTTATTCTTCTTCTAGCAAAGATGGATATTGCCTTTCAGAGCAGGCACTTAACACTGGCTTTCCTTCTTCCCTGCCTTTAATTGCTTCCCACACCTTGGCTCCGTTTAACTCCCCTCTGTCTCATCTGTTAATCTGCGAACGAGCGGCAAATGTATTTTAGTCGGATCCAAAGAGGAGGCCAAGACCTAATGGCTCACCTTCTGAGGGAGCTGTTCAGGGGGCACAAGTCTTAAATAACTTTCAAATATCTGGAATTCATGTGTTTTTAATGGTCCGGGCAAAAGTGAGGGTGTAAATATTAATGCAGGAAGTTGTAAATGGACTAGAAGCTGATTGCATAAGATAACCGTGGTTTTCATTTTGGTGAAAATGGTTCAGTGTAAGCAAAGGTACCGGTTTTACAGCCTGGCAGCATCTTCCCTGTGGCTGCCCCACCGAGGTTTGGCCTCCCTGGAGCACCCTGCTCAGGCGGGCACTAGCAAACCGAAAGCAGCAGAAAGTGCTCTGTTACCCAGTGCATAAAAACACTGTGGACCCTTCTGCTGCTGGAGCTGAGGATCCACCAACTTATAAATGTCTGTTTTAAAAAATAATAACCTATAAACATCTATCGTAGGTCAGTGCTGGGGCGCAGGCAGATGTTTAGGTGAACTTTTGTACAGCGTGTGTGGTTTTATATTAGGTTGCCTGGGTCTAGTAGAATCAGACGCCGCCCGCTTATTTATCTCTCTCATAAATTTTTGACTTTAGAGGTCAGAGCTCCTTTGTCTGGACATAAATGGAGAACAGAGCTCTCCTCCTGCATTTGTGCTCGCTGTTACAGCAGTGACTGCTTCTGTATTGCTGTGTCTGGAATATAAAATTTGGGCTTGATCTACAGCCAGCATAAGCAGGAGGGTAACCTCCGCCTGCCCCGTTCATCTTCATCGCGACTGTCGTTCACAAGCTCGCACCAGCACGTGATGCTCATCTCGATGAGAAATAGTTCCTTTGCGTCAGTGTGTGAGCCTGATTTTTATTCATTTGTTCGTTTATTTATCTATCCATCATTCCCTCCAATTGTTTGCATAAGAATGGAGATTAAAACTTCTGCAATAATAGCTGGAGCTGAAATTGGATTCTAAGCTTCCCAGGCCATGGGATGATTAGAGTTGTCAGAGCATGTTCCCAGAGAGCCAGCTCTCGTTAGGGGCTATGAGCTGTACCCGGGCCCGCTTTCCCCGCAGATTAAAGGAAGATTGTTCTTTCATTTTCATATTCTGCATCTCTCATTTGCTGAAGTAAATAAATTGAAGCCGCTTGTGCCATTTGTCCTAAGTCTCTTCCAAAGAGCTGCCACTGATATTTGACCTTTTTTATTTTCTATCGTTAATCCTCCCTCCTTCCTTCAGTGGTCTGTTCACTTACTAATCCCATCTGTCGTGTATGTAGATGTTAAGAGATGGAAATCTAATCTCAATGCAGTTTTCATTCTCTGCCTAATGTATTTATATAGATTCACAGGATATGAGCTTTTCTGTGCAGGGTTCTTAGTGAAGCACGATGCCTAAATGACCATCACTACCTGGCCTCACAAAGTGAATCCAGACACAGATGGATTTGGAATGGCTTGATTCACATGCAGGCCAGGTTTTTGTCTATAGTTATAAATTGCACTCTTATCCTTCCTGATAACTTCACTGAGACAGAAGTGGTCTGCTAAGAGGCTTAGAGCCTTTCCCAACCAACAGGCTCCTTCAGAGAGGATACAGGCAGAGCAGAGCCTCGTGCTCTCACGTTTCCATCACCCGGCGGGATGACCGCTGGTGTTACATACTCGATTTAGGATTCTAATTCCCAGTGAAAAAATCTGTAGGCTTGCAGCTCTCACATCGTTTAGTAGCTGCTGGAAACGGTGGGCTAGAGCCTTAGAGCAGGAAGGACAGATTGCCACCTCCTGCTCTGCTGTTCCCCCCGTCGCTCCCACCAGCTTCTGTGGCCCCAGCAGAGGCATCCACAATCCAGACGCCAGGATGGGAGAAGGGTCTTCTGGCTGCTCAGGGCAGGAACCTTTCTTAGGTAGCTGGAATGTCCCCCCTCAAAGGAGCTTTATTTAACTTGGGTGTCCTGCATAGCCCTGGCCGAGGTACAACCTGCCTCCCAGTGTTTGACATCCAGAGGAAGATGCAAGATTTCCTAAAAGCTTACCCAAACGTGCAGTTACTGAGGGCAGTTGCCCCTGCGCTGAGATCCTCCAGCTCCTTGTACAGCATTTTCCTTTTATAGCTTACTTGTCTCATTCTTTAGGAACTGCAAATGGGCTACTCAAGTGCTACTGTCTCTGCTTTTGGACTGCAGCTTTAGCCTTTCCCTCTGAATAATCTGCCTTCCCTTTTAGGCTGTTCCTCCCCTTCGTGCTTCCACGTGCTCCTGTGGTCTGTGTTATCCAGCTCAGTGCCGTGGCCCTGGATGTCATCCCGTTAGGTGGCCCACCAATTCAGACCAGTTTCAGACAGTTTCTTCTCTAGCTTTGGCCCTGTTGGAGGCATCTGCATGTGTTCACTCCCAGCTGGGTGCCCGGCTAAACGCTGGGGTGCTGCTGGACGTCCAGCACTTCGTGCAGCACCAGTCCCCTCCTGCCAGCCCATGGCACACTCGATGGCACTCAGCTGAGGTGGTGGGAGGCTGGAGAGAACCACCAAAGGGGCTCAGCGGTGAGTGGGGTGGCTGAGGAAGGAGCAGCAGCTGCAAACTGCCTGCCTGGTTAACTCGGGATTGTGGAAAGCAGCTTCGCAGGGTAAGGATGCCTCATGTGTCTTCATCGACCCTTGTGTGGCCTGGATTTCTGTCTCTGAGGGTGCTATCAACACATACACTGAGAACTTTGGTCTCTGGCTGCAGGTGCTGCTTCTGAAGCATCGACTGCTGGCAGCAGGACCAAAGCTGGAGAGATGCAGCATTTTCTGAGCGGCTGTTGTGCAGGCCTGGAGAAGCTGGCACAGGCATGTCACAGAGCAGAGGCTTTGCGAGGTGGGGAGGATTGACAAGTTTAACGTCACAGGCGTGCTACCAAATGAATCTGTTGTGATAGGTATTAGTCATAAGTATAAACTGCAGGGAGATTTGCATTTTATTCTCTTTATCCTACTTCAATCCTGAACAGCCCCTTCTGCCCACCGCAGTTTGGCATATTTAAGGGGATTTGCTGCATTTTTAGTAATTAAAGGTCCTGGAGAACAGCGATCTTGTTTGAATTGAACGATGGGTGTGCACAGCTCTTTGTGCCCCAACACTCCCACACGCGGCATGCTTGTACAAATGGTGCTGGTGTGGTGCTGGATGAGTCCTCGGGACTCGGTCTGGTCACCGGGTGCTCTGCAGCCCGGCCTGTTGTGAACTCACGCTTCTGCCTTTGTGGGTTTTCTGGGATCTCAGCTCCTGGCCAAGCCCCCTCAGCAGCCCCGGGGCAGGGAGGCGCGGGGGGAGCACGTTTTGTTCTGCAGAGCTGCTTATACCTCTGAAACACAGCATGACTTACATACGAATAGTCCGGATTTATCTGGTATCTGTCATACGCGGGTCTCATTGCGTTTTATGACCTTTAATTAATTAGGCTTCATAAAATCCTAATCATGCAGGAATTATTAATCCTGTTTTAAATTAACTGGCCAAAGAGAGGTGAAACTTCTTACCAGGCTGCGGATACCTGATTTGAACCCTGACGTCCAGCCTTGCTGTAACCCAGCAGGGAAATTTGCTTCCTACAGGACTTCAGGTGAAGTCTTTAGGTATAAAGGCCCTGCGCTAAATTCCCCCTGTCGCGAAAGGATGTGGCTGCTCCGACCCCCGTCAGATCACACGTGTCTTACGCTGGGACCAAACCACAGCTCTTTCCTCTGAAACAGACATTCTCAGTGGAAGCAGAAGTGAGAATTCCCTCTCCTCCCGGCTGCTCTGCCAAAATCTTTCACATGACTCCTTAATTCCTTTCGCACAAATGCAGAAGGCAGTCCTATTTTATCAATCTTAGCCTGGGATTTCTTGGCATTAACTGACTTGTAATTTCCTTTGGAAGGCAAGTTTGTAAGTGGTTATTTAAAGCTCTGGTGCACCTCCCTTGCGAGGTGAACCACATCTCTGTCCTTCCCAGGAAGGAAGCAGTTCTGATGAGAATTGTGTGTTCTGGTTGCGTTTCACTGCGCCAGTAGCCAGGCAGGAGTGTGGGATTATGGCTGGATGTTGCAGACGCTGTATTTTGTGTGTATCCATAATCTTCTAATCTTTATGATCACTGCAAGTTGCTTTTGCTGTGAAGGGCACTCACATAGGCAGCGGTACCTGTGACCACAGGGGTGGTTGTAGACAAGCTGTTTCTCAGCCACAGGGCTAATCTGTGGATCGCATATAAAAATAACCTCACATAACATCCTTCTTTTAATTAAAAAAACCCCCAAACTTCTAAGTGAAAGTTTGCACTTATTGCGTTCTTGTTCTAACAGTGTTAGATGGGGGAAAAGAAATGTCTTTTGCTCAGTGATGAAGGAAAGCTGACAGCTCAGTAAAACAATATTTTCAAGGAACAGTTACACTAGTCCTGGAGATCCCTCTCTCACTGCTACAGCCTGCTCTGACATCATTTTTGCCAAAGACCGCATTAAGTGAGACACAAAGTCTGTTGTGATACTGCTTCGAGGTGTCACGATGCCCGCGAGTGCCTCTTGCAGGAGGTGGCCCTGGTGGTGACTGGAAAGTGAGGTTGGTGCCCGTGTTTCTTGCATTTTATTTGGAGCCCTAATTACTCGTTGTGTGACCTTGGGCAAATCTGTATCTTCCTCTCTGCCAAAGGGTAGAGCAGAAAAGGAGACTTTCCCGTATTCACTGGCTGTGTTTATATGGATAGGATGGACTTGGTCACCCTGCCTGTGAGGTGCCTCGTGGTCTGGCTGTGGCTGGGAGACACGAGAGGTTGTCCAAGCAGGAATGTTGGCTCGGGGAGGGAAGAGCCTGGGCTCGAGCCCTGCGAGCAGCCTGGCAGTGGCTGCTGGAGGCTCCTGGCCCTGGGAGCAGGAGCCTGAGCCTGGCGGAGCCCAGGAAGTCACCTCACTGGTGGCACGCTTCTCATCCCAGCAAGAGGAGTTGTTTCCCTGTGAATGCTGTCACGGCCCCAGTATCGACCCTGCTGGTTTCATCACTGTCTTTGAACTCTTAATGTGATTCAGGCTCTTGCCTTGGCTGGGCTTTGTAGTGACTTCTACTACTGTCTTCTCTAGTGCTGGCTGTTAGCTCTGGTTATGTACCCTTCCCGAGGAAGACATGAAGAGCTGTTGAGTGTCCTAGACAAGTGGTCTGTAGCCCTCTCTTGCTGGCTATGAGTTGATGCTGAAAAGCTAGAACCCCACTAAGACAGCAGTACAGTATCACATGTCCTCTGTGCAGTGGTTTGGTTTCATGCTTATTATAATCCACATGAGTCTATGGAATTAATCATAATGCCAGCGCTCCCATCCAGCTGCCTCAAAGCCCTTTCAGACATTAGTCACATTAGTCTCATGGTCCCTGTCTGAGGTGAGAAAATGCTGGCTGCCGTCAGCATCGTATGGCTGAGAAAGCTGCTGGTTGGAGGGGAAGCCATGAAAACACACCAGTGGCCAGTGCAGGGGGTGGGAGTCGAGTCTGGTGCTTTGTCTGCACCAGCAAAGGGTGAGTTGCCAGATTCCACTGGCTCTGGTCCCAGCATGTGGGAGAGGTTTTGATTTGCCCCTGGACTGGGGGGTCACTGGCCAACTTTGGGGCTGTGGCAACTGCTGAAAGCTCAGCTGCTTCCAGCTTGTTCCCTCCCTCGCCTGGCCAGCACTGTGAACTGCTGACTGATGGAGCAAGAGCCGGGTGTCCCGATGCTGCTGCTTCACACCAAGGGATGTGAAGTCTTCTCTTGGGTTTCCTTCAATGCCCTCCTTCCTAAATTTGTTGTCAGTGCGGTGAGGACAGACCCTGTGCTCTGTCACACCAAAAGAGAGTATGTGAACCAAATCTTGTTGGGTTTTGGGCCATCGCATGAGTCATCTGTGACCTCACAATGTGCCACAGTCACCAGTGTCTGGCAACCTCTCTAAGGTCAGAGAAGAACATCTCCACAGATTTGCCCAAGTTCAGTTTTTCTTGCCTTTCCTGCACTCAACACTATTTATGTGCTTAGGGTGAGTGTCCAGCTCTCAATACGCGCAGCTGCACTGACAAGTACTTCTGTGGGGTCGTGTCACCTTGAGAAATGTGCTTTGCTACGTGGAGCTGCCCACCCAGCATCATTTTCCTTGTGAGCTCCTGGACAGTAACCACACGGCACTGCCGAGATCTGTATCTGCTCAGTGCTGTTCATAAGATTAAAGGGATATTATGAGTAACAAGTTCTATTCAGCTCTTTGATGCTGTTTCTGTGCCAAAACATTTGAAGTGGAGCGAACGGGTCATAAAAGGCTCCAGAAACCAAATATTTGTTTAGCCAGGGTTTCTGTGGCTGTTGAAACGAGTTAATGATATAAAGTCGGTGTAGTTGGACCAGACAGAGCAAAGCCAGCAGAGATGGGAAACATGAAGGCTGCTGCATGGGGATCGGCTTGTCCTGCTGTCACATCGTCACAAGGGGATGCGGTGCAGGGAGCAGGGCGGGTCTGGGCTCTGATGGCACTGCTGTTTATTTTCTGTCTGATATGGGAACCCAAAGCAGCACACGTTTGCTTTCTCTTCCTGTTTTTCCGGATCACACCTTGTGCCGTGTCCATCCCACCGGACACAGGCCACCTTTGGCAGAACCAGCGCTTCACAGTTCAGGGAAAATGAAACATTTTGTCATTTATTTCTCTGTGGTGATCCCTGTGCACTCGAGTCATGAGATTTGATTACGTTTACATTAGCGTGTTAGTAATTCATCAGATTATCCAGACTCTCAAAGCCAGATACACGGGGCAGCACCAGTAAAAGGATGCTTGTTCCTGAACCTTTGGTCTGTTTTAAACATTTGCACTTTTCCTCCTGCTTTGGGCACACGCAGGAGATTTTTTGTTGTCTCTCATGTAGCTACACTGTAGGTAACTAGACCTGGGAATGTTTTCCATTACAGTTTTAAATGAAGCTGTTATATGTAAGCATGCATATATTTATATACAGAAATATATATCTACATTACTCAGGCTATCTTTAAACACCCACCAATTTGGATTTTAAGTCAGAAAGCTGCTCAGAGCGCAGCACAGAGCTAAGTGATGCCAGTAATTTTTGATCACAGTGGACCCGGGGACTCACAACATCGGAGTTTTGTAATTAGACATAGTGGCTTGAAATTTTTTGAGAAACTGCCAGATCCTGCTGATAACCTTGGATTTGACTTGAAAAAGGAAGATTAACACCCTGATCGCAAGGAATAATTGTTACAATATTTCACATTGCACTGAAGCTTATTGCTAAAACCCTCTGTTTGACACTGGTGAATATTCTGCTATTTTATCATGCGCTGACTTGCATAGGAAATGGAGAATTCTGTCAGGAGTGAAAAGGAACAGTGGTTTTCATTTAAAATAAATAAAAGCAGATACTACTCAGGCTACCTGGGGTTTGCTGTAATGAGGTTTTCATTGTGCCTTTTGAGTACAGTGGAGAAAGACCCGCCAGCGGGTCATTAACCAGCGCATCAGGAAAACGTTGATACCTTCCCTGTAAACTCTATAACCTTCATCCTGATTAAGACTTATCTAGTACTTGCTAAAAAATGCCCCAAATTCTACAGTAAAAGGAGAAAACTATGTTAAAGTTAAGGAAGCTGCTGACAAAGTGGGTCATTAACAACGTTCCGAGGCCTTGGTGCAGAGGTGGTCGGGGATAGGTGGTCAGCCAGAAGTTTGTAATTTCCTGGGTTTTGTCATTTTGATGCAGGTTCTTAACCTCAGTGGTTTTGTTTGCGAAACGTTCGGTTGGGTTTAATTGCCTGTTTTTCTGTGATACATCTGATCAGGAAGTTTTAGAGGCAAATTCATTTTGTTGAAATAGATTTTTTTTTTTTTTTTTCCTCTCTTTCCCGCGTTTCTCTGAGCCAAGCGAAAGCGCCCGCAGCGAGCGCTGTGGTTCCTCCTGCTCTGCTGTCCAGCCCAGATGGGCCCCACGCTGTGGTAGGACCTGCAGGAACCTCGTGGTTTTGTGTAAAGGAAAGGGATGAGGAGTGCCAGGAGTTCCTGTGTGATCTCTTCATGTAGTGCACTAGGAAGCCCGAATATCTTCCAGCAAACGCCCTTTGCCTTCTCTCTTGAGAATGAACAGCAAACTCCCTGCTTCTTCCATTCCAATAACTGGTGATTTTCTGTTCAGCTCTTTCCCAAGATGTTATAAATCCCACCTTCTGCTTTTTTCAAATAAAATCCCATTTTTACCTCTAAGGAAAGCCATTTGAAATGCACTTAGCAACCGTCAGAGTCTATTTTTAGCTTCTATCAGGGTGTAATGTACAAAATGTAATCATCTCATGCTTGAAGCTTTTTTTTTTCCCCTTCTTCTCAGAGATGTGAAATTGCTGCAGTTGAACAGAAGTGAGAGAAACTGTGTACCTCAGCTTTGCCCAGAACTCATTTTCTCTGTGTCTACATCTCTGGAGTTGTTCGCGTTCACCTTTCGCAGTACAGTTTATTTATGGGCAAACCCAGCCACTGTGAATGTGCTGAACAAGGTAGACCAAGTGTACGTTTTTAGATTCCTCTCTGACCACAGAGCTTGTTGTCAAGGATGTTTGTAGGACAGGGAACCAAAGAGAGTCTAGAAAGAGAATGGATGAACACCTCCATGACTTCAAGAAAGGGACTATTCAATAAATAAAAGGACTATTTGGTGAATGAAGAGTGACTTCAATCTCTCCTCACCTACTGGATGAAGAAGACTGGGCTCTTGATATTAACCTTGGTCCTAAGATATACTTCCAGTTCTTGACAAAGGCACTGTGCTCCCCGAGGTCCTGGGGACAGGGCACGTGCTGGGAATGTTGGGTCTGCAGAAGCTCTTGGGGTGTGTTGGGGAATATGTGTCTTCTCCTAATCTGTCTGTGTGCTCTGAAGCAAAGTAGGAAGGATGATCTTACAACTGTAGAACTAGATTGGGATACTAGTGTTCCCAAATTACTGCTGTGCTATGCTGTGGGAGACCTTGGCTAAGTCATTACAGTCATTAACCTTCATGTGATTTAGTTCATCACTTTCAGCTTATATTTCTGTCCTTTTTTTCCAACTCTTAGACGAGGCAGTAATAAAGACAAAGTTTATCTGTCACAACGTTCATATGCTCCAGGGGTCTCATCTGGGGGAAAGCTGCGGAGGCTGCTTAGCGGCTCAGAGGCTTTGTTGGGTAGCATCTGGCCTCCTTTTCATTGTTTGGCGTTGCCTTACTTAAAACGAGTCTTTCAAGACTAGGTTGTTATGGTTTGATGCTCTTATTTGGTAGGTCTGAAAGACCTCATCCAGCTAATGCCATTCGTTAGGTGATGGCACAGCTAAGCCATCAGGCATGAGGAAGGTGACCATGGCTTTGCTCCACACATCCTGATGCGTGTGGAGGTGTCGGTGTTTGCCCAGTGAAGCTAGTTCAGACTGTGAGCTCCCAGGGCTGCAAACAAGACTGAAATACTAGAAAGGGGAAGTCTACTAAGGTCATAGTGCTTCCCCTGGAGCCATGGGATGAGGGTTCTGTGCTGTGTATTCCCCATCGCTTTGTTCAGGGTTTGAATGGCAGCAGTGATGGGGCTCCCGCTGCGCGCTTCTGGAAATCAAGTGACCTCCTGTGCCAGATCAGAAATAGACTTTAAATAATTCACTGAATAAAGTCTAGGATTTTTTGTAAATGTCTGTCTGATTCTCCTTGCTCTCTATTATTCCTGGCTTTCCTACCAACCCATAGAGCACACGGTCACATCCCTCCTGTCATCACATCTACATCGCCTCCTTTCACTCCTGGGTCATCCCATTTTCTTGAGCATTAGTTCAATTTTCATTTTCCTTTTGTATGAGGGAATTATTGTACCTAATAATAAGGCTTTGATTTCCCCATTTGTGTGTTCTTTGCTCTGATCCGAAAGAGGACATAGACATTAACTTCCCCCGCGTGGGACTCGCCTTACATCAGCGTGTTAAAGCAAATTGCACGGTACTGTAAACATCTAGACCCAGGCTCTGTTCTCGTTTGTATCCGAGCAATCATGCTGGGTAAAATTCAGCCTGTATTGCTTAAAGACATGCGCTTTTAATCCTATGCATTTTGTACGACTAATAACCTGCTTGCAGGCTCGAGGGCACCCAGCCTGATTGGACAGGGCGATGGCGGGTAGCAAAGCGGGAGGCAGTTCTGAGCCGTAATTCGGGATGGGAGAAAAACACAGGGAATGTGTTAATATTCCTCTTGCAATCATGTCCTCATTACCGAAAGGGACGAATTTGTTTATGCTGTTTAGCTTCAGGCTGAAGTGGAACATAAGATGCGCTTCCTTGCAAAGATACATTCCTATTTTATTTGATGGTCTGAAATTAAATCAGAAGGAATGTTATTTAATCAGTGGGAAAAGAAAGAAAGAAGGAATAAACAGGCATCCAGTAAGTTCAGGGTTGTCACTGTCTGACATGTGGGGTCCCCTGGGAAGTTGAGAACCATCTGGGGAGCTCCAGGCTCATGTTCTTTGTACCTTCCCTGCCTCGGGGAGGTGCTAATCCAGAACTCTTCCTGTTCTTTTTAACTGGTACAAACTTGAAGTGATTTATTTCCATCACAGTTCTACTGACTGGCTCACTTGCGGTGAACTCAGGCCAGAGTTACACCCGACTAAGCAGGAGTAAAATGGAGCTTCCTTTAAGCATCTACAAGGCCTTGTGTGGGCTTCAGTTCTCCCACTGGATGAAGTAGTTACTCTGGGATGCCGCAGTGAATTTGCAAGTCATTAGTTAACTTGCAAGCGATTTCGCCTTTTCTCTGTGTTGTAGAGATTATCAACGAATGAACCCCTTTGGTTTTAAATAGGGAAGTCCTAGAGGTGGTACCTACCAGAACGTTTTGTGTTCCCTGGCTGCAATAGACTTGGGTTTTCTTTTGACATTTTACTTAAATTTACTTTACAAAATTACTTTTTCTTTTGTAATATAACCTTACTAGTTTGTGTGGATTATAGCATTCCTGGTGGGTGTGTGTATACAGGACGAAAAGATGCTGGAGTCAAACCCACAGCCCTTTAAGTAACAAAACAAAACCAGGTACACAGAGGTAGAATTGCATTGTAGCTCATTTAAGCCTCACTGAAATTTCCATTGTGCAAGCATTTAAATGTTGTATTTACTGTGGCACATCTCATTTTACTTTATTCCCTGGTGGATGTTTTCCTGAATATTTGGTACAGATGCTGAACAATAAAGCCTGTTGCAAATTGCTTTCCAACTGCTAGGTAATTACAGCAGATTTTATGCTAAATGTAAAGAATGTACTGCTATTTTTTAATAAAGGGAATGTATTTTCCTATCTGATGCTTTAATACTGTCTCATTTGTCTTATTTTCCAGCTGAAGGATAACTTCCTGTTGTTCACACTCCGGCGGAGCTGCTGCCATGCCTGCCCTTCCCTGGAATCTGCGTGTTCCAAGGATCAGCTGGAACTTCAGACCCTTTGTGTATCTAGTAAGTAACTTTAAATATTTAATGTGACTACACTGAGTCCATAGAGCGTGTTTTGCTCTGTGCTTGTTACCAGGTTGGACAGAATATTTGGTTTCTGCAAGCTTCAAGGATTAACTCGATGTTTTGTCACATTTGCCAGTGTTTACTCACATGACCAGTGACATGATAATTGCTCATGTACCAGGCAGAGTAAATGTGGAGCTCCTCAGCCCTTCTTACAGGGAGGTTTCCCTCATTGCACCCGTACACAAATGAGCATCTTGTGCTGCGGGAAGAGTGTCGGTGATTCCTCTGCACTGAGAATGGGATGAGCTGCGGTGGGTGGAATTCATTTCGTGGGGAGAGAGCATCAGCAGAGGGGGGTATGGAGGAGCCTGCTTCTCGAGATACTGAGAAATTCAACATCAGAAGGTTTGCTGTGCTGTGCAGTGGGGCGCGGGCACTGCAGCCCTCGAGAGCGTACTGTTAAATGTCCTCCTGCCCCATCCCTGGTAGAGCTCACCCACCCTGGTGTGACCCCAGTGCCTCGGAGAGAGCCGGGTCTGTGCGATCTGGGGAACGCAGGAGCTGGGGAGGGTTCGGGGATGTGTGCGTGACTGAAACGCCTTCGAAACCCAGCGGGAAGTTGGGTGCTGGAGAAGAGGAGCTGCCTGCGTGTGGTGGCTGCAGGCGTGGGCTGCAGGGTGGATGTGAGCAAGGGAAGAGCAACACGAGCAAGCGCCAGGATTCACTGTTGGGTATAATTCCTTCCCCAGGGCCTGCTAATCAAAATCTCCTTCTATTAGCAATGCTGTGTAATGCTCTTGTAGTGAGCATCTCTGTTTTGTCACCACGGCAATGACAAAACGTGGCTGGGCTTGGCAGGAGGCCAGGGCAGGGATTGCTGCTGGGTTCTGTCAGGTGGAGAGCTGCGTCATCTCCACCCCCCCTGTCCACCCTTGAGTCGAGAGGATCACGGAGGGCACAGCCCCCCAGGCTGGGGAGGGGCGTGGGGCATTAGTAGGTTGAGGCCATGGAGATGGTTGTATAAAATGACGTTCATTTGCAGTCCTCTCAGGAAAAAAACCCAAACGTAAATGAATCAGCCTAGCCAGTAACCCAGAATCTGGTGTTTAATTCTGTGTGATTACTTTGACATCTTGTGTGATAATGGCAAGAGGCGATAAGAATATGAAAAAGTAAAGGTAGTCAAGGGTAAAATTAGCAGCGTGTTCATGCGTTTCCATGTGCAGGAGTAGTAAAACCTGAAGCTGTAACACTGGGAAATAATGCCAGCAACGCTGGTCACTGTGAGAACCTGGAGGAGCTGGAAAAGCCCTGGGCAAGTCTTTGGAGAAATCTGATTAGCGTTTGAAAACTTAAAAAGGCAACTCTCTTGAAGGCCACAGAAACATGCTCTGTAGGCACCATTGGACCCGCACACATCTGGGAGCTTTCCTGGGTTGCCCAGTACTTTCTGGCTGGGGTTTTAGTCACTTCCTGCAAGTGCCTTCCCAGTGGCTTCCTGACAAGAGGTGGGATGGTGTTACTTGTTTGATAACGGGTTAGCTGTTCTTGGGAAGAGCTCTTCCTGCAAAATGCATGGCAGCAGCAGCCCTTGGTGCCAGAATTTGTCTGCAATAAAAGCTTGTGCAGCAGGGCTGGGTGAAAACCGCTCTCAGGTCTCGGAGGGTATTGGAGTGAGTGTTAAACTGAACCTACTCTGTTGCTGTTTATGACCTTCTTTATCTATTTCCCATTAACTTTTATACGACTGATTGATGGAATGCAGAAACAAAGAGGTGCAAACGCCACAGTGTGATTAGTACAGAGGTTTCAGGCTCCTGTTAATCTACCCAGATAGAGGAGTACCACCAGCTGACTCATCTGGGAGCATCTCTAGCAAGAGATGAGATCGGAAGAGACAAGGGAGAGCTCTCCTGCGCTCCCACTGAGGGACACTGTAGTCAAAGCAAATACCCGCGTGGCTCGGGAGACAACAGAAACCCCATCCAGATACTTTCTGACTTCCAGTAACACTGCTGAGTAGTTGAAATGTGCAATTTAACATAAGGCTAATAAACTTCTAATTAAAACAAATAGGAAACAGTCAACTAATCAAATCTCCTTGTTGCCATATGGCAAAAATCCCTGGCAGCCTCCGCGAGAGGAGTCACCCAGCCCGGGGGTATCGACAGGGGCCTAGTGACTCAGCGGGGATTAGGGTGAAGCAGGGAATTCAGGATGATTACTCATCTAGTCATCAAACATAAACATCTCCTAGTCTCCATTACTTTGCTTGCTGTGAGGCTTTACCACCTTCCATCGTTATCCCTCTTGTGACTGGCAGGATGGGTCTGCCCCGTGCCCCAACCGGCTCCTTCTCCCGGCTCCTTCTCCCAGCCCCTGCTCTCAATTCCTTCTCCCAGCTCCTTCTCCCAGCCTCTGCTCCCCACCCATGCTTGCCAGTGGGAGAAGTATGAAGGAAGCAGATGAAGCATTTGACACGCTGCAGCAGCAGCTGAGAAGTTCTCCTCGACTGCAACATCTTTTGAGATGCTTTTACCTCATCCCAGCTACCGAGAGGAGCGTTCGAGAAGAGTCTTGTAAATGCTTGTGTAAATAGCAGTGAGCAGGCAGCCGGGAAGCCAGCGGGTACGCAGAGTCCCGGCAAGCAGAGCTGTTCCCCCACGGCTGGACGTCCCACCGGAGCCGTACGGGTGAGAGGAAGATTACTGGGAAAGAGCTTGACAGCAATTCACAGGCTGGGATTCGCCTGCTCGCTGTTTGGGTTGAGAAGTGCTGCCTGCTAATGCATGTGGCAGGAGAGCAGCCAGGTTGAGGATAATTTACAAGCAGGAAAAAGGCCTCAGAATGATTCAGCAAGAATTAGCTCTGCCCCACGCGTGGTCTCGATGAGATGCATGGGTCAGAAATTGGCTCCAGAGCTGAGAGGACACTGCGAGGGTGTCGGAGTGTCTCTGACCCATCGCATCTTCTACCTAGACTGCTGACAGTGGGTTCAGTCACCGTGGTGACGTGATCTGGATATAAAGAACTGTATTTAATGATGCTCTGTAGTGTTTTACTTATGGTAAGTGATGATAGACAGCCTTACAGAGGGAGAAGGTTGGTGAATTAAGCTACATCTTGATCAGTCGTATGAATTAAGAACAAAACAGGATGCTTGCCCTTTCTCTCTTATTAGCTGACATGACCCGTGTAATGGCAGCAGCTGGATCACTCAACCTTCACTGAGGCACAAAGATGCCGCGGTCACAGGGGCCCCCGAGCCTTGAACCCCCACAGCCAAGCCCCTGGTCTTGTAGTCAGTGGATCATTTTCTGCATGTTTGTACCCCAGACATTTAATTTGAAACCATTTGCAACAGATGAGCTTGAAACTGGCATGATAAGAGACAATATAGATGGGAAATCCTCCTGTGGTTCACGAAAGCTGCGTCTCTTTCTAACTTCACGTGTTCCTATAGAAGGTATCTTTTATCCTTTCTCAAATCGTACTTTCTAGTTCTTAAATGGAATCAGCATTTATAAAGAAGCTATAACGGGATTTTTTCACACCTTTTACCCTGGTCTTGGTTCAGATTTGAGATGTAAAACTCCCTGTTAACAGGTCATAGCCATAAGATGTAGGAAAGGTCATTTTTTTGTGGAGATGTGGGGTCAAAGGTGCCCAAAACATGGATGGTGGGAAAGATTTCTGCAGTGAGAATTCTTTTTATTTGACTCCCTTTTTGCAGATGACTAGCAGGAGACAAAGCTTTGATACTCTTCAGGAAGTGACAGAATTATAGCAAAATGTAACAGAAGTGACTGAACTGCCACGGGGAAACGCTGGGCTGAAGCCATCGAGACCTTCGGTGTCCCAGGCATCATCCAGCAAAGCACTTAAGCGCCTGCTTTTACTGTAAGCACCGTTTAAATCGATGCTGATTTGCTTTGCTGAATCAGAACTGAGTTCAGTATAGTTCAGGAGTCGGTCCCTGTGGCCAGATATTTCCTCTGCACCGAGGGTCCCTTCTGCTTTTAAATCCTCTTCTCTTGAACCGTGAGACTCTTGGAGCAGGGGATATCTCTTAGCAACTGCTGGCAGCATCCCTAGCAGCCTGGTACCCGAGAAAAAGAGCCAGCTGAGTTGTGTAATAAATAATGGTAATGAAAAGAGGTGACGGAACTGAACTGGGTAGAAAGCACTACTGTTCTTCAAAACTAAGCAGATTAGTCCTGAGCCCATTCTAGTTATGGCACATCTATGAGTAGATGGTGCTGCTGAACAGCCAGCACCAGGGCAACCACGAAATTCCCCTCTGCCTTAAAAGCTCTTAAGGAATCCCTGATCTTCTCTGGCCCATCTCGTGTTTATTGGCTAGTGCATTCTGTCTTGCTTCTCCCACTGGGCGTTTAGGAGCCCAGAGTTTGGCAAGACTCCTGAAATTAATAACTTTCTCTCAGATAGATAGAAATAACACTGCTGGTCTAGGAGTGATGGGTTATATAGGAAGGGGACAACCCCTCATCGATCGGTTACTTTATGGAAACGCTGTGCAGCCATATATATATACATGAAGA
Organism: Eurystomus gularis; assembly: GCA_013400335.1. Classification (NCBI taxonomy): domain Eukaryota; kingdom Metazoa; phylum Chordata; class Aves; order Coraciiformes; family Coraciidae; genus Eurystomus; species Eurystomus gularis. The sequence continues at coordinate 757,617 of VZZY01022873.1, forward strand.
GCTAGAGATATGTATCACACTGTTCCTTTTGATGAATGTGAAACCATGGAAGGGCAATTTAGTCACATTAAATAAGTCTTACCCCCAGGAATGGACTTTCTGTAGCTGGACCTTGAGCTTTCCCTGGCATCCAAAACTTAGCTGCTCTCTCTTCTTCCCAAGCTGGGGTGGTAGCCAGACGCTTAAACCCACGCCGTGTGCTCTCTGCTAGGTGCTGCTTTGGGACACAAGTCAGGTCCCCAGCGCTTGCCTCCTAAGTGGGCCAGGCAAAGGTGGAGAGAGGCTGCCCTGCAGGCAGGGCTGCCCGCCCGAGGCACCCCCAGGAGATTTCATTTTCCTCCCAGGGGTGCGTCTCGGCCCTCGGAGGATGAGACAGGCTCGTTTTTCTCTGGGAGCAGGGCGAGCACCAGGCATGCTACCTGGAGCAGGGTGACGTGTAGCACTCAACAGCTTGTCTGACACACGGATAGTTCCACCTCCCCATTGCTGCCCTTTCACCCCCAGGCACACAGAGGCTCTGCCGATGATGACGTGCTCTGGAAGAACGTGTTCTCCAGACTTGTTTTCACTTAAACCAGTGCTCACACTGGGTTCAGAGAAGTCACCCCGCAGGAGATTGCATCTGTGTGTGCAGCAGCTCCCAGGTCTGTTCACCAGCCATAGGAGCAACCCCCTCATTCCCCTATCCCCGCAGTCTGAAGCCTGACCTGGGGGTGAGTCATGAGCTGTTGTGCTCTGGGAGATGCCTCTTCTCTCCTCTTCTCTCCTCCCTGACCTCTCCATGTCAGGCCCATGCCACCAGCTCACTTGACTCATGGTGCAAAGTGGACCTTGCACCGCTTCCACCACTCTCTACCCAGGAGGCCATTGCTGCATTGACTCTGAAGGGGCCCAGCTCATGCTTCCCGAGGAGCAGCCGCTGTCTGAAAGGACAGCAGCGTGACTCGGGCTGGATCTGTGCACAGATACTGTTTGCCACGGATCCGTTAGAAACAGCACAATCCCTGTGAGTTACCGCGGGAGGCCCCGCTCGGAGCTGTTTGGAACTATCATTTTCTGTGCATGCTTCTGTGCCCTCCACCCAACTTCAGGCCAGATCTTTTGTTTTTATGATTTTGGTTTCTCCTACCCTATTTTTGAAGGGATCCTGCAGACATTAGTTTCTCATCAGGGTTGAGAGGGCTGATAATCAGCCCTCTGAGGTTAATTAGAGATTAACCGATAAAGGTTCAGTCATTTTATTTCAGTTGTTTCCAAGGCATTCCAGACAGAGTCCTCAGCTGGAGTCTAAACGCTTCTCACTTAATCCTGCCCCAAAGTGCTGACAATTAGGACTGTCTGGGCAATGTCCGTAGCATGTCCATGATGCTTTGTGCGGTTAGGTCTCTGGGTTTGTAGCTGGGACTGGAAGATTTGCAACCAGTGCTGAAACCATTTGGCTTGTTGTTCTCTTTCCCTGTGCAAGTTACTTCAGAAAGAGCCTGGATGAGTGGACAGGGGCCCTGCCAACATGTTGGTTTTGTGTTTCAACCATAGAAAAAAAGATAGTTGGGAGTGAAATATGCAGGTGGATGTGAAAGCATGTGGCCACAGGACTCCAGACTCATCTCATGTTCTTTTGCAAGCACCGCTGTGCTCTGAGGCTTGAAGGGAAGGTTTGAAGAATGACAATGAGGTCACTTTTTCAGATATTCACAGACTGCTCTTCAATGTTTGATGAGCAGCGTTGGGCTCTTGATGGAAAATGACTATGAAGTTTTACAGGTTTTTTTTCAGTTTGCTTTAATTTTTATTTGTTCCAGGCTCAGAAGTGTTTGGAGAGCTGGTTTTGGCTTTCTGGAAGCCTATCTCCAGAAAAGCAAGGCTATGATACAGGTCTGTCCTCACCTTACTCTTCCAGGCGATGCCTGAGGTGATGTGCCATGAGTGATAGCACCTGGCGTTCCCAGCAGTGCTGAGGAAGTTCAGCAAAAGGGATCAGATGCCTTTAGCATCTCCGGTGGAGAGTGTACCTCGTGCTTTGTCCATGATTCAGTAAAACTACCCTTGCATAAAATACTCATGAAATACAAATGAAGTATTTAGGCCCTCAAATACTGGACTGCGTGGTGATGCGTTTGTCATTGTGGAGTGATCTGTTGTGCCGGAATCTGTTTGGAAGAGGGACGTGGAGCTGCTGGTGGCCAAGCAGTTCTGGCAAGTGGCCTGGCACAGCCTCTCGCCCGTCAGTGTTACCCCAGGGCAAAACAACCATTTGACGTCTCCAGAAAATTCCTTCCTGGTCCCTGCTGGGCAGACCAGTGGCTATGACCAAAGCAGGGGCCAGCTCCTGCAGTGACCCCAGCCTGGGGCGAATGAGTGAGATCCTGCTTTCTGCTCTGGACCAAGTCAAAACTTGTAATCCAAGTGAGTGTGTGTTTGGGACCCCCGGTCTCTTCTGGCATGCCCTCCTTCCCCAGAGACCTAGCTTGGGGTTTCTGCTACCTTCATCTGCCTCCACCCCAGGCGGTTGCCGCACCCCCAGCGGCTGCAGGGTTTGTGATGGTGTTCCTGGGGAGTGCAGTGATGTGTTTCTGGGAGCTGTGAACATCCCACAGACCACCTCCTCCTGCCCTGGGGTGGGAGGTTCCACCCTGCCGAGCCCGGGGTGAGAGTTTGCCATGGCACGATGGCTGCAGGGACCACAGTGCTCTACGGCTGTGGGGAGCTGCTGCCTCACATTGGAAGTCCTCTGGGTTTCTTTCATTATACCTGTATTTTATTCCGGTGGGCAAACACCGGTTTCGCACAAAGCGGCATTCATTCCCGAGTCTTAACCTGATCCCTGCTGGGTTCAAAATCGACAAAACTCTACCTGACTATTAGCAAGGTACATAATACGGCAGCTAAATATAGAATGGAGAAAGGCTCTCCCTGAAATAGCACCAGCATGGGGATAAAATCAATGTCATTTCTTGCACAGCTTCTTGACAGGCATTTGCTAGAAGAGTCTTATCTGTGCCTGTCAGGGGTTCTCAGATACTTCTTGACTCCCGTTAGAAAGTGCGGAGCCATCAGTGCCTAACGCAGAGAACAACTGACCCCCTGCTCTGACCCCTCCCTGGAAAAGAGCCTCTCCCTCCCTCAATGGGAGATTTGCGGTGGTGCACCTTGGGGTTGGTATTTTTTCTTAAATTATATTGTTTCCCTGTGTACTTTTTAGTGAAGGTATTTGCCTCTCTCTGGTAGGGCGCGGTATCCTTTTGGCATTTCAGAAGAGGTGGGCAGGATGAATTATTCATTTTAAAAGTGTGTGACATTATGATGGAGCTTCAGCAAAGTACATTTAAACATTACAAAATAGGATGAATCAGTTTAAACTCATCTGGGCTTATCATATATCAGATAAAATGACTGATATAAAGGCTAAAAAGGAAGAAAAAAGCTCTTCTCAAATAATTCCTAAATCAGACTCCAAACCCACACCAAATATTAAAGAGGGTTTATTTTCAGATCTTTTTATGCCAAGAGGTTTAGGGAAAATTGACCAAAACACGGGGTTAAACCCCTCTGTGCTAAAAAGCGATAGAACTATTGGAATGGTGCTGCTGTTGATCCCTGATGGTAGCAAAGGGGAAGGTGGAGACAGAGAACAGGGGCTGCTGGATCGCTGAGGGCTTGGGTTCCTCAGGAGAACTTATGTGCAGGAGAAAAGAACGGGCTCTGGTCAAAGCCTAAAGAATAAGGTGGTAAACAGCAGCAGAAGAGATCTCATGGAGGTCCTTTGACTTGTGTCTAGTCAATCTCCTATATTCTGAAGTGGTGGGGTTTTTTTCTGAAAACACAAAATCAGTGTTTTTCTAAATCCTGCCACAAAGTCTTTTCCTACATGTGTCAAATAAGATAGATCCCTTAACACGTAAAATGGATTTCTCAAAGTATAAAGCATTGGGGATAGGATGTTTAGGCTCAGAATTTATTACAGCCCTCATTAATGAAAATTCTGTGTCTTAAAAAATCACATTCTGTGAGAAAACCCTCTCTAAGTAGTCCTATAAGCAGAATTTCTGCTCGTCTTTATGCTTTAAATATTGCTCTTTGTCTAATCATCGTTGTGCTTCCTTCTGGGGCATCAGGAGCATAGCAGGAGTTCTCTGAGGCTCCTGGCAGGCTGGGTGGGTTCTGTCGTCTGGCTGGGTGGGCTCTGTCAGGCTGGGCGGGCTCTATCACAATTCCTCCCTGTTTCAGGAAGGCCAGGCCGTGGTTCAGCCGGAGCCTTCCTGCGCATTTTCTCATTTTGATTTCCCACGATGCTAAAATATCAAGGCTCTTGTCAGACTGCTCCGTCGTCTCAGCTGCGCCGTCCGTGCCAGATGAGAAACGGCAGCTGGAACGCCAAGGAGCCTTCCCAAGGCTCTCCTGCACGCTCTCCCTCTTTCCCTCTGCTGCCTCAGAGTCTATCCAAGCGTTTATGCCGTGCCCACTCTTTTACTATCTGAACAGCTACGGTCTTTCTAGCTTGAAACAGAACTTAAAATCCTTTTCCCAGCAACCGCTTTACTGCAGGAGTGACGCAGATGCCGTAGCAGGAGCTGAAACACGTGCTTTTGGTTTCCTTCACAATTAACGTAGCTGGTCTGCTTTTCCGAAATCCCCTGAAAGACTCTCCTAAAGCTCCTTGATGATGAGCTGTAAAACCATGGGTCTGACCCCTTGCGATCATTAGGACAAGAGGGAAGATAAGCAGAGGCACTCAAGCAAGCAGTTGCTCCAGAAATCCGGGCAGTTCAGCATCCCGTCATCCCCAGTGACAGATGCGAACTGCTTCCGAAAGAAGAGACCCTGAGCGGGCGGGGAGGGGAAAACCTACTGCCAAGGACATCTCTGTATTCGTTCAAAAGAATTACAGCCTCTTCTGAATTCACATCCCATTGTTTTGACATCAACTCCTGTTTTTGATGGAAATGTTCATTCTTTCTGAACAGGGGGCTCAGCTCGTGCTCGCGGTGATGCGTTGTGGCCCCTGAGGTCAACCATGTGGAGATGTGGCCATTGATCTGTTTGTTGAATTTGTCGCTTCAATTCAAAACCTTTCAGCCCCCTCCATGGCAATTCCATGTTCCTCGTCTCCTGCCCTTTGCCATTCGTTACAGGTGCAGTTTTTAAGAATACAGAACTATTGCAATCGGATCAGATTGAGACTTGTGTGATTGCATTCTGCCACGCTAACTGTCCTTGCAATTTCAATTGGATGCAGTGTTACTCATTAGGGGAGGTCCTCATCTGCTGTACCCTGTTGCTGTGCAACGACTGCTCCAATTAATCCCCTGGGTCAGGGAACTGATAGAGTCCTCCTGGATGTTTTGTACTCTGTAAAGGGGTAATGGTTCTTTTTCAAGGAATATTACTTAATATTTAATAACAGTAATACTAATGCACTCTGCGTTTTCTACAATTAAACCCTTGGAAGAGTGGATTGTAAACTCTGCATTCAGCTATTGAAGTACAGCGATTTTTGAGAGACTTTGTACTTCAGGACGTGAATAGGAAAGTAGGGTAATACGATTCCTGTGCAATTATGCATCGCGTCCACACACTGCAGCTGTTAAAAGCATCTATCATAATTAATGTAGCCACACTGATTATCAAAGGATGTTTGTATAATGATTGATTTGTCACTTGTTGTAAAGCCACGCAGGACATCAGAGCACAAATTACACCCATTTACGGTAACCGTATGTGCTTTCAAGTGAAGCTGTTCCTTGGGGGGGAACTTGGGGCTCTACTGCTCGTTCCTTGCTCTCTGGGTCCCTCAGAATCATTTCTGTGTGATAAAATAGAATTACTGTTAATAGTAGGCTTGAATGAAGGGACAATGCTGCCAGAGATGCTTCACATCTTAAAAGCAAACAAAAATCTTTCTTCTCATCAGAATGAAAGAGAAAGAGCAAATTGCATTTGGGCTGGAATGAGACCTCCAGAAGGGTCTGAGATCCCCAGGCAGCTTTCCACCATCACCTTCCATTATTGCCTTTCCTATTTTTAGTTGTATTTCCAGGTTTTCCCAAGCCAATTCTTTTCAGCCATTCAACATTTCTCCCATGTCGGAGGGAAGGATTGCTTTACATGGCGTTGCCATGGAAACACCTGCTGGATACGGGATGGAGATAGGAGAGGAGCAGGGCAAGAAAAGGAGCTGGTGAGGGACCGGAGGAGCTCTGGCAGGAGCCCCATCGGGCTTCTTTCCTTTGCAGGGCAGCTTTATTTATTTGCACAGTTCAGAACTTTGTGTCAGAACCGGGGAATTCAGCACACCGCCATGCAGGCAGGGAGGGGAGGAGGACAAGTGTTATCCCTGGTGATTTCATGCTCCCCCTTCGAAGTGAGCGTTCGGTTTTCCCATGGAAATCTGCTCCCAGCCTGCTCGACCCGCTGCCCCTTTCCTCAGCCACCGACACTCTGCCTAGCCCCTGTGCGGCTCCTTCCTCTCAGGTTGTCTTGGCAACACGTGATGTCTCGAGAGCGGCCAGGGCGATGCACAGAGATCTCCTAGAGTGGTACTTGGTTCCCAGACCATTGCTAAAAGGTATTTTTGTGGGTGGAGGAAATAGAGGAAGAATTAACGTAAGTCAGCGCGGTGACAGCGCAGGAGGATATTTTTAATTTTTGAGTGTGCACATTTTACGTTACTGACTCCAAACCTGATGCTCGGTTCCTCCCTCTGACAGCCCGGCCCAGCGCCTGCTCAGCTCCCAGGACTCTTTCTGTTTTCCTCAGCGGTCTCTGGCTCAAGCATGACCATAAAAGTTTTTGGACTAAAGCACATGTTGTGCAGAAAGTCAGACAGGTATAAAGAGCATCTGCTGTGTTGAGTCATTTGGGTTTGTGCCGTGCTTTAGACCTCTTGTGGATAAGCTCTCAGCTTTCTGCTGTGTGTATACCTGTTTAAACTCAGCTTAATGTCTGCCTCTTTAATTTTAAGCTAAGGGAAAAATATTACTTGTGTTTATGCTTCTCCAGCATTGTGGATTTCACAGAGGTTGTGGGGGTGTGAGAAAAGGCCAAAGCATTTAAGGAGGGCTCTGAGATGATGAACTGACCCTTTGGTGCTTCTGCGGCCTTTGCAGGACACTGAGATGTCAGTAAGAAACCAAAAGCTGCTGGATAACTGTCAGCGGCATGTCAGCAGCTGGGTGGAGAGCGGGTTACATGGATGGCTTCAGAATTTAAATTTGCACTTCCTGGGTGGAAGCACTGAGCTGCCGTTAGATAACGGGCAGAGCAGGATGGAGACGTGCAAGTGTCCCCAAGCAGGGACAGGAGCAGCGCTAACTTGTGGAGCCAAAGCAGCCCCTGCCATCAGGCTCTGGCTGTCTGGTTGTGTTACCCAGTGCTGACAGGACCTGGGTAGCTCTGACTGCAGTTACCCCCCAGAAATCAAATCCTTCTGGGGACTGGGTTTGAGAACTGACTCTCTGTCATTGTTACAAATCGTCTGCTAAGTGTTCAGAGAAGTATTGCAAGAAGTTGAGTGCTGCGTCTACATTTCACGACTTTCCCCTGTATTTTCTGGTCATCTGTTGTCCTGCTTTGATCCCTTCTGATGTTACATTTTCCCCATCACTGGGTTTGCCTCTGCTGAGAACCAGGATTGTGTGCTCAGCTATAGGGTTCCATTTGCCTTTTATGCCTCCTGCAAATCTTATTAAGTCCCGTTGTATTAAACGGGAGAAGCATGCAGTAAAGTCTGTGGTTTTCAAAATGCATTAGACTTCTTTTCAAGTATGCGAAGTGTAAATGGATTTTGTGCTTTGGGAACGTAGCAGTGTGTTTACAATTTTGGTTAGATAAAAGGATGCTGAGATGGCCTTTAACATTGATTTCGTGTTACGTTTTTCTCGGCTTTAATACAGCCTTGGAGGTTCTTTTAGCATTTTGATTTACAGAACAAATCAGAAAATGAGTTTTATTTTATTTATCGGTCAGTAACGTGCTTTTCTTTCTGTTCTTCCTCATTGTGGTTAGCCTTGAAAATAGTAGCCTGGGTAATCTTATTAGGCCAGCCTTTATTCTTGCAACATTTCTGATGTAAGATGGTTTGAAATGAACTTCTTGCACTGTTTTGGTATTAACAATATGGCAATAACTGTGTAGTATTGATCCTTTGAGGTGACTGTAGAGTCATGGCCTTGCTTGTGCAGGAAAGAGGGGCCACAGAAACAGGCCTGGTGTTTTGACTTTTTCAAGAGCCTTCATTATTGAAATCTAAATTTAATTCCAGTTACGATTACTTTGAGAGTGATGCCAAGGCCTATATTACTTGACCTACTTCAAAACCGTATGGAGAAGTGTATCCACCCAATTGACCTTCCTTTTGTCATTTCACATCTCGGATGCCACTGTAGGAAACTCGGCATTAATTTTTCAACAGGGAGAGAGAGATGGGGGTAGATAGACATGGTAACGTGCAGGTAACAGGATGCCTGTTCTCATCGATCCACAAAAGGCCGCGCTGTTCCTGCGGGACGGCGCATGTCCTGTTTGTTCTCTCCATCTGTCTGTCCACTGACTTGGTGTAGAAGGTCCTTGATAAACTCTTGGGTCTAAGCTGGTGTAACTCTAGAGCATGAGGATGGCACAAAGCTGGAATAGTGCAGCATATATTGGGTCTGATGCTTTCTAACAAATACGTGACTATGAAGTGGGGCGAAAAGTGGGGATTTCAGCAGAAAACAAATAAAACCACTCAGTACCTTAACCAGGAGAGGGTGAAATATTTGGGCAGTTCCTTGTGGAGCTGGGAACGCTCCAGACCTCTTGTTTACTGATGTTGTGGACAGACCTGCGGTGAATTCCTGGCAGTGCAGAGATCCCAAAGCGGGCTTGGTGCTGGCAAGCTGGGATGTACCAGAAGCAGCCTGGCTGCAACAGATTTAAACCAGACTGAACCCGCTGCAAAGCCTCGGGCTGCGCTGCATGCCGCCGAGCCTTCCTTGCTGTGCATTCCTAAGGCAGGCTGATGAATGCTGCACATCCCCGCACCCTGCCTCCCTTCCCCGCCCCAAGCCACTGGCAAGGTTGTAGGTAGGAATCAATCACATTGCCTTCACTTTAAGGCTCCTTCCTTCCCCGCTGCGAAGCCAGAACACATAAAGGCACACCAGCGAGCGCCAGTCTTGCCCTCTCCCTGAATACCTTTCTAGACGGGGAGTCTCAGCCCTTACAAGGCTGCTGTTGGCCGGTCTGTCCCTCTTTGTTAATACCCTGATCTGGTCCCTGTCAGACTTCCATGGCTAGCCAGGATTTTTGGTGATGCTGGATTTCATCCAAGCAGTATGAATACAGGTGGGAAGTCCCTGCCCTTAAAAGTCAGCTTCTGCTTGGGCATCAGCAAAGGGAAGTGAGCACCGTGTCCTCTTGTGCTGCTCACTCTTTGGAAAAAAACATGGACATGCCTTCTGGTTAAATTCCATTTATAATTGCAGATAGGAAAAAATTCCCCGGACTGTGTTATCCAAAGGAATTTCAGATGACATGTGTTGTGTTCAGCCAACAAGGAAGGGTAGCTTTTGACCGCAGGGCAAAGAAAAACTGGAGGAAGGGATACTGGGTACAGAAAAAGCAAATTTCCTGAAGTTTTGTCATTTTTTCCATAATATTGATAGAATAGTGCTGTTTTGTCACAGCAAATGACATATTCACCTACTATTTATAACATGTTCTGCTAGGCCAGGTCTAAATCTTTTTTTTTATCTGAAGTACAAGTAACTGGCTCAGCAGCTGAGTCCAACCAGAGAGAAAAACGTTCCATCTAGAGCAGCTCTTAGCTCCTCAAGCCAGGAAAATATCCATGTTTTATTCATAGAAAAATACTAGTCAACATCCTCCGGTTCCCTGGATACAACCACGAGTCTATAAATAGCTGTGCAGTGACACAGCAGACTGGGATGGGGACCGCTGGTGGTGGCACAGCAGCCTGGCAGCGCCGATGCCCTGGGCTGGGTTGCTGGGGGCTTGGCCAGCCTGGCTCCCTGCTCATGGGTCCAGCTCCACCAGCTGGGTCCAGCTCCAGCGGCTGGGGCAGGGCTGCAGTTGGTGGCTCTGGGGGATCCAACAGCCCAGAGTTGCCCAGGCCAATCTCAGGGTCCTGAGCCCGTCTCACTCGAGCCCTGCCCCACTCCTGCCCAAGGGTTCGGTTCAGGGCCATGGCACAGATGAGGTTCATCTGAAGGATTTTTCTTGCACACCCAAAGCAAGTGTGTGCGTGTTTAGGAGAAGCTTGAAGCAGTGGCTGGACTTGGGGTGGAATACAGCTGGGAAATGGAAAATAAACCTGTGCCCGAGAATGATGTTCTGCCTGATGTACGCTCAGTAATAATTCTCTCTGTAGCTAAAACTGGCTAGATCCTAATTTAATGTAAACTTAGGTGAGTACCGCTGTAATAATTTACTCCAGACAGGGATGAAGGCCTGGGAGACTTGCCTGGAGTTTCTCACATGTGCCCCAATCATCTTTCAGCATTGCTGTAGCAGTTCAACAGGCATAGCTGGCATAACAAATTCATCATGCATCTGCATGATTTATATACCTGTGTTGATATATATCCCCACTCTCCTTGTTTTCCAATGCATTTATCATCCTCACACAGCCCTTTCTTTCCACTCTGCAGTTCTGACTGGCTTTCTGGTTTTTGGCTGCTTCTGAGAATTTCTCAGGAACTTTATCTGGAACAGAAGGACATTCAGACTTGGTCCTCCCATGGTAGACAGCGAGGGATTCAGCTGCAGAGCTGTGCAGACCAATACACGCAAGATTTTATGAAGCACTATTAATGCGTTGTTTGATTTCAGCACGAATACAGAGATAGCTCTGTTTTGTATTTATGCTCTTGGGACTTTTAATGAGCTTTTTCCCCGACTTTAATATTTATTGGACCAGAATAACGTAAGATTTAGGATTCTCTGGTAATTCCGTTAGCCAGGAGCCAAGCTACAATGCAGAGCGATGCTTCTTTCAGCTCCAGACATAAAGAGCTCTTTAAAATATGACACGTGTGGAAAGACACCCGGGTCCCTGCAGTACAGCTCGACGGATGCAGCTGCCTCCGGAGCCCTGGGCCCGGCAGACTTGTCTGATGGTGGGGTGAGCAGCAATCCCCGCTGCGGGTGCCTGGGGCAGGGCGGGGATCGGGCTGTGCCTCCCCCTGCACCCCCAGAGCTGGGGTTTGGGCTGAGGCGAGGGCCGGGTCTGTCTTACCCCTTTCACTGTGGGGATTCTGTCCTCGAAGGCTAAATTAAAGCTCTTGTAGAGAAGATCTTGGTGAGGAATGGGGTGAGGTGAGAGCTCGGCGCGCGCGGCGGTCGGGGTTCCTGCCTCTCCTGTGACACCGAGTACTAGAAAGTTGTACAAGTTATTTTTAAATTGTGGAGGAAGTTATGTAAGGTGGATCATGCTAGGGGTTTATTTTATTTTTAATGACTGTATTTAAAAATTCATGCAGAAGCATAGAGGGACTTTTAATTACTAAATTTAAACCTTCAGGTGATGCTTAGGTAAAGAAAAAAGTCTTTTTCGTGGTGGTTTTTTTTTTTTTTTTTTTTATGTCCTCCTTTTCTTCGCAAAGCAAACGTAGGAGCGGGCTGTGGGCTTGTCCTGAGATAAGAGAGCTTCAGCTTGGGCTCGAACTGCAAAAGCACAGCCCTATTTCACAACATCTTACAGTTCACTGATAATGCAAGGCTCTTTCGTTCTCCATTGCAGAAACTAGCTCCAACAAGACCACTTTAATTTCCTTGGGGAGCACACGATATTACTTTCTGCAGCTTTCTCCATCTAGCTCTTGGAAGGGGCCGTGGTGCTGCCTTCAACAGCTCCCCGGGAAAGGGCTGAGCCGCAGACCGGAGTACGGCAGAGCCCGTGCTTGGACCAGTCTGTACGGAAACCTGCTCGGAGACGCGCTTTGCTGAAGGCAGTGGGATTTGAGCACCTGCCGCAGCGAAAGATGTGCTCGAGTGCTTTGTTGATCCAGTGTGGAGTGCGGCACCGGCACATTGTTCTTGTGAGCAGAGCAACTGTAGCTTTTGTAAATACACATTTCACTCAGAAAAAACAATTCTGCTGCCTCCCCAGGAGAGATCTGTGGGCTAACGAGACACCTTAACGTGTTACCTGGTGTTAGTTTAGCAGGATGGTCTGACTTGGGGTTTTGATCAGAGGTGGAAATGATGAAAAATATAATCTTTTCTTAGAGGAAACTTTTAGGAAATAAGCTTGGAGCCAGTAAGATGCTCAGAGGTTTGGTGGGGCTCTTAATATCAGCCACAGCTCCTAGAGATGAGAATGAAGTTCAGAGTACGGCCTCAAATCAGCAGAGAGTTTCTATTTAGTGTACAATTCTAAACCGGTCTGAACTCATATCTGTGCTTCAAATTAAATGTAACTTGGAGGTCTTGTTCAATAGGAGTGGATTATGTAAAAAACATCAATGTATGGTAGGGGTTTGAGGCATACCCATGTTTCTGCACGCCTCCCGGAGACGGGATTATAAATCTTTTAATGAGGATCTTCTTTAAATCCTCTGACCATTTTGAATTGTCTAGGCAGAAACATGTTTCCTTTCTTCCATGCCGAAAGTGACACCAGAGGAACACATATTTATACAGAAATAAACACATCAGCAGCTCGGCTTTTGTGTTTGCTCTCTAATGCTGTAAAGCATCTTGGAGAATCCACAATGCACAAAGCGAGTTCTTTGTATTCCGCCAGCCTATTGTTTGTCTTATTGACTAGTGGAGAGGAGAGAAAGAGAAAGTGCATTTTAATTAGCTGTGAGAACTTCATTCATGCTGGAGGTCAAACTTCAGCTTGGCTGGATTTTGCCCCTAGAGTGACTCCACTCAGGGAGTGGATCTGTCCCCTGGTCAGGGGTGGGTTCGTGACATCTTCCTGCTCTGCTTCTGGACTCCGCTGGAAGCCGGGTAGAGCCTTGCCCAGCAACATCCTGGGGCTCCTTTTCTCTCGCGGTTATAACACGAGCAGAGGTGATTCCTCTTCCACGGCGTGCCTCGGTTTCTTCACCTGCAAAGGGCAGGTAGCGGCGCTGACCTCCCTGCACAGCTCTCTGAATTTGGGACATGACATAAACTGCTCTTTCAGGACAAAGCAGCCTAAATACACCCAAGAATATTAGTTTCCCTCTTCTCCACCTTGTGCCTTTGTTTTCTTCAAGTGACAGCCCTGAAGGGTGCACAGAGATTTTACAAGCCTTTGAGCCTGTATTGCCTAAAGGGAACAAAAAAGAGATTCTCCCATCTAGTTTTATTGAATATAAGCAATCGGGCACAATTGATTGCTCTAAAGTAATCCCAAACCTCACGCTTCCCTGAATGGGAGGCTTCAGACACGATAATTGAAGTAATTCAAATTCTACATAAGAAACAACCTTATTGTCTCCTGCTGTGGATGCCTTTGTAATTATGAAGATGGAACTGGTTATCTTTCTGCCAGTGGACTCTAATGAAAGAGGTGGCTGGCTGCATAGTTAAATGGGCCAAAAACCGACTTTCAACCCTCACAACACAATTCAGATAAATTCCTGCACCAGCAACAGAAAGTATTCCTGCGAGAGGCATGCAAAGGCCTTTGTGGGGTTTTCTGAAGGCAGCTGAGAGCCTCAGCAACACCAGCGTGGTTTCCCATCTACCTGCCTAATGGATAACAGTGAAAGGATTTGGAAGGGATCCCATGACAGATTTTTACCCTTTTTTTCTTGAAGCTGATACTGTCAGGTCTCCCATCCTTCCTGCTTTGCCTCTTCGGCTGCTGGTTGCACTGAGCAATTGGAATTCTCCTCTAAGCTCAGGAAGCAGCCCCCGGTTGCTCCCGTTCCCAGGGGCTGAGAGAGCTCAGCTCTACCAGGAGACCTCCTTGGTGGGGAACATTTGCCCTGCTCCTCATACCCTGTGCTTCTGCACGGCTCTGATAACCCCCAAGTCTCTGCTCCCTGAGCCTGTGGCGTTAGGGAAGAACTCAGCATCTCCTGGTCTCTGGGAAGGGAACGGATCCCATTTCCTTGCCGGCCGCTGGAGCCGGCAGAGCACAGGAGCTGCGCTTCCCAGTGCTGTGCCCGGCATCCCCCATCTGTGGGTCTGCGCTGCGGAGCCCTGAGGAGTCCCCACGGTTTGAGGGGGGGAAGAAGGAAATTGGGAGCACGTGGCTTCGTGTGCTGATGCCGAGCAGGGCATGGGCTGGCAAGGCTACGGGGCAAGCAAGAAATCTCTGAGTAAGCGCTGATGTGTTGGTGATTCGTATCAACAGCAATGGATGTGAGAAGGGGATCAGGTCATCCCTCCACGACGCATGAACAGACCTTTCCATCACCCCAAATATATGCAAATCTTCCTAAAATTCGGATCAAATGCAAGTCATGAAAATGCTCAGGAAACGTTTCCAGCTCTTGTGTTTGCCCTGTTTAAACCGCGTGGAAACCGTGAGATGAGTCCAAGTGTGTCTGGTCTGACACATCTCATAAAATGATGAAGCTGAAGTATAAAGAAACCCAGTTTCTTCCCCCTCCTTTTGCATAAAGTGCTCATTGTTAATTTAGTTCTGAAAGGTACTTGATGGATGGTACCAGGTAAGTTTCTCCATTATTCCTTCTTGATACACAATTTAAGGGAGCTGAGGAAAAAATAGGGAGACTGAGGAAATTCAGATCAGAATTCATTTATGCAGCAATTCCAGCATCCATTAAAAATAACCCATTAAATATTGTCCTCTGCTAAATTTAGAAAATGCTCAGGTGTGTCTGCTCTTGTGCTGCACAGAAAGTTTTAATACAGATTTAATCATACTGAGTGTTAGGGGAAAGAGCTAATTAGATCGACAAATTTAGAAGGCGGTAGTATATTACACGGGAAGAAATGGGTGATTAGATATTATTCACTGTAAAAGTGACTGGCCCTGGGGAATATCTTTAAGGGTATTATATGACATAATCCTAGTTTAAAAATTGAGAAACTAGACGTTCACATCATCCTCAGAATTCTTCTTTGTTTCAAAAGAATTTTTCCCCATTGTAGTTTCTAGAATTTTTTGGCAGCCTGAGTCACGTACTGGGCTAGAAGAGTAATGGTCCTGCTGGCAGCTTGGGCTGTGTCTGCCCCTCTGCCCCTCGCTTTGCCTGGGTCCTGCCCAGGATGGAGGGAATTCTGCTCCATTTGTCCCTGTATCTGCCCCTCACTTTGCCCGGGTCCTGCCCAGGATGGAGGGAATTCCGCTCCGTTCATCCCCACGCTTGCGGCCCACGGGGCCACGCTGCAGGACCCTTCCCTGCAAGGTGCTTTGAGGCGTTGCCATCCTGAACTTGTGTGGTTTCTGCAAATAACGGCATTTGTTTGTCCCCATAAATTGTATTTTTACAGTATTCGTTAAATGGTTGCTTAGCCATATACAAATGGGCTCCGTCGCAGCATTTTCCAGTTTCACACTTCCCCTACGAAGGCAGATTTAGAAGGGAAAAAGGGGCTATTTTCTTTGAGTAAGAAAATCTATTTCTCAACATGATACAGTGAGGAAAATCTCGGTGTTAATGACTTTGCTGAGCTTTAATCACCACTAGCACGTTGGGAGTTAAGGCCCGTGGCAGGCAGGAGGAAGCGGTGTTCGTATGGCAGCCGCTCTTCCCGCTGGATTTCCCACCTCTGCTCACATCAGTTTGGGGTTTTTCTTGGTAGGTGACCACCAAAGCTGGAGCTCGGGTCTCCCTGGCAGTGGCCCGTCTCCTGCAGTGCTCTCAGAGCCACCATCCCTGTGAGTCCTTCTGCCTCAGCCTGCCCCAGCCGGGACCTTCCTCTCCCTCCTTGCTCCATTTCTCCAGTAAAAGAGATTCACAGCTGCCTTCAGCAGCTTGTTCCATCTCCCGGGGTCATTGTTCAAAGAGAGGTATAAAATGTGTCAGGATATCTGCTTACTCTACAGAAGTGATTGATAGAATGTGTCATTGCTAAATTGGTCAAATAAAAAATGATTCATTTAAGTTCACTTACACTTGTCCTTCCATTATCCAGAACCGTAGTGCTGCAGATACAAAGCTGGGTATTTACCAAACGCATTTCAGCTCCACTTGCAAACAAGGGGAAAGATTAGTTTAGTCAGAAATACTACGACTGGTTTAAAGATGGCAATAATAATAGAAGCGTGTGGTGTTCGGTCAGCGCCCTTGCTGCCGTAGTCGCCAGGTAGAGTGTTGTGTAGAACAGAGCAGAGCTCTCTGAGGTCGGCTGGACGCTTTGCGCCGCGACCGCCAACTCCATCACAAAAAAAAATCATCAGCTTGTTTTGTCCTAAAGCACACATGATTTTTTTCTCTCTTCTAAGGCAAATTTCTGTTTCATCCTTCCGAAGGGGTTCATTTAATAGCGTGTGAAATGAAATGTCAACAAGAATTAGAACAAATGGCATTTGCGGTCCCCAAGAGACCACAAGTTTCTACTGGGAAATATTTCCAGCCAGCCCAGTGCGGGGAGGGAAGGGAGAGGTCTCAGGTGCTCTGGCTGCGGTGCCAGAGCCCTGGCCCTGCCTGGAGCCGTGTTCCGGGGAGGGCCGTGGGATGAGAGCTTCAAAACTACCCTGGAGAGCTTGGCTCTTCTGGAAGCTTTGAGAACCTCAGCCTTAAAATCTGGAAGTAAAACCAGCTCCTATGCACAAGGCACATACGGGATCTGGACTTGATCCCAGGCTGTGCTCCAGCGGCAGAGCAGAGGGGTTGTTGGGCTCCCCGCACCGCTCTGACCCCGGGGCTCTGCTCCCCGAGCAGGGCTCTGCAGCTGGGCTCAGCCTGGCAAACACTGGCTCAGCTGCTGCCTCAGCTCTCGGAGGGGTCACAAAGGTTCAAAGCGCAAGAAGTAGGAAGATGGCCCAGGAAGAAAGGCAGATTTTGCTCCTAAAGCTGCAGTTGAGAAGCCCTGGCAAAGAAAAAGCGAGAGGAGATCTGGCTCTGCGGCTGGGATTCTGCGGCAGCGCAGGCGAGAGAGGCCGTCCCCGAGCTCTGCGTGTCTGCAATAGTCTGTGTGTCTTTCCAGCCCCAAGTTCACGCTTTATGGCCTTGTCCTGCGGGTTCGGTGCGTTGCCCGCAGAGACGGGTGAGCTCCGGGCAGGGCCGTGCGGAGCATCCCGCGGGATCGGTCCCCTGGGCGCCGTGGCGCAGATGCAGGCGGGCGGCACACGTGCAGCCGGAGCCGCCAACAGAGTTACCACCCTGGGGATTATTACTTTTATGAGCTATAAAATCTGTTGTTTATGGGAAGTTCAGAAAAAGGCGTAAAACACAAACGGGAGGTATGCAGGGAAATCTTTCTGACAAAACTGTTCGCCGGGCTCGTTATCATGAAAATAAATTTAAAATGTGACTTTTTGGAGCTGGTGAAAGCCATCGCGTTCTAGAGCTGGTGTATGCCTCTCTGAGGAGTGGATGCCAAAACTTGCCGTGAGTGGGGAAGGCTTTTCAGAGGGTGCTTGTTTTGAAAGTAATTCCAGGGAAACAAAGGCCCCGGGATGATCGGGAAGTCTCTGCTCCCAGCAAGGAGTCCGTGAGCTCCCAGCCTGGCAGCTCAGGGGCTCTCCCCTGATTGTGGCCCATTTGCATTCGGCGCAGAGGTTGCAGACCCTTTATTGTGATGTTGCTCACTGCATAAAGCCCAATTAATGAAAGGTTAGGACGCAATTAGAAATGGTAATGTGTCCTTTGTTTCAAAGTGAAGCTTGCACTGCAGCATGAGTTCCTGGAACACGCTGCAAAATCCTTTCCAAGGACTAAGGCAGCTACTGTTGGTTTATGTGTTTGTTTTGACCCCTGTAGAAATTTCTGGGTTTCTCTAAAGGGGCAGAAACAACGCACCAGTCTTAGACACCCATTTATAGCCCCGTACTGGATTCGTGCCTCCAGTTCTCAAAGGGTCTTGAATGTGGGAGCACCCAACCAAACTGTGATGTGGAGAGAAATGACAGGATCAAAACTACCCTCCTTGTCAGCAGAATTTTCTTCCAGGGTGATGTTACTGTGATTAACAAGAAAACTACAGGTGGAAAAGTGCCGTGGGGAGGTTTCTCGGCTGCCGTTGCAGCCCGTTGCTGTTATGTTTGGTGTAAAAGTCGGCAGGAGTGTGCGGCAGAGATCCAGTTGCCCCAGCACACTTAGCAGAGCTGCAAATGGCACGTATGCGTCTAACATCTGTAATTAAACTGATTGACCTTTCCATGTACAGGCTGGAGGGGAGAAGAGAAAAGTGCTAGTGAAGATGGATTGAGAAGTGAATGAGATGCCAAAGTAAATCTCATTTACCTGTCCCATGTGTCAATAGTGAGCTGGGAGAACATTAGTCTCTGAAACCATCTCACGTCCCTGAAATCATCTCAGACACCAGCTGTTCGCTGCACAGAGCTGTGCCGGGGTTACGGGCTCGGCAGCACCGCAACCGCTGTAGCACTTGAGCTGTGAGACAGCTTTGCTCTCGGGTCACCTCCACGGCTCAGCACAGACGCTTCCGCTCCTTCTGAAACAGCCCCTCAACAGGAGCTCAAAGCCACTGCGTGGTAAGGGGGAGGAAAGCAGTGGGTGACTGGGATGGAAGGAGAAAAAGACATTTTGGGAGGATGCGTACTCTGAAAAAAAGCAGCAGGAGGGGCGGCAGAAATAACTGACCCTTAGCAGCTCTTTTCTTCCCTAGGTCCCTAAGAAAGAGGCTTTTAGGCTTAGTAATGAACCCCCTGAGCCTGCGCTGGCACCAACAAATGCCTCGATGGGACAGAAGAGAATTGG
The DNA here is from genome assembly GCA_013400335.1 of Eurystomus gularis. Lineage (NCBI taxonomy): Eukaryota > Metazoa > Chordata > Aves > Coraciiformes > Coraciidae > Eurystomus > Eurystomus gularis. The sequence goes on from VZZY01022873.1 coordinate 776,414, forward strand.
TTTTAACGGTGCTCTCCCTGCCCTCCCTGCGAGGCAGCTGCCACCTTTGTGCTGAGGATGAGGATGAACAAGGGCTGGGCACGAGACTTGTTCTCCCTGTAGAAAAAGGCTTTTGGGAAGGAAATAAGCAATTCACGTTTAACCACTTGTGCTCTTACTGTGTCCCCTGTCTCCGTGTCCATGGGGTGGCTGATGGCGTGCGGGGCCTGGCAGGTTTTGCCGTGCGGATCCGTGCCCGTGTCTGGGCAGCGTGTCCTGCCCTGGGCTCGCCGGCTGCCCCCAGCCCCCCTGGGGACTGGCCGCAGGCTTCAGGCAGAGCTGGCCGTGGGACCACCGCCCTCAGCAGCGCTGACGTGGTACCTGCGCGGAACGACAACCCTGAGCAGTGCTTAGCTCTTACATAGATCATTCCTGACAAAGGCCATTATTCACAGCGGGCATAAAGCCAATACCCCGTTGGTTCACCCAGTGCTCCCTGTACCACGGCTGTCGGGGAGGGGCGAGTGATGGGCGACCACGGGGGGCACTGGCTGAGGGGGAAGAGACCTTGTATTGACAGCCGCATGCCATCTCTTCATCAGCCTCATCTCTGACATTCTAGACTTCGTTTCTTACTACCCTTTGTGATGCTTGACATGTTGCATGGGTATAAATTAGACCAGGATTCAGCTTGTTCGGTCTCACATCAGCCCGTACACAGACTAGAGAAGTCTGTGAGCTACCAGAGCCCAGTATCTCCAGAGGGCAGGAATTCCTCCTGTATGCTGACTAGTCCCAGATCAGCTTTACCTGAGTGTGTCAGCACACGAAGAGCAGTGTTTTGACATGTCTGTGCCTCGAAAAAATATGATCATTCTATTGTAAAGTCCACATATGTGATACTTTGGAGAAATGCATGAGGAGCAACATATGTGTAAGTGCTGCTGCATGCCTGGCTGCAGGCACACATTCTCTGCGGCAGCTCCGCTGCCACACACCTATCTAACAGCACGTACCAAACTCCTCTTGAATTATGTAAAAGCCCGAACACCGAGACAGGAAAACAGTTTGGAACTGATGGGCTTTGCCAGGCAGAGGAGAGGCCCCTCCTTCTGCCAGGTCTTTCCTCAGGGCTGCCGTTTCTGCAGTGGGTTTTGCTTGCTACCATCAGCACCAGTTTTCTGCAAGAGGGACGTTCTCTTCTGCCATATGTGAGTGGTAACCTTTAAAAATCAATTTGCATCAGTGCCCAATCATTCAGGCCTTCAGCCTCTTTTGACTCTATGGTTGTGTTTTATCATATATAGCAGTGTGGTTGCTTTTCACATCTTACGCATAACCCTCAAGAATCTTTCTTGTACCCACTCAACCTGCTTTACTTCCAGCTGGATGCCCGTAAGGTTATGGCTGAGGACACGCTCACTCTGTTTGCGGGGCTACAAAACTGCACGTGGCAGATGTTAAGATGTCTTCTGAGCCCACTGCACACACTGTACCCTCGCCTGTGACTTCTTCTCCCTTCATTCCTTTTATTCACCGTGTTTCCTTAGAAAAGCCACGCAATGTACCCGTTATTCCCATGCTGTGGAAGTGTTCATGGCGTGGGCTCCAGCTATTGCCTCGTGTGTCTTGCACGGACCTGCTCGAAGTGAACAGTCACCTTGTGGTGTTTCATCAACCAGTGCCAGAGCTGTACGAGCGGAAGCACTCAGTGAATGATGATTAGGCAGAGCGATTGCTTTTAAATTCTGAGGCTGGACTCTGCCCACTGACTAAGTAGATGATTCGTGGCATTTGTTGTTATTCCCCCTGACTCGGAGCCCAGGCACGCTCTCAGCTGGCGAGCTGGCGCGCTCCGAAGATGCTCAAACATCTTACAGGAAGAGTCTGTCCAAGCAATTAGAGATTTAGGTTTTTTTTTCTCCAGTACTTAGAGGTGGCTTAAGCAGAGCTGCACAAATGTTCTTCAGAGTTCCTCTTAATCCCTGTTTTGACATGAGTGTTCTCTGTTCTCCCGTGACGGGGAACACCTCGCTGTGTGCGTGTGGACAGCCTGGTTTGCAGCAGGGGGGGCAGATGGATGCTCTGTTTCATGTGAGGTCACATTATTTAAGAAAACCAAGAAACTCTTCTAAAATGGATGAAAATTGCGCTTAAAACCACTATTTGGAGATGGGGTTGGTCTTGTTAACGTGGTTTTTCTCTGTGGACAAGATCGCGTGGCGGATCTGGAGCTGCTGAGCGTTGGGGGCTGGAGTCGGTGGGGTTTGGTGCCTTGTTCTGTGGCCAAGCAGTCGTACAAACATGGTCAAAGACCTGCATGTTTCTGTAAAAGCTGGTTCGGGTTTATCACTTTCACAGCTGCTAACTAGAAGCAAAGTTAGTCTTTGGCCAGGGATATAATATCACAACCATGACGGCTGTTTTTATTTTCTTGATTTAACCTGGTCTTCAAGATAGTGGGGTAGAAGATGGCATTTAAAAGATAAGTGGAAAATAAGATCTACAGGATGCATTGCATTTGAGATGGCAAACTGACTCCTGTGGATATGTTTCATTAGGCTGAGTATTCGGGTTATATTTTGTAGGCCAGGTTTTTCTAAAAATCTATTTTTACCGCATAACAGTGTATGCAGGAGTACTTTACAATGGATTATATAGTAAAAGCTCAAAACCTTACCTTACATCATAACTTAAATGGGCTGATTTTGCTGGTGTTTAACATTTTACCTACTGCGTGGCGGTACTTGGCACAAAGTGCCTATATTCTGCTGTGCTGGGTAAAATTTTGAAGGATGCCCAACTGCCGGAGACACCAGTGTCCCGCTTCCCAATTACTGCGTGGGGCACGGATGAACCGGGTTTTCTTCTGGCAAAATATATAGCTATAATGTATTAAAAATTACAGGCAAGGCTGAATAGGAGGAGAGGCCAGTGCAGTGACGGCAATCCCTGCGGGCACATGGTTGGTGGGGCAGGTGTGGGATGGCCAGAACCGAGGCAGGAGCAGCCCAGCCCAGCAGCTGAGCTGCAGGACAGCGTTCGGCAGAGGCTGGTGGGACGTGCGTGTGTCTCTTTACAGGCGTGCATACAGCTCTTGGCGAGATGATTCTGCAGATATGTTATTTATAGTATTTTACTACTAAATAATTAATCAACGCCTGGGAAAAGAAACAACTCCTGTTTGCGTTTTGCTAAATCATTTTCGATCTTCCCCTATAAGGCAGGAGAACACAGACCTGTGGAACATCTTCTGTTCTATCATCTGAAATTCTGTGTGATTTTTTTTCACCATTTTCTCCTTTTATCTGTGAGACGAGACCGAGTTCTTTGATATTTTATTTAGATTGCGTTGCACATTTGGAAGCAAGCCCTTTGAGCTGATTACTGATGTGTTTACTGCGTGACCGCTGCTGGGTCACCTCCTCTCTGGACCTCTGGCCTTTCGCTGTGCAGTGGAGATGGTGCCAGTGTGGCAGCAGAATTGTAACCGGAGCGATCTGAGTGTGGGCTTCCAGGGATACCTGGCTGTGCATGTTTGCCCCATGAAATTCCAGATTGCTGGGAATTCAGTGTATCAGAGTTTTTTCCATCTATAAAGTTTGTTGCCCAGAGTCTGGAAACTGCTTTTGGATGTCTGGAAGAGCAGAGCACAGCAAAGAAAACTGACTCTCTGTCATTTCACAGCCAGAGCTGGATTCTAAGTCTCACTTGACCTTGAGAATCCTGGCACAGAGATTCATACAGCTAAGGAGCAGCTAGTCATCAGGTCCTTCCCAAACGCCTGCCCAAGGTTGCTATGGGAAGCACAAAGTTCTCATAATTTTGCCTTGCTCACATGACTCTTTTTGTTCTGACTCATAGCAAGAGCTTGCACAGAAGCAAAGGTGTTGTTGTGCTGTCATACTTTTACTGAGGTCTTTCCCTGGTGATAGGACTGGATGAAGGAAATGGTCGTGGCTGCCGTAAAACCCCTTCACCTTGTCTCTTGGCAGTTACATCTGGCCTCCAGAAGCCCATTGCGCTAAGGCACTGTGACACTTCCTGGGGGAGAAACGTTGTCCAGAGATGCAGGACACGAGACATCCTACTTCCACAAGTTTTATGGTATCCTGTATCAAATGCGATGCCGACCTTTAGAGAACGCAGTGGATCTTCCTGTGCAATCCTGCAATGAGGCTGAGAACAAGCTCAGAGTAATCAATCAAATGGGGCACGTCAAGGTAAAAGGAAGAAGTTGGAGATACTCAACTGGCCCTGCCAGTTACCTCCAGCTCCTTTGCAGGGTTGCAGTAATACCATCAGCGTTCCTGTACGCTGTCTGATATTGCAAACCAAGTTCAGCAGAGCTGCTGCCTCTGCCCAGTGTCCCGGGTGTCTGTCCACACGTGGCTCCGGCTGACGGTTTCATTTGTCCATCTGCCTGCACATCCTCCAAAATCACTGCTCCGAGTGCAGGGTGCATTAGCTGTGCTTATTTCCTACAAATTCCACAAATCCTCGTCTCGTTTGCTTTTAGTCACCAATAGTGTTCGTCATGAGTATTTCATGTTGCAGATAAAGCCCTTGATGCGCACAGATGTTTGGAGAAATGCCCTTTCAGTTTGTGATGATTTAATGGGTGGATTTAATTTATTGTATAGTCAAGTGCTATAGGTAGTAGATGTGCTGCCTGCCCACGCTGGTTTGATACTGCCAGGGAAGCAGTTATTAATGGCACACAAATCCTATCTGACAGTTCTCTTAAGTGCCTTAACTATCATGCATCCAATGCTGCGAGCTGGAAATGGCTGCTCTTGATGGGATGTCCAAGGAAAGCACTGGTAAACGTGAGAGCTGTGACCGAGCTCTGTAGAGGACCTGACACCAGAAGCATCTCTTGCCATAACAACTTCCCCATAAAAGCAGTGCAGAACATGTCTGCCAAATTACCCCCCGACCTGTTCAAATGCACTGAGCCCAGTTTAGCTGTCACTGGCACTCGTTTTTCGCTGGTGTGACTCACTGTAATGAAGTTACTCCTGATACACATCGTGATCGGTGGGCAGAACCATTAAAAATTCTTTGCGTAGCTACGGTGGCAGGGGGCTGTCCGGGCTGTGGGGGAAGCAGAGCTGGGAGGACGCGCAGAGCCACGGCCTCACCCAGGTTGTGGGTTTTACGAGCTGCCAGCAGCAAATGAACCCCCCTGGACCTGGCTAACGAGGCAGCTACAGACGCCTCCCTTGTTTCTCACCAAAAATGAATCATGAAAGCTGCTGAAATTCATTTTCAGTTCACAGTACATTTGGTGCCAGACTTCCACGCTGCAATCATGTGGCTCCACGCTGACACGTACCAGCGAGCTGCCTGTGTGTTTGTTTACCCTGTGATGTGCACTTGAAGGCATGCACAGGCTTAAATACAGAGATTTTTAAAGACTGAACACCTGTTTGCTCCTAAAAATCTTTATCTCCCACCAAATCAGCAGTTATTTTTTACTGCAAAGTTCAGACATTTTCCGTTTCCCTCAGACAGACAAAGGATGGACAGTGGTAGCATCAGAGAGGGGCACAAACTCTAGGAGCTGAATAGTTTAGACAAGACTTCAGCATCTGCTGAAAAATCTAAAAAAAGAATGGTAAAAATAAATGCAAGTGTTACTACGTAGAAGATAAAACTAAGAATTAAGGATTTTTTCTTTCAACATCTGTAGATCTACTCTCCTTTTCTGAAATCTTATTTTCTCCTTTCACTTCCAAGCCAACAGAATTGAAAACTCTGCTAAACAGCTTGTGGGTACATGATGGACCCTTCTGTACAGAATAGAACCTTCAAGACCCCTCCTTTCTGGGTAGTCAATTGTCCACAAGACGGTGTTGATGTGAGATTTCCTTCGGGACATTTGGCAAGACTTCTAAATTGGCATCTGATCTGACCTATCTCCCCAGGCCACAAAAGCAAGGTTGGGGTTTCAGTTTCAATTGAGATTGACAGAGATGAGCTATTTTAGGAGCATCTGTTCATACAATTGTAGAATAATTTTGGTCGGAAAGGACCTCTGGAGGTTGCCTAGTCCAGCTCTGTGACGTCGTACACGGAGGGTAGGACGGTCCCATGTTAATGCTGAAGGAATGTTATTAGGACGTGTGCGTGTTAACAAGCCATGTTGATGTGCATCCTTGTCTGTATCAGAATTTGTAAAGAAAGGTCTAAACTGGAAAAGAGCCTCTACTGTTTGTTGCTTTTCTGATCCATCCTGACATCTACACCTTCGGGACAGAATCCGACAATGGCCATGACTTTGCTCTTGAGCTACAGATGTGTCTTCTGTGTGTGAACTGATGGAGCTGTTTACCTATGTTTTATCCATTCGGAAGGCTTTCCCTAGGCTGGAAACCAAGCTTGTTCAATAGAGCTCGTTAGGTAATGAGCTTATTCTCTAAGCTCATTAGTGGCGGAATTCATCCTGCTCAGCCCTCTGCAGCCCAAAATCTTGTATCCCTTCAGCCCAGCTTACTACTTGTTCTGACCCTCGGCAAGGGAGATGACTTGTACCTAATTTCATCTGTTTTGTGTGTTGTCATTCAACAGCTGTCTTGCTGAATGAACATTTCTATTATTTAATCATACCTGCTATTCCTCTGTAGCAGAAAAATATCTAAAAGGGCTGAAGTCTCTTGCATCAAGCGTGCCAAGGCTAGAATACCATGCCAACTCATTTCATGAACTGAAGCAGAGTGTCTGACTCAGTAGGACTCATCCTGTTACATGATGGATGCTCCCTGGATTGCTGAACAGACGGTTGGGCAGATGTAAGTAGGCAGGAAAACGAAAGAGGCACCAAGTAAAAGTTGTGATTGCCTCCTGCGAGCTGACCGCGATTGCCCATCTGGACACAATCTCCTGGTCCTGCAGGAAGCTTTACAGCATGCACATGGACGGCATGTCATCTTTTGAAACAGGGATTTCATATTTTGGTTAATTAGGCAGAGACTGGGGAGCGAGCTCGATAAAAAGGGTGCAAAGCTGGGGGGAGATGGGGCTTTAAATCTCCCTGAACCAACAGCACACTGGGATGTGTGGCAGTGAGGGATGTGTGTTGGCAATAATGCTTCATTGATTCATCTTCAAACTGGTAAATTTAAGTCCTGTTTCTACTTATTTCAGACAGGGATTACTAGAAAAAGCCTCTCCTGCAGTGGAGTGACGGAGGTGTCGGAGTCTGTTCAGTCGGCAGCAGCCGACTCCCGTCTTCCCTCTGAAGAGGCAGGAAGAAGCAATTGGAGCTTTTCTCAGTTTAATGTTGATGACAAAAGGCCAAGAAACTATGTAAACCCTCAAAAGACACTAGAACAGGATTATAATTGAGAATGAATTCTGAAATCAATTGCAGGGAAAGAATTCGTTTCTATCTGCGTTAGCAGGTTGTGCGGCTCACCAGGGGCTGAGCTGGTGCATTGGACCAAGCATCCCACCTGTGAACATCTCAGAGGGGATTCATTTCAGACTAGTCCTAGTCTGGTCCATGGACCAAATACCCATTAGCAGGAAGAGCACGTTAGGTGCGTTCCTGGGGTGCATCTTCCAGCCGTGTTTCATCTGGAGGACATGCAGTGTGCGTGCTCTGAAACCTCTCTGTGCCGCGAGCCAGACGGCAGCAGGGACAGGACGGTTGAGTTTTGCTTTCAGAGAGCGTTCCTGATCCAAGCTGAGACACCAAAGTATCTGGACTCCAGGAGAAAGCAGCTCAGAGCAGCTTTCTCTTGGTTTAAGTTTCCTTTTGAAGATAGCTTACTTCTGCCGAGCATTAGGTTGCAAGAAGAGCTGGCTTGCATTAGCCTTTTCAACTGAAAAATAGAGCGCTATTTCTGTTCTTCGTAGTGCCTGTGATTAATGTTTAGGGAGGACGGCTCCCTTGTGCTCCAGGTCATACAAATACAGAGAGAATTGTGTACTGTGGATGACGTGTTGTCCCCAGATTACACCCCGAAAATGCACATAGAGCATTAGACGTGGAATTGAGGATGGTGGCAACAGGGTGAGAAAATAAGCAGAATTAAATAGTAGTAAGAAGTGTTTTCTGGGTACCGAGAAGAAAAAAAAGGGGCTGTCTGGTTGTGGGGTGAAATCTTGTTATCAAGGCTGTGCATTTAAATGTTAAAGGCTGAAAGTGACTCAAGATTTTATCATCTGCTGTTTTCACATCTGATGTGAAACCCTGTATCTACAGGCGAGATGAGAAAAACAGCAGCAGTTTGTGTCTTTTAGATGGCAGAGGGGAGTCACGTGTACAGAAAGCAGTAAGTACGTGAAAAATAATTACCCGTAATAAAAAGCTAAGGGTACTTCATGACACTGAGGATGTGTTGTTTGATTAACAAGAGCTGCTTAAAGTGAACCCAGCAGCTTTTGCTCCTGCCTGCCACAGGGCAAGGTTTTGGGTGCCAGGAGTGAATTCTGTCCAGCAAACCCGTACGCGGTGCATGTTCCGTAACAGCGGCTGCGAGACTTATGACTTGAATTATTTGACCTTGTTCTTAGGAGACTTCCCAGCACCGTTGCGCTGAGACCTCTGCATCTCCATTTAAGCTTGGGCTTCAGGAGCCCGTAGCCTGGTTCCGCAGAACTACTCCCTTCAGAAGCAAACAATCCTTCTCAAGGGCTTTCTGGGGATGTACGTCAGCCAAATTTTGCAAAGTCCTGAAGGCAAAAAAGCTAGAGCTGATCTGTGTTTTAATTTTGCCGCAGATGGCAGGCCAAGATTGAAGCAGCGGGTTTCCCCAGGCGATCCCGTCAATGGCTCTCCCCAGCCCGAGCGCTGAGGAGCCTGCGCGCAGAATGACTCGGAGTGGCTGCCCGGGTTGGTTTTGTTGTTGTTGTTGCAGATGCTTTTAGAGGTGAGAGATAACTCGCCCGCAGAGTGCCACTCTCCATCAGGAGCGACAGCAATGACAATGCCATCGCCGCGCTCGTCCCCAGACCCAAACCCCGCACGGCCCCACGCAGAAAGTAAGAAAAAGTCCACAATGTAGAGCCAGAACAAAAGAGCGGAGTCGTGAACGAATGAGGGAAAGAAAGAGCCAGATGCTCCAGCGTCATTTCTGAGGCTGCAAACCAGAATGAAAAGCCAGTACAGACTTGCACCTTTTAGAGGAGTAATGGATTGTTTCCTCTGGCAGGCCACATGCCTCCCAGTAATTTCCCAGCAGGTTTTAATGTTGGAACAATGGCATTCTGTTAGATATTGATTTTAAAATAACTCTTCCACATGCACTTGTAACTTTAAGAGGTGAATTACAGCCCTTGAATGTGCTCTGGTGTAGCGGTGGTAAATAGTTAAATAGGCGCAATCTGTTGGTGGAGGCTTTGCCTGTCCAGGGAAGGCAGAGCTCGGCTGAACCCTGCTCCACAGGAAAAACATCCAGCGGTCTGCCTGAAAATAAACTCACAGTGGATGTGGTGGAATTTGACAGAAAAAAAAAAATGTCTGTGCTGGATGTCGAAGCAGTGAGAGTGCGAGAGAGTCAGTGGCCTCTACAGCCCAGAGATAAGCTGGTTTTGGTCACAGGTATTCTCACAGTCTCGCTTCAGCCTCCCACAAGGAGGCTGCAACCCCTTAAGGAGTTGCAATAAAACTGTCTCATACCATCTTCTAATATTAAAGTGGGGCAGGAGTTTCATCTCGTTTTGTAGGTGCCCCATGCCAGGTCTGTGCCAGGCGGGGAAGTCTCGGTGCAGGTGCGGTGTGCGGCTGGGACCAGTCTGGGTGCGGCTGGGACCAGTCTGGGTGCGGCTGGGACCACTCTGGGTGCAGGTGGGACTGGTCTGGGTGCAGGTGGCTGTCGGCAGCTCTCGGGGAGAGGATCAACCTCTGGCCCAGGGGCTGCGGAGCCACAGATCTCCCAGAAACTCCCTCCAAAAATCCCAGCAAAACGGACATATGACCTCCACAGCTCACACAGAAAACTGGTTCTGACTGTATGGGCTGTAATCGGCTAAGAGATTTAATTAGTTTTGGCTCATTTGTTGCAGGGCCTTTAGCTTCACATCCCCTTTTCCTGCTTTCTGCCCGGCAGTGGCTACTCTATCCCTTATTTTCAGCTGATCTCTGTAAACGAATTACTCTTACTGGGTCAGTGCTGTTATGAAATTATCATTTTGTGAGACTAAAAATAGCTCAGATCCAGTCAGCAGGCCAATCACTTCCCTTCATCTCCAATGAAAATACAATGTTATCTTTAATCTGTATTTCTCAGGCGCTTACTGTGATGCAGGCTAGAAAGAAAGGGGAAAAAAAAAGGAAGAGGAGCTTAGAAAAAATTCGTCAATCAGTTGCTATAGATGCATCTCTGCCAAGGCTTCCATTGGTAAATTTAGCAGCCGCGTTACAAATTTAGCCGGTACCATTACTTGGCCTTATTCAAAATAATTCACTTCTCGCACAACGAGTTTACCCTAAAGGAAAGTTATTTTGTCTTGCACATTAAAAATGGTGTGTTTGCACATACGTGCAATCACTACAAATATCCAGAGCCACAAAAAGCCTACGGACAGAGAAATGTCTTTTTTTTTAAGAGAGAGAAAAATCCAGTGAATTCCACTCACTCTGAGAATGAATAAAGGTATTTTAATACTTCTGGGGTTCTGGCGAATACAAAGAGCTCAAAAATGAGATGCTTGCCTGAGATTTACATCAGGATAGTGAAGGGAAAAGGTTCCATCTGTAGTTCCTGATACAAAGACATTTCGCACACAGTATCTGTAAATCCATTAGGAGAAGAAAATTGATACACATTTCGTGTAAGATGAAGCTGGAGTCAAGAGAATGAAGGCTCGAGAAAATGGCTTCTTTGTGTAGCTCCATCAATTCATTGTTTGATTGGATTTTCTGTATATTAAATTCAAGCAGTTCCTTGGCCTGTGGATATAAGAATTGTTGACTGTGTGGGAAATGGTGAGAGCGATGAAATTTTAGTGCCTTGCTTCACAGAGGAGACATCCCACATCTCATCCGTCTTTCCATCGATGATGTTAAATATGCAAAGCAGCGCTTCTATTAAAGCCATTTTTCTGCTCCAGTTTAATGGCAGTTACGGCGGCGCTGACACGCGCAGTGTGATTCCTGGCCAGGCACCAATCTTTCTGGAGAAGCCGGGAATGGCAGCGCTCCAGAGATGATTTATTGTTTTCCTTACTTTGCAAACTCCTCGTAGTTTGCGCGAAGGAGGGTGAATGAAGGTTACTATCAGCTTGAGTGGTTGCGGTGCTTTGCGCTGGAGAAGCGAGCGCAGGGAGAGCTCTGTTCACACGGTCGCTGGCAGCGCTGGCAGAGAGCGTGATCGGTGTTCAGTAAGTTCATGCTGGTCCAGCTGTCAGCGGCTTGGCAGCAAGGACTTCACATGTTACTGAAATTTCAGCCCCTTTATTTTCCATGATTGAACACCAATAAAAAAGAAAGCCCGGGAAATAAGCAAAACAAAGATCGATGTTTCTTTCCGAGGTGTCAGTTCTCTCACTCTCCCTGACCTGCGTTTTGCAGAACCACGGGGTACCAGCTTCAACCAGGAGAAACCAAAATAGCCCCTGCTCCCAGATCCCTGCTCTCTAAGCACCCAGCTGATAAAAACCATAAGACATTTCAGATCTTGCTCCAGATCAGGCTGTTGACATAACCAGGCCTGCAAGTCTGTTTTATTGACTTCCTAGTGTTAACCTGATTCCTTAAATGAATTATAGAGATAGGCCCGTGTTGGCCAAGTGCACTGATGTGTACCCTTCAAATCCACTGACCAGTGCAGCCGAATCGCAAAGAGGGATGGTATTCTTGAAACCATTATGTTCCTGCAAATTGTAAGGGAGACAGTCAGACAGAAGATAGATCCTCCGAGGACCACCCCAAGGGCGCTGAGCTGTGGGAGCTCAGCCTTCGTTCAGCAACAGAAAGTCATGCTTAGTGTCCCTAAGCTCAAACCAGGACGAAATCCACCCACAACCCCTGTTCCTCAGTGCACAGTACTGCTGGTTTCTTGGTGCAGGTGGCCCAAAGATCTCAGTGATGGTTCCCTCAGGGTTGCTCACCTGTCTCTGCTCCAGGCTGCTCCCAGCTGAGGTGGGATGGGGCTGGTGGCACCTGCTCTAGGTGCCGATGCTCTGCTCTGGCATCCCCTGTGCTGGGCACAGCTGCAGCACTCAGCAGAGCCCTCGGAGCCTCTGGGTGCCCCGGGATGGGGCAGGTAGATGTGGCCCTGGAGTTTGCACAATTACAGTTTACTCTTGCAGACACTGCCCGAGAGCCTGAAACGTACTGCTGCTGTCAGGGGAAATGGAAACAGCTATAAAAAGCTTAGAAAAATATGTGCTCTGGGCAAAAATGGTGTGGGGCTCTGTAGCGTGAGAGAGGTCTCGTACCGCAGCCGGTTTGTGCTGAGTGCTGATGGGCAGGGAGACGTGAGGCTGCCCCGTCCCCAACCAAACGCTACTGAGAAGTGAATAAAACCAACACATGGGTAAGAATGTGATAATTAACCTGTCTCTATATAGTTGTAAAACTGGTGGCTGTTGTTAGCTAAAACCCAAGACGGCGTTACTGAGGTGAGGGTCCTGGGGCTCAAAACCTCCCGCAGAACAAGGAGAGGGTGCTGGCAAAGCTGACGTTTATCGTATCAGTGGTTGAGACGAGGGCAGGAGAGAAGACGAGAAGCTGTTGGCCTCTGGAGAAAAATGTTTCTGCATGAATTGGATAGCTGATTTTGAATTAATTTTGAGTAGTTGTTTCAGTAATTCAGATTGATTTAAGATGCACCCAAGAATAATGCTTTCATTATAAAACCTCCTGAGCAAAATTTAAATTGTGCTAAATTAAAAACAGTCTCTGTTAAACCAGGGCTGATGAGCACAACAGAGGGATCAGAGATGCAGGGTCAGTATAATTTAATTCCTTTGCTTTGTTTCCCATTCCAGAAGAGCTGTTGTACCTGTCTCCTTGGGTTGTTAACCACCTCGGGAGCTGGCAAGTCATGGATTTCCCAAAGCTGATCTGCATAGTAACCCCAGCAAACCCAGCACTGATTCTGTTTTATGCAGCCCTTCACCTTCTAGGAGAAATGCATTTTTATTGCTTTTCATTTATGGGTCAATCTGGAAATTCAATTGTATCCTAAAGATACTTCAGAATCTGGAGTAACAGCAGCTGATGCACAGTCCAGTCAGAGAGGGAAGGGTTCCTAACACAAGCCTTGTTTGTTGAAAGTAAACTTTCCCTTTTAGCTGATTTTTTAATGTCCTGATAACACGGGAAATATCCTGCACATTGCAAATCAGTTTTATAAAGCCCTCTGTCCATGTGAAGGTGGAATTCCAGTGTCAGGGAAATGTTCACTCATCTGGATTTAAGTGTTTCACTCTTCAAAAAATATATACGGGTGTGTAGCCATTTGGGTTAAAAACCATTGTGCTTCATAATTTCTTGTTTTAAATGCTGGCTGAATTTTTAAAGGCAAGTGGCAGAAAATGTTTAAGCTGTTCAGAAAAGCTCTGAGCATTGCTGAAATGCAGGCAGCAAACTGGCAGCCACTAATTAGGCAAAGTCCGATGTATTAAGAAGCACATTAGAGACTTTGGCTGCATTTTTGGCAACGTCTGTGCGATAGGAATTGCCAGTGCTCTCATTAGTAACAAGACCCTTCCAAGGACATGTTGAAATTACTTCTGAAGAGAGATGTGTGTGAAATATGGGATAAAAATGCCAGTTTATCGAAACTGAAAGGATTTATGGGGCAGTGAAGGAGGCCAGGAGATGTTAACCACCCCCACCCCGTGGTGGGAATAAGAAAGGTAGAAATGACCTGAGGCCAAGTGTTCTGTTTCTGGAGTTCATGAGTTTCTGTGCCATGATGCCAAGCCGTGTGTGAGAGCCTGTGGCGTGAGCCAAGGGCTGGTGGTGGCACCACTGGTGCCTGGCTCCACTGATGCTCTCCCTGCACCCACGCAGCTGGGAGCCCACCACCGACCTGACCAGCTCCAGAGAGTGCCTCTCCGAGGGGTTCTGCCGGGGGTCTGCAGAGCTGGTCTGGCAGGAATTAGGTTTTTATGGCTCGTAATAGGAACTTCTCTCCCTAGCACAAGTTTTGGGCAAGCTGGTGGAGAGTGTTTGGCTTTGGGTGCTTGGATAAGGAAGTGTTTGGTCTGGTGTTGCCAGAGAGCACAGGGGCTCTTCGGGTCTGCTCTTATCGAGGTTTCTGAGTTTCATGTAATCCTGTGATATGACACTAAGGTCAGCTGATGATGGCCTGTTTGCTAGAGATGACTATTGTAATGAAAGTCCTGTGACAAATCCCGAATCATTAATGCCAGAAGTGTAAGCTTTAAGGCTCTGTTGGCGTTTTATAGGTCCCTTTCCTACAAACTCTTACAAAGCTGCGTTTAAATGTCTAATTTTAACAATTCCTGTCAACTCATTTAAAGCACTTAATTCACCTCTAATTTCTGTGATTACAACAACTTCAAAGTCCTCAGGAGCACTCTGGTTTGTCTGTCCGTGCATTCGGAAAGGGAGGGAAAGAGAACGAGTCCAGGTCACAGCACTGACGGGATCAGAGACTCGGTGGCTCTACAGCACGATCTGCCTGTGCTTCACAAAGAGGGTTTGTTCCCAAGCAACGCTGAACCTCCCCTTGACCCCAACTCTCCTGTCACGGAGATACAACAACGTACGTGCGAATGTGCGTAAGCGGCTTTAGATGCCGAGATAGGTGCGATCATTACTGACCAGGAACCAGAAAGTAGAACGGTGTTTTCGTACTTTCCCCCCTCACACGAACAAGGCACCCAGGAAAGGGGTCCCTCTGAAGCTGCTCAGATACGATGGTGGGGACAGTGGGGTGGGAACTGACTAGTATGGACCCGTCAGAGTATAGAAGGCTGGAGCACGGAGGGGGAGTGCTGGGATGCAAAGCCCAGCTTTGATTTCTGGGTAAGCACTGACTTCTTTTCCAGGGTAAGCAGCTCAGCTTCTGCCGTACAAACTTACAAACTTCACTTAGGTGTTAGAAAGGAGGAGAAAGGGATCTTTGGGTGACTATGACAAACATGTTCTACATTTTCACTTAATGAAGAAATTCAGACTTGCAGTTGTCGTATGCCCAGATTCTGCGCCTTTCTGACAGCTGAATTATGATTTTAATAATTTAAAAGTGCTACTGTGAGCCTGTTCGTGTGTAATGGGCACAGAGAAGTGTTTAAAATCAAAAGCAGTTTAGAGAAAAAGTGGTCACCGTAGTACAGGGATGAGAATGGTCTACAGCTGAATATTAAACCGTGTGAACTCTCCAGTGGGAAAACTCTGTGCAAAGTAACTATAAAACTTGCTATATTGTTGTGACGTGCGGCATTAAGAGATTGCATTCGATCAGAACTCTGGGCTGCCTGAAGCAGCAGCCTGTGATGACTACTTTCTTTTACATAACCCCTCCAGGGTGAGGGCTTGGTCATTCTGCTTACAAAGGTTTTAGTTTGGAGCAACAGAAGCTCAAATCTATAATCTCAGTAGAAACATCTGTAAGACAGAAATGAAATATAAGGGAAAAAAGTGCCCTCCAGGCTATGTTCCCCTTGCTTTGATATCATTATCTTTGTGCCTGTCCATGGGAATGTTTGAAATTCTACCGCAACTGCTACAGCATACTAGTATTATTTTTTAAAGTCACAACTAAACACAGACAAGAAGCCCGTATCCCACTCCATTAAGTAAAAAAACAGATCATGTCCTGGAGATCACTGAGTATTTTCAGTGTGGTAGCCCACAACATCCGTCCAAATTCAGCACATCTACAGGTCCTGGCACGTCAAGTGAAGAAACAACAACTGACATCGCAAAAGGAGACAACACAGACATCAGCAACGTCCTGTAAAACCTATGGCTCAAATGAATGTCTGAAAAAACCATGAGCTGCAGCTGCCAGCTCCCTTGCACTCATGTTAACTTCTCTCTCCTGCAGAAGGAGAGCAAAATGGGACCTGCTACTCCACAACCTCGCTCCTCCTGCGCTCGTTTACCACCGCGCCGAGCATTTGTCAAGTGGGTGTAAGTGCTTTTTCCATTTTATACAACTTCACACGAGCATAAATTGCAGAAGTTGTAAAGCAAAGAACAATCAAGCCTTAACGGTTCCAGCCCCTTTTTGAACATGCACCCAGGAAAACGCTTAGGGGTAGCTGCAGTCAGGCTCCCCGTACATGCTTGCCTGCTGCTCAGTAAAAGAAAAAAGTACTACTCACCCCAGTGTTGTCATGGTGACAATAGTGTACCAAAAGGAAGCAGGAATACTGGTGAATTTGCTTGCCGAGGACCCTTTCTCTGCATAAAACATCACAGTTGCAAAGATGATGATTGCCATAGTGAGGGAAAAGAGGAGAAAGCCAAGCTCGGAGGCACAGCTCTTCAAAGTGTAGCCCAAGATTCTTAAGCCTTGGGAATGGCGAGAGAACTTGAAAATCCTGAAAACCCTAAAAACCCTTAGTGTCACAAAGGCTCCGCTGACATCCTCGTTGTTGGTCATCACCAAGCCAATGTAGTACGGCATGATGGCCACCACGTCGATGATGCTCATCACACTTCTAATGAATCTGTAGCGACTTGGGGCCGCAAAGAGTCTCAACAGGTACTCAACTGTGAAAATCATCACGCAAGCCGTGTCCAAGCAAAAGAAAGCCACAGCATATCTCTCCCCACATGGAAGCTCCTTGTTTCCAGGCACCGTGCCACAAGGGACAGTTTCCACGACATTAGTGATCACAGAGACAGCAATAAAGAAACCGGTGACATAGTAAAAGACTAAGGCTAAGGTGCTGGTGTGGGGGTTCTCGAAGGCTCGCCACATGGTCTGCCGGAAGCTCAGGGATGGCATGGACCCTTCTTGGTTGTTTTCTGAGTCATTGTCATCCATCAGCCGCTCCGCATTTTCCCGCTTTCTGTCTTTGTACTCTTCGTAGCAGCAGTCCCCGATGATTTCAGGCAGGATCCCATAGAAGGCAAGCTCTTCATCATAAGCAGAGATGCACTCGTACCTGGGGTAGTGCAGCTTGCCAGTTCTATAAAAATTTAAGATGCACCTAAAGACCTCAGGGTCCCGGTCAAAGAAGTACTCCTTAGTGTCTTCGTTGAAGAAGAACTCCTTCTCGGTGCTGCCCAGGAGAGTGTCCGGGTATCTCTCTAGTGTAGTCCTCCAGGTCTGGAAACGCCTGCCACTCACATTGAGAATGATCAGCTCATCCTGCCTCTTGTTTTTCTCCGCTGGAGCCAGTGGCATGGGACAGTTGGCCACTGGCATCCATCCTATGGCGGCTGCCCTGGCAAAGGGCAACCATGCTGCTACTCCTGCTGCCATGGTGATCCCCGGCTTTGTTACTGAAGAAGACAGTTAGGCTGCTCCTGGGACCTCTTGGAAGTCAGATCAGTTCCATCTAAAATACATAACAAAACAAAACCACAACACGGTCAAGCGGGGTGTCTCGCCCCGTTGTGTCAGAGCCAGGTATCGGTACGTACACAAGAGCTCAGAGCTGGCTCGTCCCCGTCTCCCATTTGAAGGATGATGTTAAACAAGGCACATGATAGTCAGTGCGGCGGGTTATGGCATTATTATAGATTGAATAGCAAATGATTCCTCATTAAAAACCATTTTAAAAGTAGCATAAACACGCTAATTTATATTTCCTTCCTTACAAACAAGACTAATCCATAATTCCCCAGGTGTACACCTCGTGCTCATCAGTTCAACTACAGCTGTCAAGAAAGAGCCGGGAACTGCACTGAAGCCAGCTTGCCGTTCACCCAGGGAAACGTGTGCGGTGAAAAGCCATGGCTGGACTGAACAGGGTTTCCAGCCTTAAAGAAGTTCATTGTGTAATGAATCTTGCACTGAGAACATTGTCTCTTGAAAGAAACAGAAAATCTCTGGTTTTCGTTAAGTTTCCTTTCACCTTTAGTTAAAGGCCTGGCCTCAGCAGCAGTTTTTTGCTGGTCTCTCTCATTCTGAGATGGGTTTCACTCTTGTCAAATATTGCATCCCTCCACCAGACAGAGGAGAGTTCTGACTGTCAGGGAAACGTTGCTCAGAATACCTGAGCAGCAGTAGGCTTGAATCCCAGGAGGGAAAGCTGATGGATTAAGCTGCCAACTGGGTACCAAGAACATCGGAATGAGGGAAGCCTCCCAAGTTGGGCAACTTTCTTCCAGCAGGAAGATACCTTGATTATTTCCTGGATAACAGAGGCAGAAGTCCTTCAGCCGAAGAACTGAAGGACTATTTGGTTGAAATGAAATATGTTCGTTGCACTCTCAATTTTTACATGAAAAATACCCCAAGTCGTCTGGAGCCTCAGCCACTAGAAGCCGACATTGTCCTGAAGTTGGAGCAGTTGCTATGGTTCTGATCTAGCCAAGAATTTTCTTTATGGACTTTGATCAGAGTTCTTACAATATTTGACTTTTGTTTTAACTTGTATTTACTTCCACTTCCCTAATGTTTTTCTAACTTTACCATAAAATTATCTGGAGAAAGGTGCCATTATCGTATAAGATGCATTAGGGGCTCTATCAAAAGTTGATTTATCAATGGAAGTTCCATTGATTCTACTGACTCAGGCCCTCAAAGCTTAATTGTATCCTCTACATGGTCTCCTTCTAGGCAGTTTTACTCTGGAGTTTTTTAATTGTATGAAAGCTGCCATTCCAGCCAGTAAGGCTGCAGCATTATTGATTTCAACAGGCCATCAAAATACTGCATAAAAAATGATGGGATCAATCTGTGGTGAAAGTGACTGAACTGCTCACCAAAAAGCTCTTCCTCTTCAGGGCGCATTAGGATTCATCACCTTAATGCGGAGTATCTTCCGACGCAATTTTACTATCTAAAGGACAACTGAAATCCCTCATGGAAGCATCTTACTGCTGCTGGAGGAGGTTTTGTAATTACGAAACGTATAATAATCCATAGTGATGCTTATCCCAAGGAGACACTTTGCTTGTATACATGGCACTGGAGCAAACATCCCACAATCTTTTCCTATAAAGAATTGTTCAATATCACTATGCACTACTTTTTCCCTCCCCCTAAAGGGGAAATTTATTGCGTTAATAGCTCCAGAGTGGCAGCCCTGGAGACCAGGCTCTTCCGTCTGCACGGGGGGGAGGCAGAGCAGAGCTCTGCGAACTTTCTCCGCGCAACTTTGACAACATGCCCCGGTCTTCAGCCCAAGGGCCATCTCCAGGGGCTCGGTGGGCTCAGACAGCAGAGCTGCCCCTTTCCTATGCCAGCAGTGGGGGGTCTTTTAACTTTTATGAGATGCCGCGTTACGAGCAGGACTGCAAAGCAGGAGAGGAGAACCATTCCATTCATTAATCACCCAGTAGATACAGGCAAATAACCAAGAGACCCAGACAAGGCATCCTGTTCCTGTGTGCCCTGCTGGTAAACTGTCTTCTCTGCTTTTTAATGCCAATTAATTCTACCACAGTCATTCTACCAGGAATGATTGGCCACATACGGTGACCTGACCAGCTAGAGTACACTGGATCCTCATCTCCCCTGATTTCTCAGGGGAACCTCGTTAGAAATCTCTTCTGTACTTTTATAACTTTGGTGATAAATTCCAGGTTACCTACATTAGCTGCCGAGGCACTATAAATACTTCACGTGTAATTGTTCTAATAAAGCGCCAGTAACTCGTAAGTGACTTACACATTTCAAAACCAATTTTTAAAGATAAAATGGGTCCTGCCATGCTGGCAGTGTATGTGGGGAAGCTATAAATACCTCAGCTGTGAAAAGGACAGGAGACTGGAACAAAAGGGAAAGGCAGGGGTGTTGTTCTGTGGAAGTTTGGTTCCCACTTCTCTGTGGCCAAGAGATGCAGCTGGTTGAGAAAACGTAGTGCACACAGCTTGATTTTCAAAGCTGCATTAAATCTGTCCCATTTGATCCTCAAAAGACATGAAAAGAGAGCCGTCTTCAGCTATAAATTGTCTGAAGGGCTGCGAGGGAGAAGAGCAATGAACTCCTCTACCCCAGAGGTTTTGCTTTTTCTTGTCCATGAGTCCTTGGAACCTCACCCCTCCCCAAACTACAAGATGGAAAATCCTGAGAGAGCCAGGGCTAGGTTTGTAATTCAGAGCTGCACAAACTAAGCTGAGTAAAAAGAACACGAAGTAACTGGTTTATCTACAGAATGTGGAAAGAATCCTCCTTTTCCGCATGCCTGGGTTTTGATAATCAGCCTTTTTAGGCTGGAAAGCAATTGGCCGGGCTCAAAATATACTGTACAGTCGGCAGAGTCTCTTCAGCTCATGTAGCAAACAGCCACACTTTAATTCTAACAAGCTTATATTTAGCTATACACATATTTCTAATTTTAATTACCATAATTCCTGCATGTGATTTGGAAGGACCTAGTTAATAAAAGATCCTCCTGATGACATTTAGAAGACTGGTACACGAAATAAAATAACTTGCCTCCTCCTGATTGAAAAAAGTCAGCATCTATAGAGAAAAGGATCTGTTTTCCTCAGATAATGATGAGGACGATGAAATGCTGCAAGCAAATCTGACAGAAAAGCCTGTGGCAGGAGCCCCCGGCCCCAGCCGAGTCCCTCCCTGGCCACCGCTGGCTCCGCAGGTCATCTGCGCCGCAGCCGCTTCGTGGGCACCGTGGTTTCATCCCAGTTTCAAACAAAACCTGACAGGCATGGCTACGTCAGTAAGGCTCTGGAGGAAAACTTCAGTTATTCCTATTCACCTACAGGTCAAGAAATAAGCGATGGATCCGTAGCACATTAGCTCCGACCAGCAATGCCACGCTTAATAAATGTCTCTTTGTAGCCTCATGAAAGCAGAAACAAACCGAAAACCTCCCAGTGCTTCCCTTTCTAGAAGCAGACAGGGATGACTTAAAATACGACCGATAACCAAACTGTGAGTTTCTTGATGAGACACTGCTAAGGGGAGCGGAGAGCCTTGAGATCCTCTGTTCTCTCCTGCCCTTGTTGGGTCAGGCGCAGGCAGCAGAGATGTGTTTGCTTTGAAGCAAAATCTGTCAGCCCAAGCCTCTGTCCTCTGCCCGTCACATATTCCTTTCCCTTCTCAACCACATCAGACAAAAAAACTTTCTGCAAAACACTCACTCCCTCGGTCCGTTGGAGACATTTAGGAGCAAAAGCAACAGGCTTAGGATAAACGCATGCAAACTTCTCCCCTCCCTCCCAGTCAGCCCAGAGAACCCCATCTTGCCGGCTCGCGGCGATGTCTTACCTGGCAAGGAAAGACACTCTCGGCGCCCAAAAGTAGGGCTGGATCTGGGGAACTGGAAGGAAGGGGGAGCAGTCACTCCTCTGGATAAAAGGTGAAGTGTGCTGCCTGCCTCCTGCCTCCTGCTCTCAGCGCAGTCAGAAGCAATCAGTAAATGTGATCATCATTGGGAAAGTATATATAGAGAGATGACTAAACAGCTTCTCCCTCATTGCTGCCGAGACGGAGTCTCTCCCTGCCTCTCTCGCCTGAGCTTGCTGCCTTTTGCCTCCTCCCCTTCCAGCACCGCTCGGAGCTTTGCTCTCGCTGCCCAGCCCAGCTGGAATTGGTGCCCGGGACCTGGGCAGTCCACTTGGGTGGACCAAGCGGGGACATGGACCCAGTGGGTCCCCGGCTGTGAGGCGAGGCTGAAGAAAGGCGGTGTGAGCTAGCAGAGATGTGGCAAATGGAGTCATTAAATACACACT
>VZZY01022873.1:799201-912413 GCA_013400335.1 Eurystomus gularis
GAGGGCTGCGCCGGGACCCCCGCGGGGCCGGGGCTGGGGGGGGGTTCTGGCGGCTGAAGGCGGGGAACGCGGCGGATGCTCCTCCAGATGTGCCAGTGGTAGCCAGGGAAAAGGCGGGGGGGATGTGGTGTGGTTCTGCTGCTGTAACGCAGGGGAAACGGGCCCCCGCCAACCCGGCCCGTTTCCAGGTGATTTCTGTGCGCCTGTGTTATAAGATGCTTTTCTTCTGGGAGCTCTTAAACCAAGGCCTTCTTTAAATAAGTAAATGAATAAATATTGTAATAAATAAGTAAAGAAAAAAATAGGACACAACCTCTGAATCCTCAAGCGCGTCAACGCTCTGATTGTCTGGTTTGGAAAATGTAACCTGGAAACTCTGATACCAGAACCCTGATCGATCCAGTTCTGTGGCTCAGCAATGTCTTGTTCCTGATAACTCAATGCAATTATTGAAAAATAATACTAATTTGTGAATGCCAGGTCCTGGGTAAGCCTCCCCCAAAAGAGTTTCCCCCGGTAATATTTGTAAGCTGCGTTCCAGTGCCTGTGGACCAGGCAATGATGCCGTGCAAACACAGGGTATTATAATCTCCAGAATACGGACACCAACAGTTGTGTGCAAAGTGAGTCTGAAAACTTCTATGAGAAACTTTTTGTGGCTGTGTGGATTTAAGCAAACCAAAGCGTCCAGAATCCATCTTTATGAGATGTCTTCAGAACTGCCTTCCTCTTTCAAGTGCTTCCTATATCTCCACTTGCTCTTTTCCTCTTGCAGATGCTCAGAAGAAAGCACAACCAGAAATGGCATTTGGCTTTCACTGGTATAAGAGATTTCTCTGTGATTTACAATGTCATTACTTCATAGCACTTACAGCCTCTTCCCTCGCTCGGCCGAGCTCTGGCCTCGCTCTTTGCCGGCTCTGGCCTGGCTGTGATCCTGAATAGCTTTTCCCCCATGACTCGGCCCTCTTTTAACTTCCTATCGCTATTAAAAAGCTAATTTGGGAGCTCTTTTCCAATGCTCCAAATTTTGTATTTTTAAATAGAGTATGAAAGTCAAAAGCAAGCTGGCTGCAGATAGTCTGATGTGAAAATCTTTCCTTTGCCTCTTTCTCTTTCTCCCTTTTTCTCTCTTAAACCCTCTCTGTCCTTCCCTCTTTCTCCTTTGCTCTTCCCTCTGCCTTTCTCTCTCTTTCTGGGAATATCTCCTTGGGTTCTACTGCACCACTTACAGGTTTTGTTAAAACTTTCCTGAACACCTTTTTCTCATTCTGTTACTGAAAAGTAGAACCTGCCAGTGTTGAAACAAGCCACATGCGCAGATAAACGACTGGAATACAAATACCCATGTGAAATATAGTTCACTTGGGTTTTTTTCTCTGTCGTTTCCTTCTGTATTTACATCCAATGCCTCTACAGTGTGTCTAGCTTCTTGTGTTTGTTCTTTGGGTGCTCTCCTGTGCTAACGCTGCATTGAAATAGCCCCTTGACTTGGAGGCCGTGCTGCACGAGCGTTCTGCGGTGCCAGTGGCAGCAATAACGCTCGCGTGGCTGAATGAAATCACAGCTTGCCATAACGTTGTCGCTTTGTAGCCTGACTATGTCCTATGGGTTGTGCCAACGGTTTCCTTGCTTTGGATTCAATCTTGTGAAAATGCCTGCACAGATTAAAGAAAGATCATTAATGTGATTGTGTGAAAAAGTCAGTCTTTGCAACCTTAAAATTATATATGTGGTCTAGTGACTGAAGCAGCCTGGGAAACACAGCTGCTTGAACAGCTTCTCCCCAAGACTCTCAGACCTCAGCTAAGTCTCTTAGGCTCTGTGTTCCTAGTTTCCATATAATAATATTAATATCTAACAATATTTAATGACAAAAAGTGTATTATCAGAACGTATAAATAGTCATAAATGGCGACATGGTTCCTGAAGGACATGAGTTGTACCGAAGTATAAAGAGTGATGTGGTTACTCGTTTGTCGGTCTATCTGCCACTCGCTCCGGCACAGTAAAGCCAACTGATAGGACAACTTCACAGCATTCCCCCTAAGACGTGGGGGATTTATTTAGGAAGATGGGAGATTGTATTAGCTCCACTTCAGGGAGTGCTGCAGGATTTACGGGGGGCTGTTTGCACCATGTGCGGTTCTAAGACTCATCGGTCCATCCGAGGTGTTGGTGTATGGTGGACAGCTCGTATCCCTGTCTCGGTCTCCAGTCTCTCGCTGCCTGTTGGCACTTGGAAGCCAGGAGGGGTGGTTCAAGGCCAGTGCTGATTTACAGCGTGTTCAGTTTTTTCCCCTTCAATGTCTGGAGGTTTTCCAACCCGAAATAAAGCCTCCCGGGCAGCTGCATTCTGCCACGTCTTTCCAAAAGGGAAGAGGAAAGAGCCGTGGATGGTGTCCAGCAGCCCTGCTAGCGAGCCAGCAGCTGCAACATTTTCTGCTCAGTGACCTTAATGAATGAAGAAAAGATCACACATGATAGTAGAGGGGAAAGGCCACTGAAGGACGGGAGCGACACTGAATCAGGGCTTTGATTCCCCATCCACTGTTCTCTGTCTCTCCCCGGTTCATACCGTGGCCCACTTCTCCGGTCTCATTTCACACGGTGAGTAAAGTAACGACACTGGTTTACAATGCTGCTCACTGCAAGAGCTCATCAGGGATTGTGCTTAATTGGCCATATTCCACGTTATCAGCATCCAAACATTTAAGTAACGAGAGCCTCGTGTTACCGTTGCTGGTTACGGCTGAGATGGGGCGTGTTGCGCGAGGCAGGTAGGGATGGCAAAGGGCAAAGCAGAGCTGGAGCGAGCGAGCGAGGACGTGGGGCTGCTGAGGAGCAGGGGTAGATGTGTTAGCTGCCAGAAGGCAATGCCACTAGATCAATTAGCAGAGAAGTGAATTAGCGTGCCTGGGTATTCCAGGTCTGCTTGTGAGGCAATCCTGCCTGTGAGTTGCCTTTATGCCTTGAAGAGAAAGGTGCTGGAGAAGTCCTGTTTCACCATCCTGAATTTGAGGGACTTTTTCGCTACTCCTGCTCCCCATCGGTACGACAGCCCCAATGTGCCGCTTGCTGGTAGCGCGTGGATGGGCGGTGGGTTCACCCAAGACAAGGGGGGTAGAACAGAGCAATGCCAGCGCGAGGGAGATTAGAACGACTGGTTTTAAGCTAAAAGCTCTGTAAAAGCGTATGGACTCCTTGCTGCTTCCCTGCGCTCTTCACTGCTAATGCTTCAGTGTCCTACAGCCCAGGCAGGACTTCACACGTGGTTCTTTATCCGAGTGCTCTGCAGCAAGTTCCTTTTGCAATCGTCTGCCTCCAGCCAGTTGGGAATTCTTGCAATTATGAGTCAACCAAGGCTAAAAAGCTCTGAACTGAGCAAAGCACAAGGCAGCTGCGCTCCTTTGATCTCACAGAGGTTGGGTTAACTAGTCACCATCAAAGCAATCGTTATCTCCTGGAAGTTGAGAGACCAATTAAAGAAAAGCAAAACAAAAACAAAGCCCAAACCAACCTGAAATAAATGATTAATGTTAAATTACCAGGTTTGGAGCGGTTACCAGAACTAGAGTGGTGCTGAAGGTTTTGGTGCTTGAGTCAACAATACAATAAATGGCAATTGCAGTTTTTCGGTGGCTCGTACCCGGTAAATCAGATCCGTGGAGCTATACATTCACTGCAATTTTAAGGAGTTGTTCTTTCATTTTTAAGAGTGCATTTTAAATCAAGTCAACAGCTATAAAGCAATATACAGCCTGCCTAGCTGTTGTCTGGGGAATGAATCCTGGGCTACCATGATTCCTTTTTATTACTATTAGGTGTGGGGGCAGGGAGGAGAAGTCTGGGAGAGAGCTTGTCCTTGTTGGGCTGACCAGTATATCGGGTGTAGAGCTGCATCTAAAGCGATGGGCTCTCCTCCACACAAGGCACCTTAGTTACATGGTTTGGGGCAAACTGGAGTAGAAAACAGCAGTTCCCGTGTGTTCTTGCTTTCCAGAGGTGTGTGTCACAGCGGGGCAGGGGTGGCCATCAAGCTTTGCTCTTTTTCTTTTTTTTTTCTTTAAGCTCACCTGCCTGCTATGAGCTTTTCACCATGTGAGACCATTTGATGTTACAGCATCAATCAGTGTGGCCTGGGCTGGGCGGGGAGGTGATAAAAAGCAGAGGCTGCCAGTTTCCCCCTGCAAGTTCTGAGACCAGTTCTTCAAGTGTTCCTGCGTTCAGGGCAAGAGCTTTCCCAGCCTTGTGGCAGAGGGTGCTGGGCAGCCACGGCCAGGCAGGATGAAGAGTTAACTGGATTATGGTGCCCATGGGGTGTATTACATTGGCAGAGCTGTGGCTCGTGCCGTCAGGACCCATCGTCCGTTGCCACCCCATGCACAGCACCGTGCTCGCCCGTCACGCCGGTGGTCGTGGACCTGCATCTGCAAGGTTAGTCCTGAACTTCAAATCCATGCAAAAATGTACTTAGTTCTGCTGCGGTGCAAGGAGAACTTTGGATGCCTTTTGAATTAGAGGCAACAAGCAGATAAAGAATTGTGAGTAAATGATTGCTTTGCTCCGCTCGGTGCATGGGGGGTCTTTTGGAGAAGGGCTGCTGGCGTGTCCCAGAGAGCAGAGCTGAGGCTGCTGTTCCCCATCCTCCCCTTTTCCTAAACATGGCTCAAGACCTCGGACTGTGACAAGAATTTGATTTTTGGGAGGTAGGGGAGCGGTTGCTTTTCCTTCCAAAGCCTGGTGGCTTCACACAGCACTTCTGGCCGTGATTTGTTCAAGGGCGAATTTCCGTTTCTGTAATGATGGCATCGCTGGAGAGGTGGTTCTCTCCTCCCCAGTGGAACTTTTAATGAGACAGACAAAATGTTGAAAGTAAAAATGAAAGGCCTTACTTCATGTAAGCCCCCTTTTTTCCCTGCTGCTTAATTATCAGATTGAAGATAAAAAGAGCTGAAAAGCCACTGAAGGAGGAGATGAAGGCTTTCTGCAGCAAGCCTTGGCCCCTCTGGGACTGGTCCCCTTGGCCCCTGTGTGCGCTCGCTCTCCTCTCGAGCTGGGACAGGGATCCAGGACATCCCTGGGGCTGTGCTACCAGCCTGCTCATGGAGAGATGCAACGTTGGAGGCCCTTACTGGAGATAACGTCTGACCTCCAGGACTGTCCAGGTACTGCCGTGGTGTATCTTGTCCAGGTGAGCTGGGCAAGATGCCCCATGGCAGACAGGAGACCAGACCTGCTGTGGGCTTCAAGCCACCTTGGTCAAAGAAAAACTCAGGCAGCTCAAAGCCCAGGGACTGAGCCCAGCAGTGAGATGCTGAAGGCTGGATGTGTGTGAACAGGGTGAGGACTGATATTCTCTGTCATGTGTTGGATTGTGGCTCTGGTCTGATGTGAAGGGTCTGGAGGAGGAGCCCCTCAACAGCTGGTGCTGGGGCTGGCTTGTGCGGATGGATTGATACAGCAGGTTGGCTGCAGTGAGTGTGGGGAGCTTGGACCTGCAGACACGGACGGGTTTGTCAGACTGTTTCCTGATGGTCAGGAGGGGATGGTTCCCAACTCATTGCTGAGGACAAAAAAAAAAAAGCAGAGACAGATTCGAGCCCCAGATGGATTAATACCACCCTGTCTACGTGTACGAGAATGCTAACAGGCAGAAATAGATTTACTCTTTTACCTTGGAACAGATTAAAAATAACTTTACCTGCAGAAAAATTCTGTAACTAGAATTCAAGCTTAATCTGATTTATTTTTTTTAATTACTGAATCCAGTAAGATCATTATTTCTGTCTCGCAGTTGCAGGATGTAGTCTTCTTGATAAAGGGAAGGCTTTCTGTGTATCATTAAGGGCTAACCTGGAATTCAGATCTTAATCCTCAGTACAGACCTTTGATATAGAAAGAAGGCTTTTGTTAATGCATTAACTTAAACTTGCTCACAGCAGAAGCAGCAGCTGATAGCTTGAGAGTAAATTCAGTATTTTTGGATAGTCCAGCGTTAAGAAGTTCTTCATGAATGGAAAACCTCTCATCTAAGCTTCTCAGAAAGCTCAGGAGGGATATTTATGCAAACATCTCTTAGATCATGCACACGTGAGGGAGATCTTGCTGCTTAACGGGCTGGAGATCAGCTCGTTAAAGGGGTTTTGGAACGTTCAGGCACTTTGCCAGGACACAGCTGAGGTTTGCTTGTCTGTAAGACCCTCTGTTTTGGTTTACTGGTTTGTTACCAGGGTCACAGCTGGCAATGGGCCTCGTAGGCTCCAAGAGTGGCCCCAAGCTGGGTGCTGGTGGTCATCTCCTGCTGGAAGCAAACCCGTGGGGAGCGGTGCTTTCCCTGGCACCGACCGCCCGGCGGGTTCTGCTCACTTGGCCTGTCACGGTGACAAACTGTCCCAGGGTTGTGCAGGTGCTGGAAACATGACCCCGCTTGCTTTGCAGTGTAAAAAGCAAACAACTGTTGGGCTTTTTATCTCTGCTAGGAAAATGTGTAACATCACCAATTACGCAAACTTTTTTTATTATGCTTTATAAATATAGCTGGGTTTGCTCATGACAAAATTCAGGGTTAAAGCAATCAGTAATCCTCATTTTGTATTAGGTGACAAGCTGGGAAATAATTGACTTTTCAGAATCACTGAATGTTTCTGACCATGAGGCCTTCTGGAATGAAAATTCATGTTGTTCACCCAGGAATGAGTTACACTATCTCCTTTTTTAAATTAGATAAGATAACACTCATAGCTGTAGCTGAACGCTTAGATAATGCATTTTACAGCAGTATGTGTAGTACTTCTCAGTGCAAGGAATAACATGCAAAAAGTAACACAATCTAGAGTGATGTAGCGGGGCATAATACAAGCCAGCTTAAATAGGAACATAGGAAATGTTTAAATGGAGAGCAATAAATCCGTGTAATAGCATTCAAATGGAGTTCAATCCAAATGATGGCTTCGGTATTGATGAAACCTCACAGTTTTATGCCATTTCTTATTTGGATAACTCTGAGTTTGCAGACATTGCCCAGCTTCTCAGAACAGCCAGTTGATAGAGAAGCAGCTCTTTATCTCTGCTGGTGGCAGAAATGGAGGCATATAAAATTCCTCTTTCTCAACAGTTAAAGCACGGAACAACCTTTTCCACATTTTGTTTTTGTTGCAAAGATCTTCCTTCATCGTCATGAAGAGGGTAACTGAGGAATAGGGGTAAAATTATTCTGGGTTAGAATTGACACGGGTAACTAGGAATTTGGATCTGACAGTTTATTGTTGTTATAAACCCCAGCAGAAAGGAAGGAAAGAACTTTCAGGTATTTTGCAATCTAATGTTTTATAGAAGCCAAATAAAACTGTACCTTATTCCCTGGCTGTGTTCCTGACTGTGCTGGGAGTGTGCGGCACTGTGCGAAGGTGCTCGGCGCGTTCACGGTCAGACCTTCAGATGTAAAGCTTTAGGAAAAGCAAGGCAAATATTCATGAACGTGTCTGCATTTTCTGTGACCTCCTTTCAACCTCAGCTTTGATCCAGGCTGCTGATCTGAAGAATAGATTCTGATTTCCATTTGATAGGGCTTACATTTTTTTGGCAAAGGGAGGCTCAAAAATAATCCTTTCCTGAGCAGATAAATCATCTAAAGCGCTCAAACACGCAGGCAAAGGAACTGGTAAATCTGCTAGCTGAACTCCCAGCATTGCTTATTCTTAGGAGTCCCTGTGGGGAAGCTGATCTCACGGGGATGGCTGGAGGTGACGCCGTGGCCGTGGCATGCGGATCAGCCCCGCTGTGCAGATGCTGGGGTGAGCCCTGGGGCTGGGGCAGCTCTGGAGACCCACAGCCAGCCCACGCGCTCAGCCCAGCAAGGTGCTGGCTCCTCAGAGCACCCTGCCACCCGCTTGGGAATATTTAAGCCCATGTTTAAAGTGAAGATCCTAAAGGCTCAGCAAGTCAAGGGGCTGCTAATGTGCAGAGAGGTAAACACACACTAAGTGCTTTGCTGGTCCGTAGCCAGGGGGTGATTCTGTAGGATCCCAACCCTGTTAAAATGAGGATTTTAGACCTGGCTGGTAACAAAAGTTGTCACATGGCATTCAGAGCCGCTGCTGGATGCAGAGATTTTCTGCTGCAGGGCTCTTCAGGCAACCGTTTGGAAATGGCTACAACCCTTCCTTCACAGCGAGGAGAAGAGAATGGTCGTGATTATTTACTAATTGATCCAGTACAAATAGACATGAATAGATGTTCATTTAAAATTCCTGCTGGTTCACAGAGCGAATGCGTCCAGTGCCTTGCACGCCATCGAGGTGCTTTTCTTGGCTCCAGCCCGAGGGATGCTGCAGGAGAGCCAGGTCTGAGGAAACAGGCTCTGCTCTTAGAAAAATAAGCATTTACAATTGCAAATAAAAATTAAATGACAGAAACAGCACTTCAGGTTTTAATTAGGGCTGGAAAGATGTCAAAGCAATGAAAACCAATGTCTATATTACTTATCTGAGCCCCTGATAAAGACTGCTCAAGGGTCTGGGCTGGGCCTGGGGTCATGCTCTTATAATGTATCTCTTTGCAAATATGCACACGTATAATGTCACAATAAATCTGGAAAGCCACTTGTGTGCAGCTTGGAGAGCAGATAAATGATATGAAACAAGAACGAAGAGCGCAGCCGATAATCACTCATGTTACCACCATCAACCAAAGCAGCAGCAATAACAAGGAACTCGGTGCTTGCCTCCCGCCGATGGCCCAGCTCGGTGCAGAGCTGCTCCGTGCCCCCAGTAAGGCTCCCGTGGTGGAGATGGGTAGGGGCACCAAGCACCCTATTCCCCTTCAGTCCCCTATTCCCCTTTGAAGTCCCTAGACTTCAAAAATCAGACACCGTAACTGAGAGAACAAAGTGAGGTCAGCTTCCCAGCTTTTGTTTAAATCTTGTTTCTTGCCCTCATAATTTTAAGAAAAAAGCTTGAAAATAGGAACTGAGTTATGTTTGCTTGAGTCTAGGTGTGCTCTGAAGGCAGAGCTGTGCCATGCCGTCTGTCCCACCTCTGTGAAAGGTTCTGGTGGAGAACCCACCTTGGTGGCACTTGAGACGAGGCTGGTTTGTGGTGATCTGTGCCAGTAAGGCATTTGGTGCACATAGAAAATGGTTTTATAGAAATAGCATTTTACAGGGATGACTCATGTTACAGGATCAGCTCCATATTTGACCACCTTCTGCTCTGACTTTCTCCCCTGGAAATCCAGATAACAGCATTAGCAGCTACTGCAGAGGAATATCGAAGCAGCTGAGAAGGGAATTTGGCCGGTGGACCAGGCAGTATCGCTGACAGCCAGCACTGCTCTGTGCTGCAGAACGTGCTGTTTTCTCTGCACAGACTTAGTTCCCAGGAATTTTCAAAAGTGCTATGATAATAATCACACCAACAAGTGTTATTAATAATAAATAATTCTAGTCAGCGCTTCCGGACTTTGAGTCATAGCCTCTCTTTGTGAACAAAAGTAGGGATGGATAATTCTCAGTTGACCTTCAGACAGATAAGATGCACGGCTAAAAAGACATTACGAAGAGGATGCAGGATAATTTCACGCAGTCCTGATGATACCACGCTGGCCCTACGAGGCAGATGATGGCACTCAGTGCATGAGCTGTTGCTAAGCTTTCGAAAAACATTTATTTTTTTGGCCACGAGCTGCTTCTGGTTTTGTCATTAGCAGAGACATTTATGTCATAAAATGTTGTTCCTTTTAGAGTTTTCTGTGATAAAAGGCACTTGTTAGGTGTTCAGTGTGAGCTTTATATTAATGCTAAGCTGGGTCCATGCTGGAGGAGCTGCCAACCCCTCCACATGCCCGGTTTCAGTGCTGGCCCTCCCACCACCGATGGTCTCTGCAGTTCAGGGCACCAAGACCGGAGCCAAATGCATTTCCCAACAAGACACTGTTGGCTCAGACCATTTCCCTCCCGCTTTCTTAGCGTCGATGTCCAGTCTACTTAAATCCCAGTAAACAAGTGTAAACTCCTAACAAGGCACAAATTGGCTATTGACATCTCTGCCGGCCCTCCTCGCTCCAGAAATGTCGCTTGCTGAAGGGTGTCAATAAAACACCGGGGCTCTGCCACGGACCTGAATCTAAAGTCGTTTCTTGGAGATTCTTTACTTATTCCTTCAGTTTCAGAAAACCTTTTCTTTAACAGCCTTCTGGACAGAACCACTTTGAGCCTGCGTGTTTGGTTTAATGGCACTGGGGGCCACTTAGGAAAAGGAGCTTTAATTCCCTCCGTTTTGCAGAATTAAACGGCGCTTATGTTATCGTGCTCTACCTTGCAATTATTTTTCTTAATTTCTTTCAAGGACAGGCTAACAACAGTCACTCTACTGAGTTACCAAAATTACACAAATTATCCCTGAAGCTGAAATGCAAGCAGTTGGCTGGATGCCATTGGCACTGGAGGATTAAACCTTGGACTGAAAGAAAAAAAAAAAAAGCACAGAGAGATCAGATTAACCTGGGCTGTGACACTGATATGGTAGTGTGAGGGCAGGATAGCTTCCAGGAAGCTCAGCTCACCCCTTCCTGATCAGCACCGGAGTTACCTGGGAAGAATTTTTGCTTTTCTTCTCCCAGCTCTTCCCTTACTGGTGAACAATGAAGTGCAATATCCCAACTGACCTGTGGCCTTGTGTGATGGCTCAGGGTCTGGACCTTGAAAGAGGTTTAGGGTACGGTCATGCTGTAGATATTGGCTCGAATTTATCCTGGCAGCTTTAGCGTCCAGCTCCGGCGTCTCCATCAGATCCCATTTGCTTGCAGTCTAGCTGGAGGTGAGAGGCTCTTTGTGGTGGTGACTCACGGCAGGAGCATGAGTCTTTGGTTTTATTCTTTGAGTTATACTCTGGAGGTGCCTGTCTGTCCGCATGGACTGCAGAGGAGACTGATATAAATTATGGCCAGGGTAAGGATGAATTTTTGGATATTAAGGGATGGCTAGTGAAGTCCAGATGTGGCTCTAACTGAGCTATCCCGCACCTCAGCCAGGAGCTGGGCATGGGGAAAGGATGGTTAAAGTTTCTTCTTCCCAAAGAAAGGTGCCCGCAGCCCACCCAGCCCTCACTGGCTCCATGCGATGTGACGGGCAGGAGCAGTGACCCCAGCTAAAACTGGGCTGGGCCTGAGCTGAGATTTTAGACTTAAACGCTCTGAATATTAAGATGATGCCCATTAAGTTTCTTTTCTTTCTTCTTCCATATCTCTTCTCTTCTTTGTGTATATCAATAATAAATGTAGGAGGTAACTTATGTCAGTGAGGACTATTAGATGTATAAAAAAAAGGGAATTCTGCAGCAGGTACATGTGACGGGGTGTGAGTGGTTTGGTTGCTGGTTCTTGGCATACAACACTGTGGGGAAAGAAATGCTGCGGGACCGGGGCCTTCAGTGCTTTCAGGTTGTATTGGAAAGAATAGCCAGAGCAGGCACGCCCCGGAGATTTGCGGTTTGTCTCCATAGTCTTTGCTCCAGCTCTGTCCAGTGCAGTCCCTTTTTTTTTTTGCCTAATAAAGAGCCAGGTCGGAGAAAAGTCCCCAGCCCAGTGTGGATGGTGCCTGACCCCGTGCGTGTCCTCGCCCCTGGAGCTCCACAGACACCCGGGCTGGTTGATCTCACCCCCTTCATTTCCCGCATCCGAAGAGAGCGGTGAAAACACGCCAAAGGCTGCGCTTCCTGCAAGGACAGAGCATGGTCATTACTTGGACAGCAGCGGAGTGTGTTCAATTTTGAGATAATTATAAATCTATTTAGGAAATCAAAGAAGCCGCAATGTATTTTTAAAGCAGAGTATTTTCTACTCAACACAGATAAAAACGGACAAACATAGCGATAAAATAAAATTTTAGCCTTCTCCTCTGGGCAGTCTTCAGCATCACGTAAAAGCAACGCATTTAACCTTTACATGATTTAAAGATAACATTCTCTTATTGGATGCTGATAATTAGTCATCAAATGCAGAACAGAGCATGTAGCAGAATGAACCTGCAATTATTTCACTCCAGTGGATTGATCTCTCCTTTCATGAGCTAATCACCCAAACATTTTTGTAATGTGGCCAACGCATTAACAGTCCCTGAGCGTTCCCCGACAGCGTTGCATCACTCTGCAAACCTTTCTGTAGCAAAGCAAAAACTGGCATTTTTCACCTCCTCTTTCCCTGGCTGGACACCGAGCCCAGCCGCTGCCTCTGAGCCCCGATGTATCTGCTGCATCACAGCTTGCAAAGGGAGAAATAACAGAGGAGAGGGTGAAATGGGGTAAACTCATCCCAGATGTAGCCAGTCTTCATTTGCAATGTAAATATTGGCTCTGTGATACGTGTTTACAGCTGTGAGAAGGGGAGGGGAAGCAGATTGAAGGCAGTAAATGAAACGGGGAGATGCAAGTCCCGCTACAGCACGCTGCAGATGCCAGTTAGAGACGCTTTCCAGGGTGGAGAGAGCAAAGGAAAATAACATGAGAAATGTGGGTTTTGTCCTGGTTTGTTCTTCAGTTACCAAAGAAAGGTGTCGAGCTAGGTGCTGGCGATAGCCACGCCCTTCCTGCCCGTATGAGGCAGTGGCTGGCAGATGAACACTTTGGTCCCTGGCAGCCCCTTTCCATTGCACAGACCCAGGGTGGCCGGAGCACGGTCCTTGGTGGGCGTCCAGCACCACGTGCCCACGTCACCCACCAGCTGGCAGCTCCCTGCGACGTACAGCCACAAATCACTTTCTGACCTTATTGTAGTGTCGGTATTGTGACCTCTGGGCAACTCCCCCCTTCACATCAGTTTTATCTGAAGTGTTTTCCAAATGAGAAACGCACATTCGCTAATTTGTGAAATCACTAATAATCCCTGTAGTTGTTTGGGGCGGGATGGGGGGAGCAGCAAAGGCAGCAGAGGAATGAAGGGAAAGGCTGGGGAGGGCCCTGGTGCTGTCCCCTCACTAGCTGGTGGCACAGAGCTCAGCCCAGGCCGAGCTTCTGCTTTCAACCCTTTCCAGCTGACGCTGCCGTAGGCACAGGGCTGCGAAAGCCTGAGCTTAAATCCTGTTGAGCTGCAGGCTGGGAACTAGAGCAGGATGTCTGCACATCACAGGGCACAGCACGGAGAAGAGTCCTTCAGCATGTGGGCACGTGGAAACTGACATCTCGAGGATCCTTCTCCATTATCAGCTTTTGCGGTTTGACTTCCATTCGTCTCAGCTTGGTGCAACGCAAAGTCTTCTCAGAGCCCTAAAAAAGCAGAAAGTCTGATAGATCGGCTCGGTACAACGTGTTATAGCGTAATAATAGTGGTGTCTCCAGCAGCTGAGCAGCGCGGTATTGATCCGTGCGGCCTTGGAGAGGATGCTGAGCAGAAGTGTGGTCCTGGAGCTGGCCTTTCTTAAAGAAAACCAATTTATACAGAAACTGCTCCCCCAGAGGAGGAAGGAGAGTCCCACGGGCTAGCAGCCAGGATGTGCATCATGGCTGTGAGATGTGCCGGGTGTGATTTAGGGCTGTACCGGTTCTGAGCAGGTGGTGGTTCCAGTGTCCATCGCGATCCTGGGGCAGGTTCCACCAGACGAGGCTGGGAGGCTCTGTGGTACCAGCCCCGGAGTTTCTTTCTCTGCAGATAAACAAGGAGCAGAACAGGGCCCTGTTGTTCAGGCTTGGCTCAGCTGTGGGGGGAAGGGGAGCTGCTGGAGTTGGTGCTGGGCGAGCCGGAGGAGCTGCACCGAGCCAAGGGGTGACGTGGGCTCCAGCGCTCAAGCCTGGCTCCCGCGGGAGCTCATCACACTCGCCTCTGTCTGCACCAGCCATTCTCTGGGCTCACCGTCAGATCTGGGGTATAACCAGGATTTAAAAGGCAATTTGCTCCTCGTTCCAATGGTGTTAAAGCCACATGGTGAGTGCAGGTCGGGCAGGCCCCAGCTGTGCGCCAGGTCCGCCTGGAACGCGGCGGTGAATACAATGAAATATGAGTTGTATTGATCTTGTCTGCGCCGCATTGTTATTCACAGAGAGCAAAATTCACCCTTAGGCACAGGACAAACATTAGAGTTGGGAAAAACATTTCAGCTGAATGTTTTATTTGTTGGAAAAAAAAAAAAAATGCAGGTTTGAATCAGCTGAAGGTACTTGTGAATTCATGTTGCATTTGTCAAAGGGCTTCAGCGCATAAAAAAAAACCCAGATCATTTTTCAGAAAGCCAAAGCATGAACTCTTGATGCTTATTAAATGCAACATCTACATTCCTAAGGTCTGAAATAACATTTTTTTTTTTTAAATATTAGTAAGATCTACTTCAAAAATAATACTAGCCCCTGAAAAATGAACTAGTACTTTGCTTAGATTAAAAATCAACAAAATGCAAAACTCAGAAACGTATTTTGGGGGGAATGTTTAGTTTTGAAGGAAAACAGTATTTTTCAGGTTGTTTCAAAATATTTTCCCCACTCCCTTGGTTTAGCTGATGAAACGCAGTTACCCCAGGTCTGCTGACCTGGCACACGGTGTTTGTACCCCTTGATTTCAGCTCCACTGATGCTCCAGCGCTGACCTTGGTGTAGCCTCGCTGTCTCTGGGCTCGGTTTTCTGAGCTTTTCCTGGGTGTAAGGAACCAGAAGTGAATCTCATGGCTTTGGGACGTTGCTGCACAAATGGGGACTTTGATGAGTGCATTGAGACTGCACAGAAATATGTGAACAGAATAAAAGAAACAGGTTGGAGGATTACCCCGAATTGGCAACAGCCTTACCTCGTATGCGAGAGCAGAGTCAGGTTTAAAAAGTCTGTAATAATTTAATGTGCGTTATTAAATAATATAGATCCGGGTGCAGCTGATGGTGCTCCTGCCGCAACAGCACTGGCTTGTACCTTGTATTTTTAATAGCTGCCGATGTTCCCGTCTGTTTATTAATCTTGCCGTGAGCATTGTTCCGCAGCGGGCAGGCGCGGATGCCGATGCCAACGCCACCGTCTCAGCAGCAGATGGTTGCAAAGAGCCCAGGGGAAGGAAAACCTCCTCAGGCACCGGTCCCTGGCATGGGCACTGGGGAGGTGGTGGAGAAGCTGGTGGGGCTGCACACGTGGGCACCACAGCAGTGTCCTGCGCTGGGATCCTGCTTGGTGGGCAAGGGTGAAGCTGCTGTGATGGGGAGAGGGCACACGCGAGACCCACGTGGAGCAGAGGGGTTTGGGAGAGGATGGCTGGACACCTCGCCAAGCACTAGGACCCCATGGGGTGACCCTGTGCTTGCAGCAATGGAGGTTTCTGTGCTTCACCATCATCCCCTGAGAGGACCAACAACATCTCCCGCAAGCATCCCCGTGGTGCAGCTGTGGGGTGGCCGGTGTGGCACTGACCATGGGGTGGTCTGATCTGACCTGCCAGCCCTCGGCTCCTGCAGCAGCTCCAGGGTGATCTCAAAACTCCATAGGTTGGGCCAGATGACCCCTGAGGTCCCTTCCAATCTGGCATTTTTGATTCTGTAACTTCATCTGCTGCTTTTGGTGTGCCACAGAACAAGGTATTTGCACTGGCGGGACCCAATGGAAACACAGCCCTCAAAAAAGGGTGAGAAAAAAAGATTGTGATCCTAAAAGTAATAAAGCAGAGAAGCGTGGAGATAAACCAAGACAGCTAGGGATTTATTCAATGAAATCTATCACATTTGTCTGGGATCTGCTGAATAGGAGCCTAATCAGCTGTTAGAGACTATTTTTGCAGCACCTCCTCCATCATCTACTTTGTTCATTTTTTCCCATCAACCATATACGGCCTCCATGTCAAAACATCATTTTACCATTATTGTCTATTTCCAGGATGTCTTTTATTATCCTGATCTCATTTTGCAGCCCGGAAACTGGCACGGTGCTGGCTGTGCTCCCTCGGAGGTGTGAAAGCTGCCGCGGAGGGAGCAGCCTTTCTCCTCCTGCTCAGCCAGTCCTGCTCCTGCAAACCAGGGCCCTCCACCGAGGGGCTGGGTTAGATCCACGTCAGCCTGGTGTCCTCAGCGGCTGGACCTGCTCCGGTGCGCACGCAACTGTGGAAGATGGTTTAAAAAGAAATAAAAAATAATTAAAAAGTCTGAAGACATGATGAGATTAAATGTACTTGTGGAAGTAACTCCCAAAGTGTGTATTTTTCAGCAAAAGAAGGTAAAATTTCTGGACGAAGCGCACGGCACAACTTCAAGCCACGTCTCTCTTCACAGCAAAGTATTTCTTGTTCCTCCTGGTGAGGAGCCTGTGACTTTTCTTGGGGTGGTGGAACCTGAAGGCTCTGCTCCGAGCACGGCTGTGGGGAGCTCCCTCCGCAGAGCCTGGCAGATGGGCCAGCCTTGCCCTCCACAGCTTTCATCAATCTTGTGCAGTTTAGGCCGTTAAAAATTTAATAACAGCTGCAGCCAAAGAGAAGGATGGGGGGGAATGTTTAAAGGTTGTCCTGACTTAGAAACCTTTTTACATGCTAGCTAAAAGCCTGGTTAATGTGCCTCTGCTTTGCTAGACATACAATTATTTGGGTTTTAATCTATCAAAGAGATGCAGTTCTTCGGTTCTGGCCAGCTAATTCTCTGCCCTGGAATTTACACATCGTAATAAAAAAAACATTTAAGCCTTTGGGGAAATGAGTTGAGCTCCTTCAATTGCTGAATAATTAAGGGTGACCCTTGTCAAAGACATGGTGTGTGCTATATATCATTGGATTACCTGTCTGGTTGGCAGCGTTTTGCAGGCATTTTAGAGCTCTTATTATATGTTGTTTTTCATTTAGATGCAATTTCTTTTGTAATGAGGCAGAACTTATTTCCCAGCCCCTACAGGTGGCTTTGTCAGCTCTCCAAATTGTGCCTGAAGAGGCAGGTTCCCAATTGATCTCTCAATTAGGGCTTTGTTGGTACTGGATAAATGAGGGTTCACCTGCTTTGGACACAGCCTTGTCTGGTCGTTGGCCAAGGCTTTCACGTGAAAGGCCACACGTTAGAAATGGGTCCATCTCCAGTGTTGCCTTTTCCCCTTGACTCCACAGGCTGAGCACGTGGGCTGCGGATCGTGGCTGAAGCCGTGAACGCGTGAGCATTACAGCAAAGATTCAGGGGTAAATCTAGAGCAAACTATGTCATGAAGTCAGCACACCAGTGACGAGGTCTTCTTATGCAGCTTCTCAGAGAGGGGAGGTTTCGGGATGCAGATCAAGGTTCCGCAATAAGCCCGTCGGTTTGCTCAGTGCTGTGAATGAGGTTTGCTGTGGAAGCCCTCGGAGCTGCGTCTCACCCCTGCACGTGCCTTTGTTTCACCTGTCCAAGTAACGACGCCATCAAACACGGTCGGTGTCTGCCCTCGGGCATCGCAGTTGGTGGATCTCCTTCCTTAGGTCCCGTTATTTACCCTGCATGGCAGCGCCTTCTTCCAATGTGGCCGAGCTCCGCGGCGCCCACGGCCGTGGGAAGCGATGTGCGTGCCGGTGTTCAGGTGCCCACAGACAGCTCGATCCATCAGCAGCTGCTCCCAGCTCCATCCATCTTTTTTATTAGACAGGGCTTAGCTGACCCGGTCACAGCAGAGCGTGGTGGCCGTGTTCTAATATCTGCCTCTGTACTTTTGGTTACAGACACGTTTTGAGGAAAGAGCCTGCTCTGGAGGAAGGCAGAAGGTGGCATTGATCTTCTGAAGGGTGACCAGGAGACCTTGTACCTGCTGTTGGACAGAGAATCATCCCCCCAAAACGGCACGTGGCAGGGACCTGTCCAGGATCAGTTGGAGGGTCACACAGAGCACACCAAGAAAGGTAAGGGCAGGACCTGTTGCATTTGTTTTCACAAGAACTGCTCTACTTCTGTGTGGGAGAACCTCTTGCTGAAGCCGCCTGGTTATTGATGGTGCTGTGGCAGCTCCTCTCCCCCTCCCAGTCGCCAGGATGGGAACGAGCTCCGGGTTACTTCAAATCTCACTACTGGGACGTGCTCAGGTAGGACCTGATGGCCCAGGGCTCCGAGTTCTGCGCTGGAAAAATGAAGTGCTGATTGTGGCTATGGCTCCCATGGGGGCTGTCCGGTGCGGGGCTCGATTCACCTTTAAGTAGAAGGGGAGAAAACCAGTATTTGCAGTGCAGATAAGCCACCAGTTCACGCAGAAACACGATCTGTTTTAAGCAGGTAATTAACTCAGGCTTATTGACCACAGCCCAAACGCCTAATGGAAGAAGTCTGGAAACTGCTCAAAAAATTATTTCCTGCTAAATCAAAAGCTTGCTCTTGCCGAGATGAAAGAGAGGTTAATTCACAAAGATGGTCAGAAAGTTTAACAGCAATTTAATTTTTCTGAAATATGGATGTGTTACTATAGTCTGACATTATGGAGGAAATTGCAACAGTCCTGGAATAGACCTGCTGTCTAATTTTACTCCCATCATGTGTACGGTTGGGTTTTATGTGCAACAATTCATTTGATGGCAGGCTCCAAGTATTAGATTTACAGTAAAAATCAATGTGAGGTTATAGGCCCAGCCTGAATTTATGTCACTTTGACGCCGCACACACGAGACTCGATTCCTGCTTCCCCAACCTGCGCGTCGCCCGAGCCGGGGTCTGGCGGGGCCCTGGAGGGACCCTCGGCTGTGCCAAGCGTGAGATGGAGCCGCCCCAATCTTTGACCATCCTCATTGTAAATATTTTTTTGCCTCGTGTCAGAATTTCCCCAGTTGCTGCCAGTAGCTGCTTTCTTCCCCAGCCTTCTGGAGCAAAGCTAACCTTTCCTGACTTCTTTAGCTACTCTCCAGATCTTTAAGCAACAATAACAGCTGCTCTGTAGATGGGTCACCTCTTCTGATCTGATGGAAGAGTTTGTCTGCCGATGCGAACACATGGCAACAGAAATTAAATCTCTGCAATTAATCGTGTGGAAAGTATGGGAACAGGCTGGGTGAGTTCCGTGCTGCCTCTGAAAGGCGAGCTCTTCCTTTCCTTTGGTGCTCCACAGCTAGCAACCATTCCTTGATTTCTCACACTATTCCTCTGGATTAAAAATCTCCAGTATTAATTTCACTGTGTTAAATAAAGGCAGCGCTTATTACTGCTCTTGGTGTGTGCTACCAGGGCTTTGCAAAGCAGTTGTTTCAAAGGACAGTTCCAGGTGTGCCAGATGTGTGTGGCTGCCGTTGCTCCCAGCGACCGTGCACTAATCCATGAGTTTTCCGAGTTACACTGTTTAATATCAAAATGTTTGAATTAGCTTGTTACGCAATAACGCCAATGGACTGTCATATCCATTAATAATATTATGAGCTTTCCTAGGGAGCTGTAACCTCTTTGGTATACATGAATTCAGTAATAACTGTAATTATGATGAAGTTAATGTAAAACATGATGTCTCACTCTGCCAATTCAAGGGCAATAAGTGTGAAAAACAGCTTTTCTTCTGATTGCACGTTACTCGCTCTTCCCTCGGTTAGGAAGCAGCGCTGGGGTTTGGAGGGACGATGCAGCAGGATGAGCAGCTCAGTTAGTGACAATTCGCCTTCCCCAACACTGGGCAGTGGGGAGGGACCCACAGCACTCCCCCTCACGCCTTCCAGGCTGCCTGCTGGGGTCCACGCAGCCCCCCGAGAGCTGCTCTTCTGGTCATTCCTGCAGTCCTGGTTACAGCCTGGGCACAGCACCCGAGGCCAGCATCCCGCCTGGCTCGGGGGGCTGCCAGGGAAAGCAGTCCCATCGCAAGTGTGTTTGCATTGGGTGTTTGTGTCTCCTTGGCAGCCACCAGCTCTGTGTCCATCTTCCTTTTATGGCTCCAGCTTCATTCCTTAAATCCTTAATTTCCTCGCAGGAGGATCCAGCCTGGCTCTTGCTCCGCAGCCTGGGCGCAGGCTCTGCCTCCGAGCCCTCGCCGCAGCTTCGTCCTATTTACTGCGCTTTAAAATATCTCCACCGAGTCCATTTGCTTTTTAACGCAGCAGATGAAAAACAGTCCTGTCGAGATTTTTCTTGTGATTCTCTGCCAGTGACATCGTTGCAGTGATGCGGGATCAGAGCCCGGCAGAACCCAGGAACCCTTCTGTGGGATCTGTTGGGTGATGCGCAAGGAGGCCCTTTTATGCTTCTCTTCAGATGTGCCACCACAACGTGCTGCTTGGATCTTTCCCAGCAGTATGAGCTGAAGGAAACCTGGTAATGAAAAGAGCCTTGATGTTCACCTGCTCCTGCTTGTACTGGAGGAAAAAATAGAGACTTTCTTATTCAAATGCCTTGCTGGTTCCGCTCAGGCTGCCCAGATGCTGGGGGACGCGCGGCCTCACGTGCCGCGAGCACCTCTGGGCTCCATCCCTGTGCGTCCGCGCCTCTTGTAGATCAAAATGCTGAGCACAAGCATTTGATTCATCAAATCTTTTTAATGCAAAGCTAAAAATAGCTGTTTAAAGTCCTCAATCATACATAATTAGTGCTGCGTTTATTTTTTCCAACAGATGTTCTCTCCCTGTTGCGTTTGAACAGAAGAGCGTTGGGTAGTGTCTGTCTGCAGGGGCAGCCGGGGACCTGCAGGATTGGAGCTTTCCCAATGGAATGCTTCATGAGGACACTGCAGCAATTCCCCACAGCACCTTTGCTCCAGCCTCCACAGACACATTTTGTTTCCCACGGACAGGCTGAATTCCCCAGAGAGTTTTCACTTGGAAGTTTTAGAGGCGTAAGAGGTTAGTATGAGGAGATCCATTTCTCCTGCCTGGAGGCACTAAGGGAATTAAGATTGCCACGGGATGATGGATCAGCAGAATTTTCCCTAGGAGTTCAGATTAATGGGGATTATAGAAAAGTTGCAGTATATTTATCACAAGAAAAAATAATTAAATTCCTCCTCCCACCATCAGAACTGATTGTAAATTAGGTAAATCTGTTTTCCTTTAAAAGAATAATAACCATACATCAGACTTCCGGAATCTATTTCCCTGAGGGCTCCGAAAATGTATAGTATTAATCTCGGCTCCAGGAACAGTGCGGATCTCCTATGTTAATTATTGTGTGTCTTATTTGCCCTTTATATCTGGACTGATTAGGCACAGGAGTCCATTAGATAAGATAAAAAGCTGGGGGGTGAACCGGGGAGTTTGTGCTGATCCAGGTTTGGATCATGCCGAGGCACGGACGTGAGCCTGAGGAGCAGCAAGAAGGGCTCAAGGAGCCCCCAGACCCCCTTGCCCGGACGGTCCGTGTTTGCCGCAGCCGGGCAGGGAGGAGACAGGAGCTGCACAAAACTGTTGGCATTTTCCCTTCTTCACTTCTGTTGTGCATTTTCCTGAGTGAGCTGGCGCTGCCAGCGTGCACTGCCACGGCAGGATGGCAGAACAAAACCAGCCCTGAACCCGGACGGGTAATTAGCCTGCAAAAATCAAGACGCCGTTAAAGAGAGTTGTGACGTTTCCTTCACTTTCAAAGAGGCTGCCGAGCTTTGCAGGCTTTTCTTTCATCCTTTCCTTTCCTAGGTGTTAAATTATTCCTCGTTTTCCCATTGAGATGGCGACTACAATGAGCTGAAGGATCTGAGAGTGTTTAAAAACCCACGGCGGCCGCGGGCCACGCTCCACAGCAGCGATGCTCCGCGTTAGCAGCCGCTGCCGTGAGGAATAGGAGGCACTGGGACACCTCAGCTCCCAGCATGGCTCCAGCCTCTCCTCCAGCTTCATCTCTGTCCATGTCTGTCTCACCTCTGGCTCCGGTTTGAAGCCGTGCCGGCTCCAGCCTGGGACTCAGGGAGGTTTGCGGCTCAGCGCAGCTCTGCGTCCCTTCCCCAAAACCCGCCATTTGTTCCTGGTTCCAGCACAACGAGACCACAGTGAGGTGTGTTTGTGACATTTCATCTTCTCTGCGCAGCTCTTTCCTAATGAAGAGTTGGATTTCAGTAAAGGCAGGCCGACGTTTTACGCAGAAGCCCTGCCACCAAGGTCTGAAATGTTTAAAGCTGATTGCTTAGTAATGGTTCTGGCAAAAAATGATAGAGGGCTGGATGTACAAAACACCAGCGTGAGCCCGACTTGATTCCACTGCCCATGAATGTTTTAACCTCATTTATCCTCTAGGTACTTACAGAACCATTTTACATTTGTGCACTTAAAGGATTAAGTAAAATAAATGGAGATGATTATTACTGCCCAGCAAAGCTAATGTTCAAAGACACGGTGTTTCGTTGCAACTGGAATTGTATTTGCGCTGTTTCCATGCTCCACAGGCTTTCCAAAAAGGGGATGATGAATCACCCGATCTCCAGCTCTCTACTACTAATGAGAAACCTCTTAGCAATATG
The DNA here is from genome assembly GCA_013400335.1 of Eurystomus gularis. Taxonomy (NCBI): domain Eukaryota; kingdom Metazoa; phylum Chordata; class Aves; order Coraciiformes; family Coraciidae; genus Eurystomus; species Eurystomus gularis. The sequence continues at coordinate 821,504 of VZZY01022873.1, forward strand.
CTGTTTATGGGCCTCTCTCAGGCAGTGACTGGTACACGGATGCTCCTCTTCGGCATCAAAGAGCGATGCAAACGGCGTGACACACGCAGGCGCCGCTGCACAGCCTGCAAACGCTCCATGTGTGTGATGTGTAGGGACCCTGCCTGTTGTCCCTTCAGCTATGGGTGGGAGTAGTGCAGCCTCGCTGAATAGTTACAAAGCAATGATCTCTGATAGTGCAACAATCCATTTTGGAGGCTCGGTCTCTGAAGTTTAAACTTGCCTCAGTTCTGAAGGCTTGAAATCTGGAAGGTGCCGGTTTGCTCCGTATCTTCCTGGTTCCTCAGTCCGTGTCACTCAGCCTGTTGTGTAAGGGGAGAATTAATTCAATGAATATTGTTGCTGAGCTTTGAACCTCGCAGGCAAAGCCCTGTGGTTCTGCAGAGCCTGTGCTGAAGAGCAGCTCCCTGGCGAGGGGAGCATCGTGCCAGGCGGGGTGGCCGGGGTGGCTTCACTCTTTGGAGCCATTAGTGCCCGGTCAGTGGACACTGGGTGCCCGCAGCCCTCTGGCACTGGCTCCGGAGGGCTCTGTGTGCCCGGGACACGTGGGCTCAGCAGAACATGGGCAGACCTGCCCACGGGAGCCTCTGCAAGTGCTGCTGGAAGCAGCGAAATGAAACCTGCTCGTGGCAGCCTGGGCTCCTTTCGTGCTTCTTGGGGGTGGGATGCCTCCTTTGCTATTGCGCCTGGGTGATTTGGAGCTTTCCTAAATGGAACAGAGAGGGGAGAGCCATGCCTGTCAAACCCCTTCCAGTTCTGCTTTCCATCTGCTGGCTCAAATGCTTAAGATGTGCAGCGCGAGCCCTCTCTTGGGTGCAGCTAATGCATCGAGAGCCCTTTGCTGTATTAATGGCATTATTTCCCTCCGGCTGTGAAGTACTTGGGGCTTGCATCATGACAAGGTTCAAGCACTCGGCTGTCAGTCCAAGGTGCTGGATGTCTGTTTTCAGAAAGCTGGTTCTCAGCTGCATGGGAGGGGAAGAGGAAAGATAAACAGAACTTTTTTAAAGAACAGAAAACACTTCAGCCCCTGCCAGCACCTTCAGACCCTCTTCCCTGCAAAAAGCCTTTCTTGGGAGCACCAAAGCACTGGGACTCTCCAGGACTTGCCTGCAAGGTTGGCATTTCTCCCCAGCCAGCAGAAGTTGTGTTTAGACATGCACCCTGTGAGCTGACCCATCAGTATGTCTAGAAACCTCCAACACCCCATCCCAAAGGCACGCACCAGCTCGGGCTGCTCCTTCTGTGGAGCTCAGAGCTCCCTAAGGAGGGTCCTGTCCCTGCCTCGTGTCCCCTTCCTGCAGGTCTGAACCTCCCCAGATCAGCCCAGCAGCAGATATTCTCCTCTCAGCATCTCAGCACGTGTACTCCTGGCCTCTCTCAGCATCTCGGGGCAAAAATTTAACCTGTTACTGTTCTGACTCCTTAGAAAACAAATCGCATTGGAATTATGAGGAATTTACAGAAGCACTTTTCGCTTTAAATGTTTTTAATATATATTTTAATACTCATCAGTTTTTCCTAGCTGCCTTTCTGAACACTGGAAGAAAAGGTACTTTTTCCTCTGTGAAATAACGCTGCACATGTGGCCAGGGGCTCTGTCTCTGCGGCAGCAGCAACCAGAGATGAACGTGCGTTTTTCCTCTTCTCTGGGGCATCCAGGCGTCAGCCACTGCTGGAGGCAGGCTGGTAAACAAGGCAGAGGAAAGCGAGTCCTCCTCCCCTTCCCATCCCAGCCCCTCTGTGTCACTGACGAGGACAGCGAATCTTGTATTTTCAAAGCTAGAAAGTGGTTATTATTTTGGTTGCACTTATTAAAATTGTTTGGAGCCGTGCTTTGTGAATAATGCAGAAGAGCTCAGGAAGCGAGAAGCCGCGTGTGCTGTCGAGCACGCGATAGACAGTTGTCACAGTAACTGCTCAGTTTTGCCTGCGGTTGGTTATTCCATTAGAGCTAAAGGCAAAAAAAAAAAGGAATTGCGGATTCATCTGAAGTTTGGCAGCACAAAGTCTGTTCCAGATGTGTCGTCCAGGCTCAGTGCACCCGTGCCAGCGAGGCAGGAGGTGCTGAGGCCAGCAGAGGAAACGGCTCTCTCCTGTCTATTTTAAATTACCAATAAAATCCTCTAGTTATTAAATTAGTTCAAATGACAGAACTGTAATTCTAAGTGAAAATCCCAATCCTGCCAATCTTAATTTACGCATATATCCCGTGGTGCCACTGGCACGACTAGAAACCTGTGCCTGAGGGAGGAATGTTTAGAGAAGCAATCACATTTAATATTTAGACTTTTAACAATGAGGAAATACTTAAAGGTTTGCGTATTTATGACTTTCATACTCCTTCCATTCCCTGATGATCCTTTATCTTCTCCAAACAAGATTCCTTCGGCAAGTGGCAGCAAGATGCTCGAGTCTCAAATGCGATTACGAACCTTGAATCAGTGTTTGGTTTGACGTGGGGACTCGAGCAGCAAAGGGTTGTTCTGCTTGGTCATCTCCAGGATAACACGGCTGAGCTTTTTCACTTCTTCGGTAGGACGCTCACAAGAAGCCGTCCGGATTATGCCGTCCTGCTGCTCCCTGTGGCACTGGAAGTAGGGCAGGAGCAGCCGGGGGAAGCTCTGTCCTCGGATCCAGAGATGTCAGTTCCTCGTGGGCTGAGGGCTGGGCTGAGGCTGGACACAGCCTCCCTGCGAGGCTGGGCACTGGCTCCGTGGGGCTGGGCTCAGCCGTGCCGCTACTAAAGGTTTATCCGGCCAGAGTGGGTTTTGCCAGCGTTATAGAAAAGCACTTGATCATGCAGAAGCAGGGAAACGGGCTGGGGGAGAGAATATCAACGTCGTGCTTGCCCTGGGCGCAGCCAGAGCTTTTGCTGATTCAAAAAGTCTCCACAAGATTCATATTAATCTAGTGATTGACAAGATCCTTGAACATAATTACACATATTAAAAACACTCTGAGTTCTGCCCAACAGCAATTTGGGAGAGAAGCTTGATTTACTAATTTAACTGTGATTTCTTGTCTGCTATTATAGTGAGTCAGAAAGACGGGAAACCTGCTAATTAAAACTCATAACACTTCTGAGCAATGCAGAGGAGCAACAAACTTACATCTTGCAAAGCAAATACTGATGGAGCCTTCCAAAAAGAAAAATTGGGAAAAAAAATGCTGTTGCCCTGGAAAGCAAGACTCTCCTTGTGCTTTTCCTAGGAGAAAAATACGGGAAAATTATAACATACACGTTATTCTTGCTATATTGAAATCCTGTCCTTGTAGCCAGAGCAAAACTATAACAATAGGATGCTGGCTGCAATTTGCCTTTGTTTTTGCTGGCAAAAATCAAGGCAAGAAGGTTGATGAGGGTGTGGACACGAAGCGATGGGATGGCAGCAGCCTGCCTTGGCAGGAGCAGGCGCACGTGTGAGCGAGCCACAGAGAACTAGGACTTTTGTGTGTTTCTTCAGTCTCCCACTCAGCCTCCAAATGTCCTCCAATGTCTGGAAATATGTCATATGAGGAGCGCCTGAAGGAACTGGGATTGCTTAGCTTGGACAAGAGGAGACCTCGTTGCTCTCTACAACTACCTAAAAGGAGGTTGTAGCGAGGCTGGTGTTGGTCTCTTCTCCCAGGTAACTAATGATAGCATGAGAGGTAATGGCCTCAAGTTGTGCCAGGGGGGGTTTAGATTGGTTATCAGGAAGAAGTTCTTCACTGAAAGAGTGGTGAGCCATTGGAACAGGCTGCCCAGGGCAGTGGTGGAGTCACCATCCCTGGAGGTGTTCAAGGAACAGGTGGATGTGGCACTTTGGGACATGGTCTAGGGGTTAGGGAGACGTTTGATGAAAGGTGGACTAGATGATCCTAGAGGTCTTTTCCAACCTAAATGATTCTGTGATTCTGTGAGTGGGGTATTGGAAGTACCAGACGTTCAGCTGGAAGGAGCCTGTGCCTGAGGAGAGCGGCTCGTTTTTAATTAGCCAGAGCCTGTGTTAAGTATTGTTAACCAAGATTGTCAAGGGCTGAGTGATTGTTCTGTAATTGTTAAGGTTCTCCCACAGTTGGCATTTCTCTGCTCTTTATTTTAAGCAAGTCTGACAGAAAGTTGATGACTTTGGGAGATGGGGAAGAGTTGCCTCTTCCCCGGGATGGGGCTGGGCAGAGCCGTGTACCCCATTGCGGGCTGCTCTCTGGGACAGAACCGCTTCACCCCAGCACATGGACACCGGCCACCCCACAGCCTCTGTGGGTGGGCAGCTCTCTCCTGGGACGGGCAGGGCTCGGCTCACCTGGGGCTGGTTGGGTGATCACCCCCAGCTGCTCCTGGCCTTATAAAAGCAACCTGTGACCCTGGCCCAGACTTTCCCAGTGGTCGTGGGAGGACGGCTGAGCTTTGCAAGCTGCGTGGATGGGCTTCCCTCAAGGGATGTTTAAGGTACTTTCAAACTTTCCCTTTAACAAGAAAAGGTTTCTTGAGTTTTTATTACCATTCATAAAAGATAAGCAATGCATCCTGTAAGTGTTTCTTTGCTTGATAGTAAAAGCTGATCGGAAGGTCTTGGTTTTAACTCTTAAGTAGGCTTGAGTAACAAGTGAGCTTGTCTGCTGGAGGAACAGGGCCATGGTCAGTGCCAGAGATGCCGGGAGCCCCCCCCCCCTTCCTGTGGGACTTGCTGCCAGCCCAGAGCTGCCCTGGGGACCCTGCGGGGAATGGACTGAACGTTATGACCAAGGTGCCTGGAAACAGGCCTTGCTTCCCCTTCCTAATGACCGTAAGTTAAGGCAGAGAGCGGCTGTGCCTTTGGGGGACTCTAGAAATAGGAGAAAAATCTCTGCCTTTTTGCTGGGAGGGAGAGAAAGAGGTGGTTAAAGCGCAGGAGGAGGTGAGCTATGGGTCTGGTTGGATATCAGCCTCCCAAGAGACTATCAAGCTTAATTCATTCAGCTATAGTGTACCTATAAAGCTTAATGTTTCTATCCATAATGTGCTTGTTCAGGCTAAGCATATTGATCTCTCATGGAAAGCGAGTAGAAAGGGACTTTCCACGCTGTGTGTGGGCAGGGGGTGGCTGGGTACCAGCCTGCTGTGCCATGGGGAAGGGGCTGCCTGCATCCTCCCTTCCCAGAGCCTCCCCCCGTCCCCAGCGAGTGCCCGGCTCTGCTGCAGGGAACCAGCAGTCGTAAATCCAGTACCTGGCAGCACAGTTGTGTAGTGTCCTCCCAGAGAGGTATGTTAATGGCCAGAACTGTTGCTTTTCTGGAGAGCGTGCCAGGGAAGGCAGAGCAGAACAAAAGGCAGCAGCCCCGGGAGCGCTGCAGGTTGGTGCCTGGGAAGCATCTCTGCGACAGGCGAGGAAGTCGGAGGTGAAGCTGGGAGAGGTTGCATTCCATGGCTAACGAGCTGCAGGCTCAGCCAGGAGGTTGCTTTGCAGGAGTGAGGACCTGGCTGCGGGCTGGCCGGGATGCACATCCCTGATTAGGTGTCCTGGGATGGCCGAGGATCCTGGGGCAGCTGGAGCAACGCTCCTAAAAGCGTTTGCAAGTTTTATGTCTTGCATCCATAATGGCTCGCTTCTGGAAGCACTTTCCTTCCTGTTTGATTGCATCTCCTAGTCGGAGTGCAGAAGGTTTAAATGGATCACAGCCTTCTGAGTAAACACCAGTCAGATGTGGCAGAAGGATGCTGAAAGCGCCTGCTTCCCCCGGCAGCAGAACCTGCTGCGCTCCCATCTCCTGCACCTCCTCCCGAGCTGGCATCTCAGTGGGGTTAAACTTCAGTGTGGTGTGGGCAGAAATAAAGAGCAGAAGCTTGACTCTGTGCTGTGCTGGAGTGGCTCGTATTGCGGTGGTGAAATAAGGAGCTGCCGCCCAGGTTCCTCCCCAGGTTAGGAAGGAAAACACCCGAGTCTTTGCCATGACCAGCTCTGGCCTTACGAGGAGTTGGTCGTTCCTCATCAAATACCCGTTACTTTAAGCAACTAATGTCAGATGAAGATCAAGCAATGCTCTGGTCTAAACGTCATGCCTTTCCCTGTAATAATTACTGTTCCACTCAGTGCATTAGAGAGGCCTTTGACTTCGCTTTGAAACAGGCATTGCTGACTGGTGCCAAAGACAGTGGCTAAAATGAAAAATCTTTGATCTAACTCAATGTCACAACTTCTTCTCTTTTTTTTTTGTATATTAACATAATCTCTGTGCTGAAATTAATCTGTGGTGTGGCTGCAGTGTGTTGAAGATTATATGTATTAGCATTCAAGATGATGACTTTTTTAAGCAGTAGCAATTCTTACTTTTTAAACAGCTCCTGTTTTAGGAGTTTATCTATTTCACCCTACAAAATATCCTCAGGAAAAGTTGAGGAGCTGTTTGCAGAGAACCCATGTTTACTCCTTTGGGTAAAAGCAGTAGTAGGTGTGGGAGCTGGCACCGAGCGTACCCCGGGCTCTGTGCTAGACGTCTAAGGCTGGGACAAGGCCAGGATTCTGAACATTTTGCCCTTTATTCAGCTAGTTGTGGAGGCCTGGAGATCTTGTTTAGCCATGAGAAATTGCATTAACAGGACGAAAAATATCTGCTTTACACAAAACATCAGAATGTGTTTAATTTGGGGGTTTTTTTTTGCCTCTTTAGCTAACAAAATAAATGAATGCTGTATTCAGAAGGACAGTATTTTCCAGCAGACTCATTAAAAGAGACTGTAACTGACATCTGATGCTATTAGCAAGAATATATATCTCTTAATTAAAGTATTTCCATCCAAAAGTAAAATGTCCATTCTATAAGTCTATTAATATACAGTTCATTAAACTAGAAACAACTATATAATTACAAAACAACAACAATTCATTAGTCTTAATGGGATTTAATAAAGTTCCTAAGTAAGGATTCTTCAGAGAATTAATTACAATATATACTAATCAGGGCAAAAAAAAAAAATCCAGTTCATCACTCAGATATATTTCTCTGATTCACGAGCTGTGAAGCATCAACAACTCTCAGAACATCCCTCGGCAGCGCGGGATTTTTTCCGAGCCCACGGCAGTGCTGGCTGCCAAGGCTGGACAGTTTACAGGAGAATGCCTCTTTGTTTTGTAAACACCATATTTCCAAGAGAAAGCAGCATTATTAACCACGTTGCAGCTGCAGACGTGGTGCGGGGAGGTGCTGGGTGCCGGAGAGCCTCGGCAGCCTGAGCCGGCTGCTCCGAGGTGTCGGGAACGCGAATCCCATCGCTCCCGTCGGTGCTGCTCTGTGGTCCTCCCCATCCAGGTCCTGTTCTGAAGCCGGCAAATCTATAAAGGAGAATGTCTGACTTGTATAGTCCTTGGCAGGGTCCCTTGTTTCTCATCAGGGATTTTTGTCCATGTTTTTTTTCGGTTAGCCATTTTCTTAGTAATTAAACGGCAGCTTTCTGCAGGCTCCGATTGAATTATCGAGTGACGCCTGCCGCAATACCGGCAATAAAAGGGAAAAGGTGTGTTATTTTTAATGCAAATGGCTTCAATTCAGACATATTTGATCAAATTCAACGGGCAATTAAATTATAAATGAATAAAGTGAAAGGGCCAGTGATATAACGAACGACACTGTCGTTGTGGGTGTCGTGTTTAAGGGAGCCTGTCTTTCAGAAGCGACACGGGGAGTGCGAGCGTTGCCTGTCGCTGGCTGTGGGAAGTTGGGAGCGAGGGTTTTTAGAAGATGGCAAAACCCTCGCAAAAAACCCCTGGCAAAACCAGTATCGTTTCTAAATGGCACCTGCAGAATACGCAGCATTAATTCTTGCTGTTGTAGCAGAGCAATTTATTGCTGTGTCATAACGAGCAGGGATGATGGTGGAAATGGGGGGGCGTGGGGTGACCGGGCGTTTTGCTCTTCTCAATGTGGTCTCCCACCAAAGGGGGAACCAAATGAATCTGTTCTTTGGTTCATGTTGTGCTCCTTGGGTGTAATCCAGAGTCCCACAAACATCTCTGTCCGTGGAGCCAGCCCCCGTTTTCAGTCTTGGAGAAACTACCAGGTAGCTGTTTGAGAAGTTCAAAACCAGTGCCGTTTTGGGACCAAATGAATCCTGCATGTTTTCAGTGGTGGGATGTTCCTGAGGAGCCCTGGTGCTGCTGCAGGTTTCCCTGGGCTGGGAAAGGAGCTGCTGGTGGCCCGGTGCTGGGCTGGGTGCTGAGCTGCTCTGCTGCTGGTGCCTCCACAGGTGCTCCTGCTCCCCAGCACCCATCTGTGGTCACCCCTGGAGCGTGGTGCCCCTCCAGCCTGGCACTGCAGCTCCGAGCAGGGGAACGAGCTGGGTGTGAGCACAGAGCACTGGAAATCACCAGGGCTGGTTTGTCCTGGGAGCACTCGGTGACTTGCATACTGCGAATAAATCTGTAAATCCATAAATACAATGAGTAGAAGTCCCAGCTCTCTGGCTCGCACCACCCAGCTTAAGCCTGGTTTATGTTCGTTATAAAGCGATCCTTGAGGTAGTCCCTGCTGCGGTGTCACAAGCGCGGTGATAGGGATCTGCCTTCTCTGGTGCCTGATGTGCACCTCTAAGGGGGTTTGTACGAACATGTTGAAATCCATGTTGACATCCTTGACTAAAAGGACAAACCCGCCTTATCAGCCTGACTCCATCTCCCCGTCTCAGGCGCTTTAAGAAATACAGAGGACGTACGTTTATCGCAGCCTGGCATTAGGCAGCTCCCCGCGTGGGATGGCAGCGCTGCACCTCGGGAAGGTCTTTGGAGTCGTTTTGTGCTATAGCTGTATAACGACGTCAGCATCCCTCGTGAAATCCCGGGCCGCTCACTCCCTCGGATAACATATCCCTTTATCTCCTGTAGTGGGGATGCCTTTTTTCTGCCTATTTCCTGATTATTTTTTTGTACCTTTCTGCTGCCATGTCACCAAGCTGAAAAGATTAATAAAGAATGATTAAGCACTGGAGAGAATATTTTACAGTGGTAGACTTAAGGAGCTCAGGCTGTTTATCTTATCAAAAAGAAGCTTGTAACTTAATTTCAGTGGCTAAGTAGCTTCGCAGGGAGGAAGGTCCAGGTACTGAAAGGCTTTTTCTTCAGAAAAAGGCACAAAAAGCCTCAATAGCTTTAAGCTGAAGCCAGAAAAATCCAATTAACGAGGCAGAAATTTTGAACTTTGAGGATCATTAATGGGGAAGTTTGGCTAGCTCCTCCCTTCTCTGGATGTTTTTGGATCCACATCTAATGCTTTGCTGGGGGAGCTGGTCTGATGGTGCTCAGCAACAGAGGCAAGAACTAGATTGTCTGTTACCTCCTGGGCATCCTACAAGTGGGTCTGCAAATATCCCATGTTCTTCCTGAGATGCTTCCCCTCGGCTGGGATGTGCAGGGTTGATCTGGCAGCTGAAGCACTGGCTGATGGGTCCTGCAGAAGTCTTTGTTCAAACCAGTGTTACTTCCCAGGGTGCTTTTCTCTGTCTGGGCCTGGCCACTCCATGCCAGGTCAGGGTCTGTTTTCTGGGGAGGTCTTGAAATACCGATACCAGAAGGGAGACAGAGACAGCAAACCCCAGCAGCACATTCCCATCTCCAGGCAGCGATGTCTGAGGATGCAGTGCAAGCATCCCACGATAAGCTTTGCATTTTTAAAGGTTACTGACTCAGCCTTTGTGAGCTGGGAAAGCAGCTTAAAAGTACGCAGAGACACTAATTGGTCATTTGAACTTTGCCTGAAGGCCCCTTCCAGCAGGGACAGTAGCTCCTGCTGACTCAGGGTGGCTGAAATGAAAAGAAGGCAGATTCCACTAGAGAAGAGTCACCCAGGAGGAGGAAGGCCAGGGGGGCCGGCTGCTCTGGACAGGGACTTCCAGTTCGTCTGGGCAAGGCAGTCCTGCCCCTTTGCTTCTGCAGGAGAACACAGATGTGGAAACCTTCCCTTCTCCCCTGGTTTCTCTGCTCGGTCCTGCGCAGGTTTTAGCCTCAGGAGATGAGCAAGGACATTTCTTTTCTCTTTGCTCTGTCTGCTTGCAGAGGTGGGTTTATGGAGGATGGGTTGGGAGGAGCAGATGTGGACAGATATGCAACAGCAGCTTTCTCTACATGCCTGACTGTAAATGGTGGTAGGTGGGATCTGTAGTCTCCTCTCCTGTGGTCTTGGGTGAAGCTGTTTGGATGTTAAGATACCGAAGAGAAACCTGCGAACGCTCCACTGGGACACGAACATGGATTAACTGTCTGCAATTACCTGTGGTCTAGAAAACCATGGGTGAAATAGGGGGACTGGGGCGTGCAAGGGCTAAAATCAGGCCATTGCTCTTTACCCAGCCAACGTGCTCAATGTTACGGAGTTATTTCTGAGTGATAGTGTATGATTTTTGCAACAACTAACCTATAGCAACAGGGTTTTGCAAAGTATTTATCAACGGGAGCCAGAGCAGGATGTTGCCATGGAGATGGGAAATAGCTGGGTGATTTTTTATTTTTTTTTTTAATTTTTTTCTTCTGCAAATATATTCTTGCAGAACACAAACGGGGAAAGAAAAGGAGCCATGTTGTCTCTGAAGAAGTAAAAACTTGTGTTTTAGGCTGTCACACAGAGGCAAAGCTGGTTCTCTTGCACCGTGGGGCTGGGGTGTATCGTGCCAGGCATGAACCCAGAGCTGGGCTCTGCAGAGCAGCCTGCAGCTCGGGGGGGCCCTGGGATGCTGAGGCCCCCGGTGAAGTGACCGAGTTAGAAATAAGAGCAGTAGATTTTCCTGTCACTGAAGGTCTATGTAAATCCAAGGTCACCAGAACCACTTCTGTGGCTGCTGCTTATCATTTAATGAAGATAAAAAAGAGCAATTAAGTTTAGTCTGGCAATTTGGCACATTAGCATTAATCTTCAATGAAATCAGAAGGTGTTTGTGTTTTGTGTAAGCTCGGCTCATGTATCATTTTATTGCTAACAAGCAGAAGCCATAATTACTCTTCTATTTGACAGAATTTGTGGATGGTTTTATTGACAGCTCCCCATGTTATTTATGCATACAAGTCATTTACTTAACGGAAACTTTGAGTGTTTATTCAACTTCCCTAATTCACATCCCTTTCTCCCTAGCTACAAAATACTACAATTTCCTAGAGGACAAATATTTATTTTTTAAATAACTTTATACATTTGAGAGTATCCCATAACATTTTGGGGAAATAAAGCCGGAAACATTCATTTCTGGAACCGCCTTAGAGCGAGCTGTAGCCATTTCCTGAGCCTGGGGGGGTGATCGGGTGCCTTGGTGCTGTCTTGGTTTGTTTTCAGTGTTTGCCTGTAAACTTGCAGGGTTTAGCTGGCAAGCAGGAGAGGAGCGGAGCACCAGCAGCCGGGCAATTCTGGAGCAGCTAATTGGGAAAAAAAGCTACTGGAAGCCATGCAGGGATGCGCAAGGGCTCGGGGGGGTCGTGCCTCTGCTCCAGGAGCCACGCGGCCACACAGGTTGGCTCTGCTAGGAACATATTTAGTCCATGTTTGGGTTTAAAAAAAAAAAGAGAACTTAAACCATGTAGACAGAAGGTGAAAGGGATAAAGCAATGGGTTCTGACCACGATGCTTGGCCAAACGCGCTGATTTGGCGCTCCTGGAGCAATGCCTGCATCCCCCCCGGCAGCCGGCCACGCCAAACCCGGGAAGGCTGCGGTGCCACGGCGGCAGGGCCACGGGCAAGGCTGGGCCTGCCCCCCTTTGGACTCATTCGTCAGTTCTTAAGTACTAGTATCGTCCTAAAGTGAACTGCTCTTGCTGTTTACTTAGCAGTGCGAAGATCTTTTTATGGTTTTATTGTACAAAAAGAATAAATTTGAAATACATTAGGAGTGGCCTTAACGGCTGCGTTATACTGATGGGTTGCATGGATTGCAGTTGGCATCCATGACTCCTCCTAGCACTTAATGACACAGTTTTAATGTTTTCTATTTCTTTTTATTAAAGAATATCCCACAAGACCATAGGGTGTATTACAGGGCTGGGGGTATATGAGGCATTCCTAAACTCGTAGCAACGCTGTATGTTAAATATTCATAACTGCAGCTACCGCTTGCTGTTGATGAGGACATTCATTTTTCCTCTGGAAGCACAAGAATTATTTGTGGCATTTATTGTCTGCAGGGATGCTTTTACAGAAAAGTTTGGGACACCGTTAAGCACGGTGCATGCTTTGGGTTTATACCCTTCTGCAACAGGGAAAATAACGCCCAAAATATAATTTAGTTAAATAGTGTTTCTCAGGACTGCACTTACTAATGCAAGAGAGACGACTGGCGAGGATCAAACGACAGAGGCATGCGCAGCCATGAGGCCGCCCAGCTTGGGCATTGCCCAGGACTGATTTTTACATTGGTTTTGCATGTCTGTTATACAGAGAAGCCCATAACGAGATGAAACGCTCCCCTGGAGAGCCCCTTGTAGGGCTGAGACCCATCAGAGGGAGAGATAGATCATGGTGCTAAAGGCACTTTTGGCAGACAATCTCCAGCTGGAATGGAAGCCTGTATGAAATGGGCTGCAGTGGAGATAGCCTGGTCCTCGTGCCAAGCCAGTTCACCCAGCGTGAACTGTATCCATCGCTGCCTTGCTCCAACACGCGTTAGTCCTGCTTCATCGTTGCTGTTGAGATGGGCCTTCCACGAGCGGCGGCTGTAGGGCCTGTGGGGAAGGCGTTCCTGGAGGACGTGCCGCTTTGGGAGCCCGTCTCTGCCGAGGCAGCCAGGCTTTGTTCCCACACAGCCCCTCGCCGTGCTCTCCGCGGGCCCCCAACCTCCTGCCTGCTTGCTGTTCAGAGCTCTGTGCTGGAATTTAAACTGAGCCAAGTGGAACTTAAGATTTGAGATTAAATCAGTGTAATTAGCTGGAGCCTGGAACAAATCAGGAGCTTGAAGCAGTGCCTGATCCGTTACCTTCAACGCCCCCTGCTCTGTGCCCTGCTCCAGCCTGGACTCGCGTCTCTCCTTTGGCTGCGGGAGCTTTTCTCTTCATCAGAAAATAACGTTTCCCTTTCTTCAACCCACCTATGTCGACTGGGAACGCAGAAGCTGCGGAGCCCTCAATGGCGCAGGGCTGCGTGGGAGCGTATGTGCAGAGGGTTATTGTTTTAGCGTTAATGGCATTTCTTGCAAATTATGGGGTGCTGTACAGCGTTCTCCCCGCTGCCATCTGTGCAGATGATCCTCACCCTTTGCTTATGCTGCGCTGCGAGGTCAGGCCTGATGGAAATGTTCTTCCCCATGTTGGAGCACAGCTGCACGGTTCTATTCTCTCCCTGGTAGGGAAGTTGAGCTGATTTCTGGAAGGAAAAGCTGCTTTTTCTCTCTCGGTAGCAAAGTGCAACATGTTATTACCAGAGTTCAGTGTGTCTGAAACCAGAATGGACCATTGCATCACTCCATGAGTCCCAGGCCACAAGTTTTCATCTGCTGATGCTGCTGGTGCTGTAACCTGGGCTGGGCTGAGGTAAAGACCCCAGTGCCTGGAGCAGGGGAGAGGCTGGTGGAGCACCCATGTTCCTACCAGCGACTGCTGCTGTGAAAAGCCCAACTGAGGGTCCATTTGGCTGCTTCTCCTTTGCAGCTAAGGTCCTACATGAGCAATGAGTCTCTGCTAAGCCATATGCCTGTTCCTCAGACACCAGCTCAGCCAAGGTGTTGCCCTTCCAGCAGCAAGGAGTTAGGAAATGCCTAGGGAATATCCACCAAATTATCCACCTCATTTGGCCGTGGGGGGAATGAAAGCAAACCACGAGCCACCTCGCTGCAAACCACGAGCCACCTCGCTGCTCGTCTGCTCCAGCCTGCTTGGGGTTTTTTTTCTAAAAGAACCTTGTTCTGCAGACAACTGCTCGCTGCACCAGCCGTGTGGTTTCCTCTCGGGTGGGATAGCATAATAACAAGTGTTAGCTGCATTGGGGGAGCCCTGTGGGAGTTCATCCTTATGAATAATCTAGGCACTGTCAACTCCTATCTTCTCCTTTCTGCTATGGAGAAGGGTAGAGGATGACAGGGGATGAGCGGCTAGTCCATCCGGTCCTGCTTGGATTTGGAGGTGAAGAAACGAGGGGGCACAGGGAGAGCTTTGGCGTTGATGCACCGCTGTACTGCACACAAAAAGGCAGCAGTTCAGTTCGAGTACATTTGCTTGCTGCTTTTTTATTGGACCTGAAAAAGCTTATACTGATATTATGAGGTCTTTGGCTCTTTGAAACAGAAGCACTGACCATGAAGCCATCTCATATGCGGGAAGCCCCAGCTGGGAGCTCAGATTTCACTGTGGCTGGAGAAAAACTGTCTTGATCTTACATTTCCTGGACATAACTCCCTTTGCCACTTTCCCTGCTGATGGCAGTTCCTTGCTGCAGAACCTCTCCGCTGCTATTCCTGTGCCCCTGGTAGGGTCCTCCACTACATCTAGTGCTCCTCTGCTCCTTACCCATGCCATCCATCCATCCATCCAGCAACACTCACCGACCCTGCCTGCCCCGGGAGATGCAGCCCTCTTGCAGCACAGTGGAGTGTGTTGACAAGCCATATGGCTGCCCCATGGCCAGGGCATCTGCTGAGGCTTCTCCAGCACCGATTTGTGAGTGTGACGCTTCCCTGGGCCTTGCGCTCGGCTGGGGCTCTGTAAGTGTGAAGAAACCAGCCTCTTTCCTGGGAGGAAGCGTGTAGGTACCTTCTGTACCTCCACCTGCCACGCAGCCATCAAAGCTCTCTCCTATGTACTTGTGGAGAAGGCGTGGACACAGAAGCTCTGAGAACCTCAAGTTGTCATGGTAGGAGATGAAAGTACAATACCCAGAGTCTGAAATTTTTGGCTTACAAAATGACATGTTGTGTCTAGATGGAGGATGAGTCTGAGATTAAGAAGTTGTTTATTCATTATTTCTGTTTAAAGTCTCTTTGGTGACTCTTGCTTTTGAATTTGGGCTTCACAAGTTTCAAATACTTATTCTGGAGAAAAAAGGACAGAAAGAGACAGGAAAGTTTTCAAAAGCAAATCTTGCCATCTTTCAAATGGAAGTTTTTGCTCTGGTTGGAGTTGTCGTCAGCAGCTTATACTCAGATCTCTGAGTGGAGAGAGAGAAGCAGGGTCCCAGATATGGCTGCAGCAGCTCTTCCTCAGGTGCCTGTTGGTGCCAGGAGCTTTACAACTGACATACATGCAAATATTTTTCCAGCTGAATTTCCCTTTCCAATGGGATGAAATAAGCCTCCAAATTTATATTTCCTTGTTTCTGGAACCATCTCTGGTTCTGAGGCCACAGTTTCTTGCCTGGTGTTTCAAGCATCCGTCCTTCCATTGCTAGCAGAAGGTGCTGGCAGCTGCAGAGGCAGCTTTGCTCATGCTGCAGCTGCAACATGCTGCACAAAACCAAAAGCCTTCAGCCTGGGACTCTGGTGCTGGGCAGAGCAAGGGCTTGGGTGGTTTGTTCCCCTGCCCTGGAATTACTTTAATTTCCATTTGTTGCCTGTGCCAGAAAAGTTTGTAGGCCTATTTCCTTGAAAGGCGAATAAATGAAAAACCAATCACTGATCACTGCTTGCTTTGTGCCAGCGAGCTGAAAACACCAGAACGGGTTATTTCTGTTCTCTCTTGGAAATCTGTTCCCAACACTCATGTGCAAAACTTGGAAAACAAGCCTGCTCTTTTTTCCTTTTGTATCTATCACCTTTACAAAGGCAATTCCTCCAGGATGACCTCAGTAATTTGTTAGAGATGACAAATCCTTTTCCAAAACCAGAAAGGGCCAAGTGAAATCTGCTGCAGGCATCTGCTCCTGCGAATGAGCAGACCTGAGCTCCCCCATCCCCGCGGGTCCCTCCCGGGCAGGGAGAGCTGTCCCTGGGCAGGGAGAGCTGTCCCCTGGCAGCTGCCGTTGGTTTGCCCCTTGGATGGGAAGAGCCAGCACAGGACCTAATGAGCAGTGATGTACCTAGAGATGATGGTTTTCCTTCATTTCCGTGATAACCCCATGTGAGCTGCCCATAATTCTCATAAAAGGACTATTGACATCTTTGGTTTGCTTTTTTTTCTTTCTTCTTGTTTAAATACTTGCACAATAATTATGGCTGCTCTTTCAGTGCAGAGGATCTTTCACGGCAGCTTGAGCCCATGGCCCTGATCATTCTTACAAAAGCTCTGCGGATCTGTATAAAGATGAGCAGAACAATCTAATCTTGAAAAAAGTGTACATATCGTATAAAATGAACAGATGGGTAGTGCGGAAAACTCCATTTAGATTCTACTTGGAAGGAGGTGGGTAATTCTCTGAACTCCTGAGAATCTCTTCTGTTTTTTAAATGAGCAATATTCTATACAGACAATGCGGGCGCAGGGGACCTTCACTGTAATTGAGGTGGTATGACTTGTTTACAGAGGCAATGATTATAAGATTATGTACTTTTCTATGAAATTTCTTGTCAGGGAGTCCAGCTGTTGGGTGGCAATAGCCATGCCTCCAGAAGCCTCTGCTTGGGGAGCGGGTGGAAGAGCTGCCTCCTTCCTGGGACGCGTTTTTCTCAATTAGTGTGATTGTTTCCACTGCTTCAAATCCTGTGCTGAAACAATTGTTGTTTTTTTTTTTTTTCTTCAATCAGCACTGAATTTTATTGTCTCAGCAGCTTGCATGCTTCTCCCCTCTGCTGGCTGTGGGTTTGCCAGGGCTCTGCGTTGGAGATGCCCTTGGTGGAGCAGGACAGTTCACCCGTGAGGACCAGGCAGCAGCAGCTCTTTGTTCGGGTGCATCATCTTCACATTGTGCCCTCGGTTACGCCTGTGCAGCTGCACTAAAGGGTAATGGGGTTGCACAGATGGAAGTTTGGCCTCCACACTCCCTGCGTTACTGCTGCTGGTGCCTGAAATGCTGAGCCTCGCGCGTCGGCTGGCACGACGAGCTCAGCCCTCCCCTCTGCAGTTTATTCCTCCTAGAAATGGAGAAGAGACTTGGGGTGAGCTCCCAAACCCCCATGGGGACAGTCTCCCTGGGGAGAGGCAGCGTGGTCTCCTGGTGAGGTGAGCTGGGTGTCCCTGCTGCCAGGAGGGGCTGCCCTGGCCACCATCCCATCCCATCCCAGGGCATCTCCTCAGCACACTCAAGCCCTTCCCTGGGCGCCTGTTTGCAGAGGGATGGGTGGGAGACTTAGTATTAAAAAAAGATGAAATCTTCCCAGCCTAACGCAGCGCTTTTACTGCGGAGTGGCGAGCTTTGAATTGCCTGTCCTGGAACAACATTGGTCTCTGGGGGGGGGAAACGGAGCGGAGAGAGAGGAAAAGGAAAATAGAATCTTAGTTAGATGGGCCTCGGATGATTTCACAGCCTGTTTAAAATGCTCGAGCCGTTTTCCCCGCCGGCTGCTGCGGTGTCGGGAGCCCCAGGCTGACCGGGAGGTACCCGGGAGCACAGCCCCGCGCCGGGCAGGATGGAGCTGGGACCCTGGGGGGGTTTGCTTGAGTGGTTCCAGGCTGTGGGGAGCTCTCTGGGATGCTGGCTGCACCGTGCCCAAAGCTGATGCTTGCAGGTGCCAGTGTTTATTCCTTTGTGTAAACATCCCTTGTGAGGAATTCATGTGTCGGGTACAAAACTGGAGTCTGAGCTGCCTTAGGAGAATGTGAAATACGTGATTGCAACTTTTACAGCAATAAAAGGGAGGTAGTGTCAGAAAGCAACTTTGAACCATCTCTCTTTATTAAAGAATGCCTTTCCATCAGGGATTTTTCAGAGAAAATTCCCTAAGCCTTTGTTTTTCTGGTGTTACGATAGAATCCTAGTATTTATTTCTAAGAAGGCCAGAGTAGCGGCGAAAACTCTGTTAATAACTGGAAATTATAGGGAACAAATTTCTAGGGTCAGAGCTTTAGAAACAAGAGGGAAAGCCCAGCATATGGAAATGGTAAAGTGCCGGGATCGGGGAGCGCAGATGCTCTGCCCCTGCTCCTGAGTGCTGCAGAACATCCTGCTCTGCTCAGCACCACGGCCGGCACTTCTAACGGTGTCATTTGTCAGTCAAGATCTATTTTTTTAAAATAAATTTTATTTAAATGCCAACTAATTAATTATTCCAGATACACCATACAGAAAAATTTATTAACTTATTTTTTTCCTGATGCTGAACTAGTTTTCTGGAACCACAGCCTCTAACGTGTTTTGCAAATCCCTCCTATCTAATCAGCTAGTAGGTAAATGAATACAGAATTATAACTCATTAGCAAATGATGCATTGATGTCTAATAATTCCCTGCTTTCTTATTTGGAGGAAAGTAGGTTACGCTGTTACCGAGTTAGCGCACAAAGTTTCAGTGCTTTTTGTCATAAGCATTAAGCGCTTTTAGAAATATGTGTTAATTAAGAGATTACACCCACATCAACATTAAAGCATTATAGTTTCTGTAATTATAGAACAGATTCTGGTTCCTCCAACCATGACATAACACTACGGAGTCCCATCGGTCTGATTTTCGGTGGGATGAGTCACATAATGAAAAGCAGCTCTCCAAGACGTGGGGCAGCGCCATAAAACAGCGGGCCCGGAGAGCTGCTCTGAGGCACCTTGTTCTGGCTCCAGGAGGGAGATGAGGTATTGCCCTGTGCAGGAGGATTTTCATCATTTGGAGAAGAGGAGACAGCAGAGAGAAGGTGGGAGGCTGTAAAGTCATGATAGCTATGGAACAGATGAACTATCATCAGCTGTTTCTCACAAATACAAACTAAAGGATCTGGTACAACTATCAAGAGATGGTTTAAAACAATAAATTAAGCTGCAGAGCTTGGTTTTGGTCTAGTGGAAAATACTGAGTTTTGGAAGTGTCTTGGTAGCTGCAGCACGTCAATACCCAATACAGACATCAAAGAACAAAAAGCCTTTTATTAAGTGTTCCAGTTTGCTTTGTTTTGTCTCTTTAACTTGACGAGTATTTTCTGATCTCTGCGCAGCCCGATGAGCGCAGCTCAGGGAGCAGAGGTACCCATTTTCATCTCGTGCCATAAAACCACAGAGAAACCCCCTGTCTGGTGCTGCAGTGTTGTACTCCTCGTAACACAACTTTAAAGCAAGCTCAGTTGTATGGGATCAACTTATCCCATTAAGCAATTTATCTTTGACAGGGATGAGGCTGATTTTTAAGAGGTAGAAATGCCTGTGAGGCAAGTAAATGTAATGAAGTTTGTAATAAAGTGCAGGAATATCAACCAAATGGTTAAGAATATTCCACGAGAAACCGATCGTTGGGGCTGCCCATCCAGCTCTCTCCTGTTCAGATGATGTTTGTTGTTTCAAGTTCAGGCACGGAAGCAAACATGCTTTTGGCGGGTCCTGGTCTCTCTGTAGGAGTCTGAGCGAGCCTTTTGGCCCTCCCTGAAGCTGTGGCACTGGTGTCCCTCCAGGGACGCCTTGCCAGGGTGTACCCAGAAGCTGTGGGACATCTCCTGGTGTGGCACAGGGCCACCAGGTCTTCCCCCAGGTCTTGCCTCACAGAGCAGAGCAAGGAGACACCACACCAGGTAGAAAATCTTCTTCTTTCCTTTAACCTCCAGGCTCCTCCCTGCCTGCTGCTTTGAGTCTGTTTTACAGCCCTGTTGTCCATGAATCCACCCAATTCCCTTTTCGTGCTCCAGCTTCGCAGCCTCCCTGGCAGCAGTTTCTAGTTCACTGCCTGCTCTAAAAACTGAACTAAACCCAGATGATTCAAGAACCCTTCCTTTTATTGGTTTCAAATATCCTTCCTGCTAGCTTCAATGAGTTCTATTTTTGAGGGATTTGGTGAATAGCAGCCCTGCGTTGACCTTCTCTTCTGCCTTGATGATTTTGCAAATCTCAGTTGTTCCTCTTAAGCCTCAAGAATGTGGGTCCTATTCACATGAATATCATTAATAAAGTGCGTTATACATATCTATTACTCCAGTTTGCACCGATGGGCAGCGAGGCAGGTGCCTGCATTGCTGTGCTGGGTGAAGGATGGAGCTAGAAAGGCCAGTTACCATTGCAGCCCGCAGCATTTATGCTATAAATGCATCAAAACATGTGTTAGTTTTAATTATCCCCACAGCCTCACAGAATCACTTCTCTGGTCAATTAATTTAATTACTTTTTGGATAATTATTTTCCTCAATGGTGTGTTGACTTCTGACTGTGATAGTTGTTGTGCTGCAGGACTGTGAGGCGGGAGAGACCTTGCTGTGAATGACACGCAGAATGTATCAGCAAAATACACATTTATGGCATAGACAGCTGAATTAATGATGTCCCTTTGGAGGGAAATGGAACAATTTCCCCTCTGGATGAGAGAGGATAAAAGCACCTCATGGCAATGGTAAAGTTGCTCAAAACCTGCCAGAAAACCCTCTCTTGCCCTCCGCAGCCTGCCTCGGACCACAGCCTGGTCTAAAATTCAGGAAAGCCTTAAATTGGGCTGGAGTGGGATTTCAGCACGTGCCTCAGCGGTGGGTGCTCACAGCACAAGGCCTTGGTAGCGATGTCTTTCCATCGGGATAAGGACAACAGCTTGTCTGCAAATACTAAATGAGGAGGTGACCTTGCCCTGGTGTTGGTCTCAGCACCTTCACTGGAGAGATGTGAAGTGGGGAATTCACTAATGCAATTTACAAACCCGAATATTTGCCAGCTTGGTGGGTTGCCCGGGATGGGGCTGACAAAGAGCTAGGACTGAGAGAGAGTCTTCTGAGAGTCATCTGTTAAAGTAATTGTGGTCTTAGGTGAAAGTAGTCAGAACACGGCAGGCCTCATTGTGGCCCCGTGTTGAGTTACTGCAAAGCAGAGCAGGGAATGAGCTTAAAATCTCTCAAAATCTCTCATGGTGCAGCAGCTGTGTCCGATTGGGTAATGGTGTCATCATGGTCCCTGTCTCCATCCCGGGAAGCTTTGGGAGATACATTACCCTGCACAAAAACGAGGAAAATCAGCTCGTGCCCACCCAAACGGAAAATTTTGTAGAAATGCAACTACGTAAGAAAGAAAGCTTGCCGGTTATTTGTAGAAGGTGCCAGCAAGGGTGGCTGTTTCGGTTCCAGCTCTGCCTCCCAGCTCTGTGCTCACAGAATAAGGAGGTGATGCCCGGGGAGAGTATAAACCCTGACAGAAAGTAAAAGAGAGCCTTGCTGGGGGTTTCTAAGTGTACCAGCAAAGGGCTGGTTCCGTTGGCCGCTGACGCGCTCGGTGGCCTGTGGTCCTGGGCTGCTGTCGCTCACTGGAATGGTTCAGGTTTTCTCAGCAGATCCATCTATTCAGGTGGCTTCTCTCGCCAATACTTGCTATTAACCACACTGATTCCCAAGCTTGCCCACTGGTTCGATCTGCTCTTTTCGAGGGCAGCTGGCTCTATGTGAGTGAAGTTTGACATCTCTCTCACAATTTTGCTGAAAGTGGATGCTTTCTGCTGTCAGCAGTGTCAAACTCCAGCCAGTCCCCATCCCTGCAGCATCCTTGGGTTTCCAGGCTTCTGCCTGCATCGGAGCTACATCTCCTACTGAAAGCAGACATCCCTCCTGCAGGGATTTCAAACGCCAGGAGAGAGAAATTGTGTTTGAGGTATTGCTAATTGGACCAGAAATTGAAATACCAGGGAAAAAACTTACAATAAAGTTAATGATTTTTAGATTTCTGGTTAAATTTTGCAGAACCAAGAGGCTCGTAAGGCTTTGGAGAAGTACAGAAGCTCTCAGGGGCTTGTCAGGATTGCTTGTCTTTATCTCAGTCGTTACACTACCTTGTTTTGCTCATTTTTACTAACACATCTGTGATAAACTACTTGCCTTGCTGTTATTTATTTTTCACGTGTCAAAAGTGCTTCCGTGTTCTAGTCAAATTTATCTTCACGTGGTAGCCGAGAGCTGCAGTGTCTGGGGTGGCAATATTTGGACAGTCGCCCGTGGACGGGGGGTTCTGAGCTTGATTTACTCTGTGACCTGGAACATGTCTACT
Source organism: Eurystomus gularis (assembly GCA_013400335.1). NCBI lineage: Eukaryota > Metazoa > Chordata > Aves > Coraciiformes > Coraciidae > Eurystomus > Eurystomus gularis. Next base: position 843,478 of record VZZY01022873.1, read on the forward strand.
CAAAAAACCTTCCAAAGGATTGCTGGTATAAAAACCACATAAACTCATATAGATTGCTTTTCTGGGCAACGTATTATGGGATGCAAACTAAGATATCTTTATGCAGTTGAGTGCAGAGTCTGACATGTAACTTTGGGGTGGTTTAAAGCCCTTGGTCGAGTGGCTGAGTTGGGTGATTGAGGTGATTTACTCTGGTGCGCAGCTCTTTAGTTCGCTCTTTGATATCAACAAGGTAATAAATTGAGTGCATGGGGACATGCCTATTAAAAGGCAAAGTAAGAACGAGTGAAACCCCAGGTGCATTGTCAAGATTAATATGCTTGCTGGATAAAGCTGGAGTGGTGCCAGCTAGCAGGATGACTGAGCGATGCAACAAGATAATATGGTTTGACTATAAACAGGAAAACAAAGCAACACGTGAAGGGGAAAAAGGACTAAATGTTCTAATAAGCTGAATAACCAGATATCACACAGTTCCCGCAAAAATTCAGTCTTTTGGTGGTAAAGCATATCTGCTCCGTGTTTTGACTCCCTTCCTTTTGAACAGGGGAGTGTTTCTGATTTCAGCCTCTGAAGAGTCTGGCTCGGTCGTGCTCCCCTGGAATGACAGTAATGGGTCCCCCATTGTTATCAATTTTGTTCAACAGATGTTAGTAACAGACAAGGAAGAAAAATGAGAAGGAATATTGGGCGAGAAAAGCCACTTAATGTGAATTCTTTCTCTAGCAAAAAGCTTATTATGAGAATATCAATTAGAAGAATTAAAGAACCAGCTTAGGACAGCTCTGCCGGTGCCGCAGCAGGAGCAGCGTCCCTGCTTCGGGGGATGGCAGAGGACACGGGGATCCTGTTGAATAGGTGGGGGGTGAAAAAGGATGTTGCCCTTTCAGGGGGGTTAGTGATGGGACCAGGATGGCAACTGGGGCAGAATGACACCTGGAAAACCCTTGAAACCCTCCTTTTGTGCCATCTCACCCTCTCCTGTGTTCACCATTCCTTCTGCTAACAGTGCCCAGGGATGGAGAGAGGCACCAGGTCTGCATAAAAATGCTGGTAGCGACAGTCAGCATCCTTTCCTTAGAAGTACCCATGTGTGATGTGCACTCCCAAGGCATAATCGCCGTTGCCAGAACAGAAAAGTGCTCACGTGAAAACATAATAACTGAAATGTGGTGTAAACCAGCACAAGCAATAAGGACCACGCCAAGCAATTAGCAGCGTTGATTGGCCTTTGCCTGCTCCAGAACAAGGGGAAAAGGACGGAGTGCTCAGCGTGGGCACGGGGCGGGGTTGGGCTGATTAACGTGGGGGGGTTTCGTTGAGTGTTTGAGCTTTAGAAATGCACTCGAAGTTTTTATAGCATGAGGTTTAACCAGTACTTTAGGATAAGTGAGAAGAAAGCGTTTCTCTCCTGAGCCCTTTTCCTGGGGGGAGATGAATCCGGCCTTCTCCGGGTGATACCTGGATGGGACCCAGAGGACTCAGTGAGCAGCTCAGACGGGGCCAGGAGGGACTGTGGACTTCAGTTGTACTAAAAGGTGTGGCAAAACCAGGGTGTGCCCTTTGCATGGCCTTTGCGTGGCCTTTGCGTGGCCGGCGGTCAGCAGAAAGGTCTCCTTGGCTCCAGGGGGAGATGCTTTCAAGACAAAACTCTCATGATCTGGTTTCTTTCAGGCCAGGTTACCAAAGACAGTTGGAATTGGCTCTGATAGCAGCTATTATTTGTGCTCCAGAAATACCTCTGGTTTGCTCTGTGAGGTGTCTGTACGGCAGCAGCCCGTTGCTGGAGTGCAAATGTTTTGAACGTTCTCTGGTCTGGTTTCTGGTGCAGAGCATCCAGCACCCTCCCAGTTCTCCCCGGGATGCAGGACCGCGTGTCCCCAGACCCTCGGGCCGTGGCCGTGCAGCGCTGTGACCCCCAGGGAAGCTTTTTCCTGTTGGTAGATGATGATTAATGAAGGCTATCAGATGTCCTGCTTTAAAATCCTCTCTGTCAGGTGAAGCCCCTTCTCTCATCTCATTCCTTATTTTGTTTCAACCCATTTTGCCGCCTCTTTCTTTTAATGTGAGCCGTCAAAAGCCATCTCTGCTGGTTTGTGTCTGTGTGTCACATTTTCTGACAGCCCAAAAGTGAAGATTCTCGGACTAAAACCTCAGGAAATACGAGCGGGGTGTCCGTGGCCGTGCCCACCCCAGGTGACAGCACCGGTGGGGGACAGGAGAGGCTCAGGCGTTGCTGAGGTGCCATCGGCTGTCCTCGGCTCCCCTTCATCCCAGGTCTCTGGGCTCTTCCACTTCACGGGGTTGCATGTCCCCAAGCAGCGCAGTTTCCCCCGAGGGAAGGAGTTCCTATGACAGAGCTGTCTTAGAAAAGGTAACAACGCTCATCTCCCTCCCACGGAGTCCATTATCATTATGAAAGAAGCAACCTTGCTGCTTAGCAGTGATCTACAAAATAAAGATTATTTTCAAAATAAGGATATTTTCCAAACCAGAAGGCAGCGCGATCAGCTGAGTCCATCCTGCTCTGCCCCTCTTCTCACCAGCCCTCTATTTCTCTGTCACGGGGCATCTTTTTTTTAATTATTTTTTCTTTCCCATGGGCACATCTCGGAGGTGGCAAATTGACTCTCTTTACCTCCAGCTTGCTCAGCCTGGAGCTCTGACTCCGTGGGGTGCGTCGGCTCATGCTGATCTTGTTCTGACAAGAGAGCTCGTGTGCTTGTGAGGTTATTCTGCGCTGGCTTTGGCTTGGCTCCGTGCTCACCCTGGGAGGGAGGGATGGATGGATGGATGGATGGATGGCGAAGGCAGCCATTCAGGAATAAGTTCCTGCCAACAGGAAAGCACCGAGTTCTGTTTCTCCTGACCACGTAGGCAATCCTTCACATCAGAGTTCTATCTGGTTTTGCAGCAAAAATTGCGGTGGATTTTTTTTTTTAAATGCAATTTTACTAGTGTTCGTCACTGGGAGGACTCAGGCTTGTTGACTTTCCTGGCAGGGAGCTGTTGTGCAGAGGCGCAGCTTCCAGCTAGATAGCTCAGAATGGAGGACGATGAGCCTCTGTCTGTCTGTCTGTCTCCACACCAGCACTCCTGTCTCTCTTCCCTCCCGTAAAGTAAAGCTAATAGTTTTACTTTGCTTTACAGAAATGTTTTGAGGGTGAATTCAGGAGCTGTGGTCACTGAGATACAAGACTCAGCCAATGTTTATTCTCTTGCAAGTACCTGTGATATTTGTAAAGGTGCTTGGGGAACGTGTAGGCACTTTTCATTGCATGTGAATGAGTAAATAAGTGTATATATAGTTGGGCATCTATGTGAGTATGTTCATAAACATGCATGGGATGTGCATCTGTTTTTGGGCTAAGTCAATAAATTGTAGAAGAAACTAAATACTGGGCGAATTGAGAAAATGCTCAAGGACTTGCACAAAAAATCTGAACCTTGTAAAGCATTCGGCCTTTGTGAACTTTGTTTAAACCAGTGGATCTTTTGGAAAAATATTAAAGGATGTAATCAAACGAGGTAAAGCAGCGAGTATTGGCAGTATGGACTGTCCAAAGCTCCTGAAGTAAAAGAATTACTTTGCGGTTACAGTAGTTAGTGACTTTTGCCCTGGAACAGAAAGGCTGGAGCTGTGAGCGGTGTGCCCAGCAAAGCTGGGGCTGTAGGGGGCCGGTGCCATGGTCTGCTCCTGGTTATGGCTGGAAGAATCTTACTGGTTTCTTGCTGGCAAATCCCTTAAGTTTTTGCGTGCTTCCAGGTTTCCGTCAGCAGCAGTGAGGGCAGCTGCTAGTTCAGGGTTTCTTCTTCTCCACAAGCAAGTTCAGTAGCGGTTATTAATGACTACCAGCAAGGGAAGGTGGTTAACTGCCTTTCCTCTAGCTCCCGCAGACACACGGTTCCAGACGCACGTGGAGGTGCAGCTCCTCCTCACCAGCTCATCCGTGAGCTCGCACTTGGAGGGGCAGAAAGACTATTTTATGTTCTCGGTGCTTAAGTGCTCAAAGATTAGCAGAAAGCAAACATGTAATAAGCATGGTCTAATTGAAATTTCCTCTTGGATTTGAATGACTACTCAGAGACACTTCTCTCTAAGCCTTAATTGTCTATTTTAACTGTTCTTTGTTTTGTAGTTTGAGAGCTTTTTAGGCATAGCAGGCAAATACCTGACCTTCAAAACGGCAGAGAATGGAAAAATTAAACAGATTAATACGCCTGCTATTTAAGGGTGTGTGGTGGGTGGTATTTTTGGCTGCCACAGCCCTATTCTGTGAATACGAGACATCAAGGCCACGGATATTTCAACACACATTTTATCAGCAGTGCAAACAGACACTTAACACAAGGCGTTTTGCATACAGAACTTAATGTATTCACTTCAGTGGGTTATTTTTAGCTCCCAAGTGCAGTCATGTGGACGGCTGATCTGTTTGTGTTGCCCCTGTAGATTGCAGACATATGTTGGAGTAAATGTGGCAGGGAAAGCATGACTGAGATAGGCACAAATCCTTTTAAGATCAATTATTGACATGCTCCTTAGAAAACCACCTCACTGAGCTCACTGGGCCGGGGAGGGAAGAATAATCCTGGGGTTTGCTAATGAAACCCAGGTCTCAGACCAGCTGCAGAGAGAAGGTGAGTTGGTTCCACAAGCACCGTAGGATGGGTTTAACATTCATACATTTCAATGCGGTAGGAATGCAAAAGGAAAGCAGCAGAAAGAGAAAATTAGCATAGTAAAGCCAAAGAGGAAGATGCCGTTTAGAACCATCTTTCAATGTAGTCACTCAAATCCCCAGCAATAGACTCATTAAAATGTTCTTGTACTGAATATAAACCAGGAAATGATCCAGAATAGGCTGTTATTACAATGATCATAAAATGGGGTGAATGAGCTCAGTTTTCATTTTAGTGTAAATTGTTTTTAACTCTATAATAAATCTGATCTCAAAAATCAGTCACAAATACATACACTTGAAACAGTGTGTGTGGCAATATAAACCAAACAACCCTGATCTCCGTGTGTTGGAAAATGAAGTGGTTGGGAAAGAAAAACCTTTGCACTGAAGGGGACGTTTTGTTCCAGCCAAAATGTTTTTTTCCTAACTCTTTGGCTATATAAAAAAATTACTTAAAAATGCCTCACATCAGCTCGAACTCAGAAAGGTAGCTTGGAGCTGTGAGGAAAACAAACAACCCTCTGTGTGGTTTGTCTCTAATGAGCAGTTCTGACTCTTTACCCATCTCAATAAACTGGGGAAACTCGATGCACAGAGGCTCCTGCCCATCCTGCCAACGGAGCACGGGCTGTCGTTTCACGGGGACAGGCTCATTCCATGTCCAATCATACAGTTCCTTATCATTTGATAAACTCCTTGATTAGTGAAGGTGCATGCTGGAATGGAGCTTCCCTGCATGCCAGTCTGGATCCGCCTCTGCAAAGAGGAGCCAGGACCCGCTCACCAGGTGAGCAGGAGCATCCAAACAAGATGGATCTCAAAGGCTCCCATGGTTTTCCCTGGAGCAAAGCCCTTCGGAGGCTGGCTGCCTGACCGAGTTCTGAACAGCAGGCATTGAAATGGAGAGGCCAGCCTTGAGGGAATACAGGAAAAACATTCAAATGGAGAAAAAGTTCATGTATAATTCTTTTATAAAGTAGAAAAAATAAGGATAGGGCACAATTTGATTCCCTTCCTGTTTTGTTTCTTAGACTTCAGCCGTCTCGAAGGAGATTCTGTGCACTGTACAACACTTCAGGTTCTCTTTTTTCCTTCCTTCAAAAAGAACCAAACCCAAAGAGCCCCCAAACCAACAACAGCCCCCAGCTCTAATCCTGAGCAGACAAGCAGAGGTGCTGACAGGGAATCGAGTGCTGCTACCGCTCTGCGTTCCCCATTCCCGTGCAGCCCGGGCAGCACCGAACTGCGTTGTGTGCTGGCTCTTGTGGGGTTTGGAACTATAATTCAGATGCCTTGTTTTTATTGCTGCTGCTGAGTTAAGTACAAAATATTTTGAAAAGACTCATAGGCGTTAAATTGCCACTTCTAACAGTGCCTCAAAACCATCAGCCAGTTGTAGCTGAGGTACTTTGAGGAACCCAATAAACCAAGTCAGAAGCAGTCCATAAGCAGCGCTCAGGCTGTGGCTGTCCAGGAGGGTTAAACCCTTGAAAAGTACAAAGATAAATAATCCACCGATGTAGTAAGGGAAGAAATGGCTGCATGGCTGCAGACAGTTGCTAGCAGATCCTCGTGTGAGGGACTGCGGGGTGGGTTTCCCAGCAAGTTTCACAGGCAGCCAACTTTATCTCTTCTGTCATCTGCTAAATGCAGGGGGGGAGAAAAGGAGTCAGAGCAAAATAATTTTCCCCCCTTCCTCCCCTATGAGACAGAATTAAAATTATACAGCAGGGGCACAATTACCTTCCTGCTGGCCCCGTGGTGTGGTAGCTGATGTGAAGGAGAACTGGTTTTCCTGGCTTTTGCTGTGGTTTCCAGCAGGTCCAGAAGTAAGGTCTGTCGTCAATAAATGTTGATAGAGAAGATAACTTTTTCTCCATCTTGTTATCGGTTGTTGATTTAAATGAGCCCGTGCCCTGCAGCTAGGCACAGAGCAAGGGTACAGAACGTGATAAATGCCGTCATCATCTGCCTGGGCTAGCAGAAAGCAAATAACTTCCAGCACGTTGGCCAGGCCGGCATTAGAGATGCTAATGCCCTCTCTGGTGGCAAAGGCCCTGCTGAAAACACTGCCTTGATAAATAGAGCTGCCTTCATGAATAGGTTATTTGATGGTAGACTGCAGTGCTTTTATTATTTCCGTGTGTGCCCTGGGTAGCGTTAGCAGCCACTTGAATACAGAGCGTGTTGGGGATTGCCTGGGTGCAGCACAGCAGGTTAGCAGGTCCATGCAATGTCCTTTGCATGGTGGTCTGCGCTGTTCTCCCACCCGCATCCCACCACTGCAGGAATGCACCTTCCATGGATGTACATCCTCCATGTCTGCCTCTCCCTGTGTGCTTTCAGAGCTGCTCTTTGCCTCCCTGTCTCTCGGTGGCACCTCCTCAACACCCACCTGCACCCAGGGTGTGCAGGAGGAACCAGGTTCTCCCTGGTGTAAACCATCCCACCGGTGTAAACCATTCCCCTGTGCCTGTGCTCGAGGGTTGCGCTTGCGACAGTTCTCAGTGTGAGCCCTGATCTCTCCTGAGGTTGCATCTTCTGGGCCTGTCTGACTTTGTTGGCAAAAAATGTCTCTGAGTAGGACCCTGAGTCTTTGGGAGCTCACCGGGTGTTTTCTTTTGCACGTGTGTTCTGCAAATGATGTTCCAGGTCAGTGGCCAAGAGGGGGTAAGTGCAGATCAACACAAGAAATGGGTGATTTTATTGCCCAGGCAGCCACACTTTGGTGGCTTTAATACCGTACCCACAGAGCCATCACTCAGGCACCTGCACACCGAGCCTGCGCGGTTCCAGTGCTGAGCGGGGGGAGTATGGATTTTTACTCCATGTTCTCTAGGAAAGCGTATTGATTTGGCGCAAGAGACATCAATAGGTCCGAGTAACTGAATAAAGAGTCTGAAGCCGGTCTTAAAAAATAATAATAATAAAAAGTGCAGTTGATAAGTGGAATGAGCCATTTATTATTCTGAATGCCACGTTGGTCACACCACTTGAATTCGTTGCTGAGTCTTTGTTGGCTTCTCCTCTTGCCTTTCATTCAGTTTTCTTCTCTCCTTTTGGAATACGACTTGCCAGACGAGGGAAGGACGGCTGAGGGCCGGCAGAGACTGGGCTCTCTCGTAGCTGCTTGTGTTTCTGGAGACTTTTCAGGGCTTTTTGTCTTATCTGTAGGTATTTGGGCTCACAACTGCCAATGATACATTCTGGGAAACACATCATTTCTTTGAAACAGGGAAGGAAAAGCTTTACTATCTTTTCATTTCTGGTTTTCATAAAAAATTTTGTTCACTACAACTTTCTGTTCAGCTTGCAGGCAGCTCTGTTGTCCAGTTCTCAGCCATTCTGATTTACAAGGGAGGCTGGTGTGAAAACAAGTGTCTAAGGCCTGGGGTTAGTAAAACGCTGTTATGTGTTTGCACGTTTGTACAGCTTAAAGTCTGTGAATGACAAGATGTCAGCAGCGTTTGCCTTCCCTTGAAATTGCCAGATTAGCTCTTTGCCAGTTCCAATGTTTGGGCTGTAAATGAGATGTGTGAAATCCAGCTCCAAAGAAATAAATCATTTAATATAATCTCCTGTAATCTGCTAAATCTAGCGGATTTGGGCCAATTCTCTGAAGTTACGGTTTAATGCGTCCTTATTCCTGCCCTGTGCTCTGGGCACGGTGCAGCATTCCCCGGGAAATCCATTTCCCAGGAAATCCATTTCCCCTCGGATTTATGCCGTCTTTCTTCAGCACTTTCTACATTTCCGCCTCTACTTTAAGCTCTCTCATTTTCTCCACTTTTGCAAAGTGGCTCCAGAAAAAGAGGCGGAATAAAATAGGAATTGGCTTTGGTAAAATAAACTGAAGAAAGTCGGGTAACGCTGTTCAGCGTGTCCCGGCAGAGCAGGGACCTGGGCCATCAGTCCCACGTGCCGGCTTCGCCCAGGTCCCCCTTGCTGGGACTGAACGGAGAGCAACGCTCTGCTGCACTCACAAAGGCGCTTGGGCTTCCCCCTTTCCAGGCAGATGTTGAAGCACAGAATGAGATGGACCATTAGCACTCATTTATTTTTTTTTCCTGAAGATGGGGAATGCTGAGGGACACGCTCACAGCTCAGCTGGGCTGTCATCGAGGTGTTTTCTGTGCCTCATCCGCTTTGCACCAGGGATTGTTCATTCTTTTCTTGCCCCAGGGAAACTTGTAAGGTCAGACCCTCAGCAGATGGCACCTCCTGCATCACCTGGGTGGAGACAAGGCTCAGCCCCGGCTCCAATCCAGCTGCTCAGCTTCACCAGTGAGATCTTAATCCCTTGAATCTTTTCACCGTCTGTTGGGAAAATTTACTGGTAGACAGGACTTGTGAACGGTGGTGGAAAGAAAAAGTGTTGCTCTATTTCAAGCAGGGTATAATCAAGGAGGAAGAGTGTATAAATAAAACATCTTGCATAAAATCTGGCAGGCTGAGGCTGTGCATCTGCATCTGCCTCAGGCTCACAGAGGACAGGACAGCTCGAGCAGGGGAATGGTGCTGGCTGCGAGAGGAGAGGACAGAATTCCTCGGTGCCGGCATGGTGAGCCAAGGGCTGGGCCTTCAAAACGTGTATAATTGACGAGTGAGAGAGGGATTCCTGTGCTGTGCCATCAGTTTGTGTACCTGAGCTAACAGAAATGAGTTATTTTGCTTGTCTATAACTCACCCTTTCCACAATTATGTGCTTTGCATGCAGCAGTTGCCTCTTTAACCATCTTCTTTTCCTGAGTGGTGGCTGGTAGGTGCCTGCTCGCTGGGCAGCCACGCTACGGGCTCTGCAGCCACTAACTCCCTTTAGTGCTTGTAAATGGCACCCGTGCAGCAGTGGGAAGAATTGATTCTCCCGTCCCCTCGGGATGCTTTTCCCCCCATCTCTTATTCAGTGCATCCCCCCTTACAAACATGTGGTCTGTCCTGGAGGGATGAGAGTTGTCCCTTATTGGAGATGTCTTCTGCATTAGGCTGTTCAGTGCTCGTCAACAGAAAATCGCGTCAGTCTGTACGATTTTTGGTGAGAGACACATTTGCTAGAACGTAATAAAAAATAGATTTCTGTCTGGAGCTCTCCAAGTTCTGTCTCTAAAAGCCTAGAGGAAAGCTGTTATTTTCTGTTTTCACTCCTGAGATCTCTCCTCCCTGCTTGGCCATAGCACCCATGGACACGGTCCTGCGCTGCCCGACCCGTGGCTGTTACCGCACATCTCGGCAGGGTGGGTGACACGCTGGGCTGGGCCCACCTCAGACATCCAGGCAGCTGGTGCCCGTCCCCACGGTCATGGGGAGCTGGATCATGTGAGCCTTGGAAAAGTGGTCAAGGAGATCCCAGCTGGAGGCAAGTTCTGATGTAAACATTCATTTTATGCCGTTTCTTCCCTAAGGAACAAAATTGGGGTTTTTTTTTATGGTGGTTGGTGGCTCCTGGCCCTGGCTGGGGACTGTGCCCTCATGGCTGGTTGACGTGGCAGGACCGGGCAGGGACTGCTCCCAGCTTCCAGCCTCTATTTACTGTATGGGAAGAATTTTTTCCATTCCTCTCCAATGCTACTGCAGACTTTTGCAATTAGAACATCTTCACTAACGCCTGCTTTACCCCGTTATAAGTGTACTAAATATAAAAGGGAGAAACAAAAGAAATATTCGTTGGAAAAAAGCTGTAATTAACCAATGTCAGCTGCCTGCAATGTAAGTGGGAAATCTGAATAGAGACAATGGCGAGTGTGAGCTAAGGGTGTGAGTCAGCCCGAAGTCATCGGGGATTCTAATAGCTGCCTCTGGATTGTCTCCAAGACCTAGTGCTAAACAAAAATAGGTTTCTATTTGTATTACAGTAATGAGGGGCATCCTACACGGGCTATTCGGCCTCTGAGAGAGTTATACGTTGGCTCCGAGGGTGCAGGAAGTTTCTCTCTCTTTGGGATGTACATGTGTTGCAAGAGTTTGTATTTTGACTTGAGTTCAACGTTCAGGAGCACTCGGATCTGAATTTCATGAAGGATATGCTTTTGCACCATAAAAAAGTTGCAGCTGGAGTACCAAAAGGAGCAGGTTTGATCAGAAACTGTATTGTTTTGTTGTTGGTTTGGTTTTTTTTTCCATGTTTTCAAGTCCAGGAGAGAACAGCATGCAGTGCTTGTCTTCCCCGGAGCTTAGGGTATGAAATGAAGTCACCATATATCTTTCTTGCATCTGTTCTACCCATCCCTGATGTGCTCTGCTTTTCTTTTTAGTGGCAAGATTTATTTTTTTTTCCTGGAAGAAGAAAATATATTTCTCAATGCTGCTAATTTGACCCCTGTGACATCCAGTGTTTCAAGTGACACCTTTAGGAGAAAGCAGGTAGCTCTGCTCTGCAGACAGGACATAAGCAGCTTGATAGAGGAGGAGCTACAGGACCTGGGAGCACTTGGCAGTGCTCAGAGTGAATAGGTCAAGCCTCACCCCATGAATGTTGGCTTGGAAAGATCTTCAGACCACTCTCAAGCCCCATAGAGTTAATGGCAGTTAGAACCCAGTTGCAGCTGGGATGCACAAGGTATCCCGGAGGATTTTCCACTAACGCAGGTTGAATTGGCAAACTCCCGTGGAATGCAACAGCATTTGGAAGAAATTCCAGGTGTACGGGGTTAAATAGAGAATGATAACCACCCTGCAAAATGGAATAGGAAACTGTCCCCGTGAGAGACTTCTGTGGGTGGCTCCACAGACCCCGCTGGGTTCTCTGAGGGACCGTGTCCACGGGGACCCCAGCACAGGCTAAAACCACTGTGGCCAAGGCTAATTAGAGCTTCCACGGGCAGAGTCCACGTTCAGCCAAGTTCTTGCTAGTGTGCAGTGAGGCAGCAAGGCCTTACCTAGCAGAGGAACAGATGGTGGTGATCATCTTCACTAGGCTGTCATAGAAGTCAAAGTGATGAAGCAGCTGCATGTTTTCGCACTGGAGCGGTTGAAAGCAGAATCTTCTGTCAGTGCTGATGCTCTGCACGTAGCAGGGAAGAAAATTGTCATTGTTTAGTTTGGGGAACAATTTCTTCTCCTTCCCTTGAAGCCTCCATCTAGCCGATTTTGTGTCTCACAAGCTAAAGAGGAGTTGATATGTTTCAAAATTTCTGTGACATCTTGACTGCTGGGAGTGTTAAGGTTGCTTGGGCTTTTTCAATGATCAGTGTCTCAGATGGTCAAAGGAATGACTCGCAGGGACAACTTTGTCTTCAGATTACAGGAACATTTGTGTGGTAGATGGTCTGGTTGAGAAAATCCTGCAGGGGAAAGCAAACAGAAAAAGTGACCAAGTTATAATTAAATCAGAAAACCCTTAGCAGAACCATAAACAAGAGGATACTTGCCTCAAGGGACAGCACAGAGAAACAGCAGCGTGCTGCATTCAGAGGTGGCATGCTACAGAAGGTTGAGATCCAGCCTGCAAGGTCCCGAGAGTCCGGGCAGGAGGGCAAAGGGTGATGCTGGGTTATCCAGACAGTCAAATACCAAAGGGGAAGTCTCTTCACTCAAGAGCAGACTAGACAGGGCCCTTATGATGTTGCGAGAGGACAATTTATCAGTCCAAACTTCACCTTGGGAATTGTGAGGCACTTGCAGTCATGGAAGGGAGAAAGTCTCAGTGAATCACAGTAGATTTATGTGTCTGGGTGCTCTCCGTTTGTTCAGGTGGTTAAAGCAGATTATTAAGAATCCAGAAAGCCCAAGTGTTCCTGGTCCTGGGGGAAGTCAACATCCTCCTCCAGTGTTTGCTTCTCTCCAGCATCTGCCTGGGTAGGAGTTGAACCTGCAAACTGCTGCTCTGAGGAGAACAGCAAAATTAACCCCTCTCACAGCATCACAGAGCCCCTTCTGATCTCAAACTGAATCACAGAACAACAAGTTTGTAATTAAAACTGCAAACAAAATAACCATAAATCACAGCCTGTCCCAGCGCGGTCCCCAGCAGCTGAGGAGATAACTGTAAATCGAGGTTCACAGCAATAGGCACAGACAATGGGTGGGGATAGTGCAGTAGACAGTGAATTATCTTTGCCATCTGCTTTTTGCTAACACCCATTTATAGAAGAAACTAACATTTGGAAACACTGAGTGCTGATTGTTGTGCCTGTGGAATAATTTTCCACGGGATACAATTAATCATTAAGCCAATAGAAGACATGTCCCAGCATCGCTCCAGCTGCAGCCACAGCACCTGCTGAAATTTCCAAGTTCAGCGAGCAGTAAGTTGTTGGAGGCTCAGTACTAAAGTTTAATCAGAAGTCCCAGGGTTGCCCTCAAACAAGGAGAGGGAAGCTGGGATGACGGGGTGAGCTCTGCAAGGAGCGAGGGGTGACAGGGAATTTTTAGGAGATACACCCTCATTGCTGCTGAGCTGTTTGGCTGGTGTAGCCTGTCCCAGAACTTGGGTTTGGCCGTGAGCTTGGCTGGGGGGTGAGGAGGCAGGCAGGGATGCAGGAGTCTCCGCACACACGTGGAGCGAGACCTTCCCTGATTTGAGCACATGGAATAAGCTAGGCAGGCTCCAGAGCAGCTAGTGGTAATCACAATCAATTACAGTTGATTAAAAGCCTTGAGAATCCAATATATTGCAAAGAAAAACAAATAGCAACTCTGCAAAAAAGGTAATCAATAGCTAGCCAAGCAGCAAGCAATTAAAAGGGGAAAAATAGCCCCATTCTCCCTGACTTGTGTAATATCTTTTCCTCGGCTTCTCAGAACACGTTGTGCCCAGCACAAAGGCTGCTGTGGGTGGGTGGAGGACAGAGTCCCGTCACTGCAGGGACCACCCTGTGCAGCTCGCCCAGCGCTGCAATGACACGCAGAGAGCCTTGAGATTGCTGTCGTCACACACCCGTCCTCCCGTGGTCTCTAGCAAGAGAGTGGGAGCTTCTAGCAGCATCCTCATGCACTGGTGGCAAGCAGAAAACTCAGGGTAGTTATCGTCATTTGGCACTGGGGAGAGCTGCAAGGTGTGGTCCTCGCCTCTTATTTATCACCAGCCTCGTGTATTGGCATTTCCATCATCGATACACCAGCCCTGGCGGTTGCTGCTCTGCTCCGTGGTGGACCACAGTGATGCAGGGTGTAGAACCAAGGTCCTCAGCAGGCTAGAGATTGTCCCATACCTGCCTGTTGAAATGCCTCTTATCCACTAAAGAGCTTTAGGACCAGAATCTGGACTAAAATTTCTGATTTTGAAGACCCGTGTCATAAATTGGATCATTGTCATTGAGGCTGGACCATGGTTTGAGACTCTGCTCAGCTGGAGCTCAGGTGCAGGGGGTGCTGCACTCAGAGGCTGCACCAAGCGCCCGCAGACACGTGTCTACCCAAAAGCCTGGGCTGCTTTGCTTAATTAATGTGATAGGAAAGTTTATTCTCTGGCATGAAGTGACAAAGGGAATTTTCTATGAAGAAAACTGGAAGTGAACAAGACGTTATACAAACCATTAAAAATTTGCCCTTTTTTTTTTTTTGTTAGCAACAGCTTCTGGCAAGATGAATAATTTGGAAGTGAAAATCATATTTTGAGACAGAGCGGGAGCCCTTGATCTGAAACTAATTTGTTGTCAAAAAGAGTTAAGGGATTTTAAGTTGGGCTTTATCTGGAGCAGTATAACGCAATGTAAATACACATACACCCGCTCAGCTTCTCCACTCTGCCACAACAACTTTATGCTACTCTAAATCCTCTTTAAAATGGTGTGAAACCAATGAGGCAGGTCCGGCACCTGCTTGCTCCTCTATAGCTCCATTTGTTCTGGCAAATAATCACGGGGGTGGCTCGAGGCAGTTTTGGAGAAGCATCAACCCAGGTCAGAGCAGAAGTCTGGGTTGGTGGTGGAGACACTGGACCATGGTGCAGGCCAGGTAGAGAGACGAGGTCGTGCATGGACAGAGCTGGAGGGCAGGAGTTGCAGACCCAGCCCCTATTTCTGTGCCGTTTTGGTTATTTGGTCTGGATGAACACCCGTTTGGACAGCCTTCCAGGGCTGATGCTCGGTGCCCAGAAGAGGAGTGCTGCTCCCTGGGCTCTGTTCCCCCCAGTAGCTGCTGCTTGGGGGGGGGGGGTCTTCCCTGGTCTTTAGTGAAGGTGGCAAATCCTACCTGCCGTGAAAAGGCACCGGCACGGCAGTTCGAAACCTTCCTAGGAAATGAGCAGAGGAATTGATAAGGGTTGGTCAGATTATTTATTGCCAACAATTTACACAAATTATTTTGGTATTTTCATTCAATAAATTATTTGTGGTTGCTTTTTTTTGTCATTAATTGCCCAGCCATGCAAACAGTGATCTAATGCTCAAGTAGTGATTCAGCGATGGCCACCTTTCACCCTCAGTGCTACAGAAGTGAATGCAGTCGTTGTTCCCTTCTGGAATGAGTATTGATTGCCCAGTGAATCACCCACATCTTTATTCACAAGTATTGGCTGCGACTTCCATGAAGGAAAAACCGATTGCAGGACAAGGGCTGGGGGGAAAACCTGGAACGTGCCTTTTCCCATGCAATAAACAGCCAGAAAATGTTCTGAGACCCGGCGTTTGTCGTCACGCCTTCCTTTTCTAATTGCATTCCTCTCTTAAGATAGTACAGAGCATCATAGCTGGGCATCTCCTTTAACATCCAGGGCTGTTGCCGGCCGTGGTGTGTCCCCCTCGTCAGGCAGGCGGCTGCGATCCCATCAGGGCTCATTCTTCCACCGGAGCGAACGCAGCATCTCTGCCGAGGTCAATGCAGAGGTGATGCTCCAGCACGGAGCTGCTCGGCGGCTGGGGATGGATAGTGCTGCGCTGCCTCATCAGCTGCGGTGTCGGGTCCATGTCAGGGTTACTTTGTGTTTCCTGCTGAAACTGCCTCTCTCCTCGCCTGGCGTCACGATCCTGGGCGCTGTCGGAGGAGCTCAGCCATCATTTGTGATGTGAGCACAAGGGGTTTCTGGTCTCTCCGATGGCAAGCAGGATGGCTGTCAGGTTCCTCTGTGTGCTGAGTAAACAGGGTGACATCATAAAGACTTAATTATAAGGCCTAATGGTGTAAGACTATTATGATTTGTGGAAAATTGGTCGTTAACTGCAGGAGTATGAAAACCAAACATTTTTCCCTGACACTTCCACTCAGCCACACTGAACAAACACGCTGGAAAATGTAGAAATGCAACACGTTATTCAAAGCGGTTAAACACGACGGGCTTCATTTTAGCAGGCTCGTTTCTCATTGCTGAAGTGAGTTTGGCTGATGCGTTCCCAGCCGGGATGACCCCGCGGTTACCGGTGCTTTTCCACACACCGTGTGGCCGTGACCTACTGGGAAATAACTGCGTGGGGAGAAGGCTTCACCTTTCCCCTCCGACAGCCGCTTCCCACCGCCCTGAGAACAGCTGCCCACCTCTTTCCTGAGATAAAGCAGGGAACCTCCCAGCAGGCATCAGCTGGGGCGACACGTGCTGACGCTCCCAATTAGCCTCCCAGATTCCAGTTTGTATCCAATCAGACATAGTATTAATGAGAATTAGGTCAGTTTTAATTAGCTGCAGTTAACAGGGTGGATTCCCTGCTCCCAAGTACATCACTTCTTCTGATACTAACCATCAAGTAGTCTTTCTCAGCGCAATTATTCCCATCAAAACTGGTTGCTCTCACAGTTAACAATTTTCATGCTAATGCATTAATTGCCCCTGGCTTGCCCACTGTCTAATCAGCAAGGTGGGTATTGGGTTCTGGAAGTGATTGATTTCAAGGGACTTAGCTAAAATGTAATTAAGTGCCAAGTCTGTTTTGAATCCTTAGAGAAGAGAAGCATTTTCTGTTTGGCTTTGAACTTGGTGTGTTGGAGGGATCTAAGTATCTAAATTATTCCATTCATTCTTAAGCACGCTCGTCACAAGACGGTAGAGTTTTGTCACTTCTGATTCATCTTTGCCCAGAAGAGCTCACCCCAATTGTAGGGTTTGCATTAATAAGTAAGTTTGCTTTAAAAAATGATGATTACATTATATATATCCGCATGTCAGGGATGGATAGAGTGATCTCTCAAAATGTAATTTGTGTATCAATCAGTTAACTCAGTGGTTTGGGGTGAAATGTGCTATATAAATGCAAGACCATAATTTATCTTCTTTCTTCTTGTGTCTCAACATAATTGCACCTTTATTGCCCACTCTCACTCACCAGAAACAAGAGCTGCAGGGCTGGGGCAGAGCAAGTGTCCATCTCGAGCGGTGCCTGTCTCTGACAGCTTTTGGCTCAGTGGCTTCAGAGGACGTTATAGAACGAACCCTCACGTTATAGAACCCTCATGTTATAGATCCCTCGCCTTTGGTAGCTGTTCACTCTGCATGGCATGAACTCGTTCCTTTCACTACTTTTTGCCACTTTCTCATTGTATTGACAGTTCCCCCTGTGCTTTTGTTGTCGTCGTGGTACAAGAAAGAGGAAATAACATTTCCCTGGTTGGTCATTCCTGCAAGTCCAAACGTAAGTTCCTCCTACAAAATCTGGTGTAAAAGTAGATCACTTAGTTTAAATAGGGCTTGACAGGAGCCTTTCAGGACCCTCGGATGAGAGAGAGCACAGAGAGGGGGATTTTAGCTAAAGAAATTCCTTACAAGGACATAGAAACGCGGCCATGACCTTCCTCTCTCCTCTGCTCCTGCTGTTTTACCAGCTTAGGGATTTGTCGGAAAACAGCTTGCAGAAGGTGGCACTGGTGGAGCTGATGTTCTGGGGCCATCTCTGCATTGACCCCACCACCTGCTCGCCGGTCACAGAAGGGCCGTGCTCAGCGATGCCCATGGTCCCTGCTCTCACGGGCCCTTGGGTCCCTCCCTGCAGAGAGCTGCCTGCGTTGGTGTTGCAGGGGCAGCAGATGCCTCCAGGATCAGCAGGAGCCAATCCCTGATTCCTCTTTGCCTTTGCCTTTGCCTTTGAAATGCACTTTTGTCAGGAGTAGAAAAACTCTGGTCTTATCTGCCTGCAACCCCAAAAGAAGAGATCTCCAGCGAACGCATTGATTTCTAATGATGCGAGTAGCTTGTGGGAGAGGGAAAGGGAAATGGAAGAAAAACTATTACAAGGCTTTTGTTTACAACCTTTATGAATTTCTTTACAGTCAGCGCCTTTTATGAGAGAGAGAAGTACAGACAGATCTCTCTGTTCCTGTCATATTTTTGCTACGGGCTTATTATTTCTTCTTAGAAATGTTCTCATTAATCAAATGTTCTGAGAATTCATGTGATCAGCGGTATCAAAATCACTAATCGTCATTAAGAAGCAATGAAAATTCATTTTTGCCTACGGTCTGCTAGACCTTACTTGCAGCAGAAGATGCTTTCCCCATCCTCTCCCAGCTCTAAGACAAACGCTGGCAGTAGCAGCAGGCATCTGCAGGTTCCAGGAGAGGGTTGCCAATTCCAAAGATGAAGACCAAGAAAAGCATGTCCCCTGGGCTACATCTCGAGCCACTAGCAAAGTTTGAAATAATGTGCCACACTGACTATAGAGAGACAGATATTTGGGCTTAGGTGTTGTACCCGGACTCAGCATGGCTTGCAAAGCACAGGAACCAAATGAGAACCGTGGTGGTTATCAGGAGATGTCCACTCCTGTGCTGTCTAGGTGGGCACTGACACTGGAATTCCCTGGGGCTACGTTGCTGTAATCAGCTTTAACGTAGTGGGATGAAGCAACTAACAAACATACAACTGAAGAAGGAATTAGGCAATTGATAGCAAAGAAAATTGTCCCTCCTACGTCCTTCCACCAGCTTCCCATCCACACCAGAGCTCAGCTCCCGAGGGGCCGACCAGGCGATGGCCAGACACATGGAGCTCCTTGGATGAAGGATGCACCAGAAGCTCAAAGCATCGTCATCGCTGACCCTAAATACGATCCTAGCTGCTGCTTTCACCTCCCTGCCCAAGCAGTGACGCAGTCAGGAGCTGGTACTGGTGAAACAAGACCCATCGCGCTGGTCCCGGGGGAGGCCGGCACGGCAGCCGGGGCTCAGTGCGGGCTGACTGCCTTTGGAAGGAAGCCGGTGGAAGGGGAGGGGCTGGAGAAAGTGGTTTTATACTTGGAAAATGATAAAACTTTGATAACTTCAAGCCAGCTCAAACGGCAGACAGGCAGCTCAAACGTATAAAACATCAAAAGCCACAGGATGGGAGAGCAGTGGCTGAGAGCTCCAAATATAGCTTGCCGCAGTGTAATTCATTCCTACAGCAGAAAGGAGAAACTTCGCCATAACGTGTTGTGTTGCAGCCCCATTTCCACATGTGCAATGAGCCAAGATGAAAAGGATTGCAGAGACCTGTGCATCACTCCTAGTGTTTAAATTAAAAACCCCAGAAAAACCAAATGTGTGCGTAATGAGTTAATAAAGGATGTGCTCAAAGCCTGCTAAAATATTTTGCAGCTTGCTGAAGAGGGAAAGAAAAAAAAAAAACCCACCCTAAAGCACAACATGTGAAGCCTTGGAAATGACGGCAAAGATAGAAAGGATATATTTGGAATTCAGCTTTTGTAGTTCGTTGTATAAGGTGTTTAACTTCTTTATTTTCAGTTACAGTTGAATTATGAGGGGGATTATTTATTGCTTCTCGGGTGAGCAGGGTCTGACCGCTCCTCGGACAGCAGCCTTCCAAATGCAGAAGGCTTTGCTTCTGGAAAAGCAAAGCTCTCCCGACAGCCAGCGGGAGATGGAGACCTGATCCTTATCTCCACTTAAGCCCATGCTCGGTGGGATACTCGAGTCCTCTCGACCTCAATTACTTGAAAAAAACAAATCAGTGGCACTTGAGAATGTGTCTCCAGCTCCTGTGCCCTCAAAGGCGCTTGAGTGTTTTTTCTGCGCTCGTCCTCAGCCCTGAAGAAGGGTCTCGGCGATGCCGAGTGCGCAGCCCCTCGCAAAGGGAACCTCCCCCGGGGGCAGCTCGTTAGCGGCAGCAGCCGCAGCGTTAGGACAGGACACCCCATGGCACGATAATTATACGTTTGACTTTTCTGGAACTGTCAGCTGATTTATTCCTTCTGACTTGGGCACTTTTTTTCAATAAGCTGTAAATACTACTGATTCATCTGGCTCACTTCTGTGTCATTAACCAGGAGAAGGTCTCTGGATAAGCAAGTGGGTGTAGTAAGAATCTCATTACTAGTCAATGCTAATTAATGTCCACTTAAACGAATTATTAACTGGGTTTGATAATTTGCAATTCAGATCTCACTAAATAATCAGAAATTATTACAGGGAATTCTCAGCCGAAAATTTGTTGCATGGGTCTTTTTCGTGACTTGTGTGGTAGTTGACAGCATCCGATAGGCTGGTGGTAAACAGAAGTTTGTTTGCTAATTTATCTATAGATATAAATGGTACTAAATCTACATTAAAGGTTTAATTAGGCAGTTTGGAACACGGCTGTGTACCTGTCACAACCCAAGAGCCAAACGCAGCTAGGACAGTTTCTCGGTGCTTTGCCTGGAGGAGGCTGAAGGACAGACCTTCAGCATGAGTCGTGGCTTTGGGGTGCTCCCAACCACCGCCCGGAAAGTGCACCAGAGACAGTGTGAGGTGAAGGGTGGTACCAGCCAAGCCAGGTTTGGATCTCTGGATGCTTTCTGAGGAGTTAGGACATAATTCTTTTTTTTATCTTTGTGAAAAGAGGTCTGGCTGCCTGTGGTCCAGGCTTCTTGCATCCCTCAGCCCAGGGCTCAAGGTTCTCCAGCTGCTTCCCCCAACAGAGACAAGCTTCCTTTGGAGATGGTTTTCAGAAGAGCAAACCTGCCCAGGTAGGATTGAACGTGCGTTTCCAGAGCAGCCTGAGCGTTTCAGACCCAGTGTGCAAAGCCCCAAGGCACTGAGACAGACCCAGGCAGGACATCGGAATGTTCAGATTATCTTCACAGAAGCCATTATGAGCACATAGTAGGGAATTAGGAAGCTCTCATCAGCAGTGTGGGATGAGGAATAGGCGTGCACCTAATCTCTGAGCAGAAAGCTTCTACAGTGAGCATTTCTCTTTCTAGTGCTGTGATTGTTAAATATACGAATTATGCAAAGATAAAAAAATCATTGAAATGCAATTATTTCAGAGATGTAAGTTTATGGCTATATAAGTGCATCGAAAGACCAACTTTGTAGGTCTTTATGTGCTTAATAAAACCGAATAATTTGCTAGGAAAAGTCTTTGGTGGCAGTATCAAGTAAATTTTCTCTCTCCATTTGACTTCAAGCATGCTCCAGGTATATGTGTTTCAAACCAGACGTTTCCATATTGGGATGAAGAACAACAATTCTAGGGTGGGGAAAAAAAAAAAAGAGAGAATGATGTGTAGATTCTCCCTTTCCCTCAAAGCATGGTCTGATGTTGGAACTATTGCCAATGGAGTGGTGAGGCTGCAGCTTTGTGTGCGTCCTTGTGTCAAAAAGCAATTATAAAGCAGTCACATTCCCTCTATCTATAAAACCTGTGATTCACCATCATTAATAGACATTACAGTGTGTTCCCTGGTCATATTTTAGAGAGCTGCACCTATCCTGGTATTTATTTCTGCCAACAAACGTGTAAATATAAGGATCTGTCTCTTTGCGGACAACCAGAGGAAGAAGAGGCAAATGGAAAGTGATGGAAAAGTAGAGGAACATCGGTACAGTGAGTGTGGAAAGAATCCTGAAAAGACACACTTCTCTTTAAAGGGAAATGGGATAAAAGTCTGCACAGTCAAACCTCCCTCTTTGCTTTTCCACTGTGTGCTGAGGCTCTGAGGAGTGAGCGGCTCGGATCCCTCCCGTGTGCTAAGCTGCCCCTCCGCAGCACCAGGCCCAGTTTTAATCCTGTTTCATCCTTCTCTTCCCAGGATGAAAGGGAAGAAAAAGTTCTCTGTTCAGATTCATGTGTTGCCAGTAGAAGTTGCTCCTGTGGGGCCCTATTTCTCTCGAAGGGGTTTCTGTGCAAACATGTGTCCCACTGCCAGCACAGCCAGCAGAAGACCTTGTCTCACAATAGGAAACATTCATTGCAAAATCCAAATGCTCATTAAAATACTGAAAGGTGCTTAACAATCTGGCAGCACATATGTAATAGCATTTCTTGCATGGGCTCTTCCAGTGTCAGCTCTGAAGATGGTCTTATTTTGGCTTCTTGCTGTCCTCCTTGTCCTCCTGTAGCGAGACCTCTCAGTAGGTTCCGCCCCTGAATGCAGCAACTTTTAACAGCAGATGTTGATCAAGGACATCCTTACCAAAGGAATCGCTGCCAAAAACCCAAAGAGGAGTTTTCTTGAGTTTAGTCATTTCAGATTTTCCGCAGTCTTTTTATTTCTCTCCTAACTACTAATTCTAGCAGGTCGATGGAGCAGGGTCAGGATCTGTCCTGTCCCACTCCCCGCACCCCTGTCCTGCAAGGCTTCAGGGAGCACCTTTCTCCACCCAGCTCCTCTTTGACTTCATTCACTTTATGTAGCAATGGGGCCAATAGGCACGGCGCCACGAGATGATGTATCGCATGTCCCAGCCCCTGGGGGTTAGAGGACTTTATGGTAAACCAGATCGTTAGTTAAACATTGGCGTGTTTGTGGTTGAGTAACTGCTGTACCTGAAATCCTCTGTGATCAGCAGCCTGTGCTGAAAATGCCATGCATCATAAATAAGGGGTTTTAGCCTGGCCCTTTGCAGCGGTCCCTGGAGACAGCAGAAGGAATCAATAATAAATTTAAGAACCGGCAGGTTTCAGGCTGCTTGAGCTCCTGAAATCAGAAACCCCAACACTCGCAACAGAGGCTATAAGGACAAGCGAGCGCCAGTGAAAATGTTGTTTCCACATTCATTTAACTTGAGGATAAAAGGTACAAATGGCTGAGATTAATGTCCCACTCCTCACATCCACCCTTGCAGGTATATAGGAGGTGCAGACCGAAAAAACCCTTTGCAAATGGTGATTATTTTGGCTTGCCTGTGGAAGATAAATGTGCTGTGTACAAATGCAGATGTCCTGCAGGGACACAGAGCAGCGGGTTGTGCTTTCTGCAGGATTTAGGAGGGGCTGGGCACCACAAAAGCCACGTTTCAAGTGCTGGGGAGCTCATGCAGGTATTAGATGTGGAATAACTTCATCTCCGTAAGCAGACTGACACTGTATTCCAGAAATCTCTGTAGGTTTGAGTGAGTGAGGCCAAATACAGCTACGTGAGCTCGTGGAAATGCCGCCACAGCTGTGTGTGAAGGCACGAGAGGATCCGTGTGCACGTTGGGAGTGCCGGGGTGTAAGGGCAGGGGTGTAAGGGCATCCCGAGCAGAGGTTGAGCAAGTGTGGCTGTTTAGGAGAAAAAAACTGAGAGATGTGCTTGCAAGTGGATGTGGATCAATAATTTTCTGAACAATGATTCTGTAGAAAAAAGTGTGTGGGAATTTTTAGCTGAGCCAGATCCTCTAGCTTTTGTTTCAGCAGGCATCCATTTCCTGCTCCTTTTTGTTTTACTTTGTGCTATTTGTGGTCTTTCGTACCTGGGAGACTATCGCCCAAAACTTTTTTGTAATGGGAACGTTTTAATTCTTAAAATGACCCCTTTACTGTTGTGCTAGGGAACACTCGTGTGCTGCTCCTTCCAGCGCTCCCTGTGCTGCGAGCGGAGGTGGGGGCTGCTCAGGGTCCCTCCCTGGCTCCCCCCTGGGCAGGACACGGCTCTGGGCTGGGCGAGGGGCGAGCGGCTGGTCCCAGGCTGTGCTCCGATGTGTGTCCTTCCCTGGGCTCCGTGGTGGTGGTCACTGCCAAGAACGTTTCTCTTGCATGCCCAGGGAGTGGGGGTGGTAAGGACACCTCCCAGCCTGGCTGGCCCCCATGCTTTAGAGATTGATTTTCCTCTTGCCATGTTAGAGAGAAGTGTTTTGCTGAGCCCAGAGCATGACTTTGGGCAGGCGTTGGAAGCTGCAGTGACCAGGAGCTTCTCCATTAGTGCCCACCTCAGAGGACAGCAGATCTGCCAAGGGATGGGCTGTGCGTGGAGGCTCAGCCCGTCTCCATCCTCCGCTCCAGATAACACGGCGCAGGGTGCCCATGGCCGGCACAGGGCCAGGTTTGGCAGTGGTAGGAGGGGATGGGGCAGGCACAGCTGGTGTGCCCAGACCGCAGCCCCCCTGCCCTGCTCCGGGGTGGCCCCCAGCCCCCCATGGGCAGCCGGCTGTCTGCAGAACTGCCGCTCGTGACGTTCCCGAGGAGAGATTCAGTGCATCCCAGAAGCTCACCCAGGGAGGTTATAGAAATGTCTTAACCACTTCATGCTATTTTAAGAATAAGGGGGAAAAAATACGAGCTATGAGATCCTGGTGTAACTGCTCGGAGCGGTAACCTTGTGGGGTAGAACCAAGGTTGCAGCACGTAAGCACCGAGCGTCCATTCAGCATTGCTGGAAGCTAGTTCCTCTTCCTCTTTTTCTCTCGCTGATCTGTATTATTGCTGAGGAACCAAGTGTTAAAAGTAAATCAATAAATTGTGGCGAGGCTCCCTGTGGCCAGCAGCAGATCGTTGTCACGCTGCCTCGTCAGGGCCGGCGACAGCCCCGGATGACCCTGGGTGCCAGCAGAGCTGCCGGCACGATCCCGGGAGCCGGGCGCTCTGTGGGGCACTCGCTGCTTTCCCCATCTTGTTCCAAACCCTTCTGGCCTGGCCATGTGTGCTCCGCGCGGCAGACGCTGGCGGAGACAGCGGAAGAGATCTGAGGGCATCTGGAATGGTGCTTCCAAAGATAGCTTATTGACATTAATGGGCCAGATCAAAGCAAAAAGGGCTGGAAAGCAGCCCGGATGGAGGAACACGTGGAAGGTTGAGTGAACGCATGGAAGGTAGAGTGAAATCATGCCACTTGGGGATGGAGGGGAGGGGCAGGCTGGGAGGACCCCGCTGAGCCTGGGGGATCCGCTGAAGAGAGGGAAATGTGAGGGTGGGATGAGGCAGAGGCTGGGAGCAACAGCTTCCCGGGAGCCTGCGCTGTGTCTGCTCGGCATTTACCTGCCACGGGTGGGAATAGAGGCACTTGGCAAAAATTAGTAATTTCTTCTTCTTGAACTCCATCTAACTGAGGGTGAAAAGGCTGCTTTAGCCCAGCTCTCCAGCAGTGTCAGGAGCCCAGCACCAGCTTGGAGGGGTTGCCTTTTGTCTTTGCAGGTCCAGGTGTCCTCCAGGTCTCCTTTAACCACTTTTCTCCCCTCGTCACATTGAGAAGATGATCCACAGTGCTCAATGCCATGTGTTCAGCGAGGGCGCTGGGATCCCAGGGGCTGTGGAATATTTATAGGAAATTATACAGCTGGTTGAAAGTTTGCTGCTGCTTTTCCCCCCCAAGAAATCCTTGTCCTTTTTAAACCCCAAGCTAAACAGTTTAAATAGATCAAGACTTGCTTCCAACACAGCTTGCAGCGTGACTTTCCCCAAAATAGAGGACGTTATTTCAAACCACATTATGCCGTGTCATTTGTTCAGATCCTTTCCCATTGACAGGCGTCAGCCCAGACAGATCGTCCCCCGGCTCCTTCCCGGCCGGCGTCAACCTGCGCTGATGCCGCGGAGGCTTTGCCCTTCACCGGGCAGAGCTCCCTGTGCCTTAACTCGCTGGTCACCTCTGAGGAAGGCCAATGCCATCTTCCTTTCGGAGGTGTGGAAAGGGGAGAGCAGAGGGGTCCCGTGAGCAGCAAATATTCCTGTGCGTGGTCGGCTCAGGCAGGGACTGCTCAGACCTACATCTCCCAGCCCCACACCACAGCCCCGCTCTGTCCTTGCTGCCAAGCACTGGCACCTGCGAGGTGGGAAAGGCATTTGCTATTCCCAGAGCTTGAGCATCTCATTGTGAGGAGTTAAATGTGGTTCAGGCCATGCTGCTGTCGACTCCCTCCGCCCAGCACAGTTTTCGTGGGTGTCCTCCTTGATTACTTTAATTTGACAGCTCTTATTCATCCTGTCTCCATGGCCAGCAACCTTGGCATTCAGCTCGGTCCTGTTCTCCTGAGGAAGGCATTAATTAGACACTAAAGGTACAGCCGTGAGGGTGGTAAAAGGCATCGGCAGAGCGGCCAGATCAGGGTTTTGCAGAGGTCTTGGAGCAGGAGCAGGTGCTGTCCATGGCCAAACCCCGTGCCACCGTTGACTGGTTTATCTGTGTTCAGCCAAGGGCTGGGGGATGTACCTGAGCACACACAGACCATAATGCCCATCCTCCATCCCCAGAGTTGTTTATTCAGGTGCACCGGTTTGGGTGCGTTTAGGGCCTGTTTTATATCACAGCTTACTTGAGAATTACCAGTCTAAATGGAGTCTGAGACTTAGCATGCGTGCTTATATGGATTTTCAGGTTGGAGCTACTTTTGTGTGCCTTTCGACTGATTCCAGGCATCCAACCTTTAGCAATACCATGCTCAAATCCCACACTTATTTCCACCTTTTTTAAAAAAAGTCAAGGAAGGCTGTGAAAGATTTTCATTCCTAACAGCGTGTTTCTGTGACATTTCGGCTCTTTGTCTGTGTAAGAAGAACAGGGATGCTGAGCTGTATTCACCTCGCTTTGCTGCTCGAGAGGGGAGCTTGGTTTTATACACAGGTATTTTGTTAAATGTACCAAAAAATAGGCAATCTGAGGCCTTATCTCATTTGAATCATAGTCTAGAGTTCTTTGTTATAGGAAGCAAAATCATATCCTGGTTGGTTGCAAATACAATAGTGAGTAGAAGTAAGGGGGGGGTGTAAGGGAGCAAGTGGAGACATCCCGGCAAGGTGCTGGTGCCCCCGAGCCGCTGTCCTGCTTTGCACTGTCTGCACCATGCAGCAACAAACTCCATCCATCCAGGTAAGATCACAGGGGATGTTGCAGGGAGCTCACAGGGAACGAGGGCCAGCTAGGAACAGACACCAAAAATTGTGTAACAATGAAGAATTTTCATTTCCAGTTTCATAATTGTCATGAAAATGGAACAAGTTCAGATATCTGAGGGACTTAGAGTAGCCTTATTGCGTACTGTGGGCAACCAAAGAGATTATTCCATACAGCTACATTCTGCTCGAGGTGTCTGCCTTTCTGTAGTTTGGAAATATTCAGAATTTTCACCTAGCAGAGTAATTTAACCTTTCCTACCCAGTGCATTTAGAAAATCAATCAGCTACAACTCACAGGCAGAAGACTGGGGGTTTCTCCAGTTCCTTGCAGGTTTTCCTCAGTTCTTAGCAACCTATATTCATGCAAGCCTGTCTCTCTGGCCTGTGGATGGATGCACGTGCATGCACGTACCAGTCTGCACAGAGGCTACTGCAGGTACAAAGCGTTTGTGTCTGGAAACAGAACATGTCTCACGGTGGCAGAGCTGGAGGAGGGATGCTGCGAAAGCCTCCTGATCCAGTCAGTTCACATGGCATCAACTCCTGGTGTTGTTTCACAGCTCACTGGGAGAGGCACACACCTCATAAGGCTCAACAAGTCTTGGAAATATAAAGACAAAGCTCTCTCTTTCCTCCAGCAAGATGCTGCTGCTGTTTAAGGTCTATTATCCTCCCTCTCCTCACACATTGCTACCATTAGTGTTATAAATGGGCTGGGTATACAGAGAGGAGAAGAGACCCCCAGGGTAGCAATTACTAGAACTGAATTGTCTGATGCAAAAGGCAGCATTACCCTGGTGTAATTTGATCATAAAATAAATTGCATTGCCCATAAACTTGCTGAACGGTAGAGTTTCCCCCCCAGTTGTTTCCGTGCGTTTGGAGCCAGCAGTACTGCAGGGCAATAGCCCAGCGCCGGCCCGCTGTGGCCACCACCCCGCCGAGACTGCCAGGAAAATGGTCACGGAACACGAACAAATGAATATTCATAATGAGATTCAGCTCATCTCTGACATGGTGCCAATGCTAATCTTCCCCAAACAGGCCTGGAGGGAAACTGTGGGGAAAAACGCACCTACCCTCTGGAGCAACAGCTCCTGGGCCTCTTGCAGGAGGGTGTTGTCCGTTGTGGGTCCGGTGGGCTCCTGTCCCCTCCTGCCCCCAGCCCCTCCAGCACCACACTTGGAAACCCTGACATGTCCCCGCCAGCCCCCCCACCACCCTGGACCTCATCCCCACCGAGCAAAACAGGGGCTGAGGCTGCAGACTTGATGATAGGTCTCTTCGGTAGCCGGGTAAACAGCAGATCTGATCACAGCTCTCTCAGGCAGGCAAATAACAGCAATCCTGCCTCTGCCGAACGGGATTCCAGGGCTGCTATAACCTCAACAGGTTTGAAGCAGGTCGGTGTTCATGTGGGGAACCTGCAGGGAAGAAGCAGTAAGAAGCGGTGTTTTCACCCCAGTTGCACTGGCAGTGGAGCAACGTCCTATTTGATGCTAGGAGACATTGCTGCATTTTGCATTAAACTGAAACTCCAATTATTTGTGGTTGTCAGGCAGCCCAGTGTCTAAAACAAATCTGCAGTCCAGGGTGGGTGCTGAACTGAACACTGCCTTCTTCACGTCCGGGCTTTTATTGCCGTGTATTGTTACAGATAAGATCTGTGAGAATGCTAATTGCATCTTTAGTGCGCTGCTACGCGCTGATCAGATACCGAGGTGATAAATAGTAGTGACTAGACATGAATAGCTGCTGTAAACAGCAGGATTGTAAGTGCGAGGCTGGGCATGCTCGATCTTGTATCCAGAGGATCTCTCTAAATTTGTTCTGTAGCTCCTGTAGGAATCCAAAGTAGCAGCCAGAGTCTTGTAAAAAAGGGAAAAACATGGCCCAGAGTGCTGGGGGTGAGGCTGCTCCCCCGTCTCCATCCTGTCCAAGCACCGGGAAAATGGGATGGGATGGAATGGAATGGAATGGAATGGAATGGAATGGAATGGAATGATTTTGGTCAGAAGGGACCTGTAAGAACACTGACTGTGAGGCTGACCATCTAACAGCCCCGTTCCTTGGAAGCGATACGAAAAATCACATAATGCAGCGGCAGAGTGAAAATCACAGTCCGCAAAGAGATGTAGGTCCAAGAGCAGCTTGATCTCGGCACGGCGCGGTGGTGAGGTTTTTAGCTAAAAGCAGGCATTGTTGATGAAGTCTTGCTGCAAGCCATGGAACAGGAGGCTCCAGAGCTTGCCAGAAGGACAGCATCATGAATAAATAAACTTGAGTGAAGACGAGAGATCTAAAGCATCTGAAATTTCAATAGCACTGATCACAGGGCTTCACTGCCACGCGTTTGATCTGCCGGTGTAATCCTAAAACAGGAATGGCCTACAAATTGCAGAATATGGGTTTGTCTGAAAATCTAAGTCATGCATTTGAGAAGATCACACATTTTAGTGACAAGTGACTGTGGTATCTATAGCTGCCTTTTCCAGAGCAGGTAGCTCTGCCTTCCAGAGCTCTGCTCTTCCAGAGCAGGCAGCTGCCTTTTCCAGCAGCACTGAGATTTTGTTGTACAATAACTAAGTCTTACCCCCCAAAATGCCCACCGTGCCAGGGTGCTTGAACGTTGACGTTGGGAAATCCAGCCCCTTCCCTCTGCTGCAGCCTCAGCCTGACGTGCTGCTCTCAGGGACCTCTTTGCTGCACTGGGGCCCTGTTTTAGTGGTGTCGGTGCTTTTTGAGTGTCACCAGAGAAGAAAAGCTCCGTAACATGTTGGGAATCAGGAGGAACCCGGGTGGAGACCAGAGGTTATCCCTGGAGACCAGGAAGGCTGCAGGAAAGCAACAGTTTGATAATTTGGAGGTTCTTTGATGACAGACCAGCTCCCTAAGGCCATGGGGAGATGTGCGAGAGCTGGAGGGATGATTTGGGGAAAAGCTTCTACCGAACAGTCCTTTCAGTGGCGGTAACAGTATGTTTGTCTCCATTCCTTTTGGTGTTTATTAGATGCAAATACAATAACTCATTAGGATTAGTAAATTCATTTGGAGGTTACTTCCAGGTTAGCCTCATGATGAAATAGCATTGGAAATCCAATTAGACACAATGATACAATAATTATATAAAAGCATAATCCCATCTCCGCACAAGCCAGGCAGGTGCAGAATTTCAAACCTTTTTGCCATGGAAAACCAGTAGATTACACGCAGTCAAATGGGATTTGCGGCTGTAAATTCATGCATTTGTGCTTATCCAAAGGTGGTGGTGGAATAACCATTGCTCAAGACGAGCCCAAAGATAAACACACTTTCAGGGTCACAGGCAGGAGACCTGAGCTTATTAAAGTAGGTTCTAATACTTTTCGAATTATTTTCCTTTCTGCGGTACACTGTGTATGGCATGAATTCAGAGGCTCAGAAATTCCGTGTTATTTTCATAGACAGTACTAAATCTGTTGACCCTGAACAGGTCCTGCAAACAGAGCCTTTTTTTATAAAAGGTAAGTGGAAAAGAAATGAAAAGGTTTCCGATCTTTGAAAATAGATCACGGAAAATCCTCCAAGAGCTGTGTTTCTCACCCGGGGCAGACCCACGTGTGTTGAACGCGGTGCTGCACACGCGCAGCATGCTTGTGAGACGCTGCTGCCTCCCAGGGAGGGGACAAGCAGGTGCTACAGAGGTTATTTTAAATGCTCTGGATGTGGTTAACTAGTTTCCATGCAAAGCAGCCAGTTTCTGCCCGTCAGGTCCTGTCCTGCCTTCTGGAGATGGGCTGCAGGTACCTGGGCACGCTGGGCAGAGCTTGTTAGGGGCCGTGCAATTACCAGCCCAGGTTTCAGGCAGCTTCAGGATCTGGCCACTGCAGTTCATCATTCTGTCCAGCGAGGCCCAGAGTGTCTGGAAGATGAAAGACAGTTGGTGGCTGTAGCCTGGATAAATATAGAGCCTTAATAACCTGGGGAATAACAGCGCCAGGAGAAGCTGCTGTGTACTCCTCCCAGGGCTGGCAGCTCGCCCCGTACTTTTTTAGTGGCTTTTGACCCAGAATATCTGTGCCTTTTTTTCCCTAACTTTCACATCATTTCTTCTGGGTTTGAGGAAATGCAATATAATGTTTTGCCGCAGGTTGCCATCGCAATGACAGGAAAATAACCGGGAGCAGCTGGGCTTTGCAGCGCCGGTAGCAGCAGTTTGCCTTGTCTATAAAGCGGTTGAAAGGCAGGTCCCAAGGAGTAATTAGCACTACCCAGAACCATGTACAGCCACTCCGACAGAAGAGTGGGCTCGCTGCAGTGTTATTACCTCCTAGTCCTTCATGCCAATTTTCTGATTAATAACATCCCAGGCCACTTGATGCACTATTGATTCTAAATTCAATAAAAAGAACTGGCAGCTGCTGGCAAGACCACATCATTTTTCCTCTAAAAACGCAAGGCAGCAGCACATTTCCAGGCAGGGTGAGGTGGTGGAGAAGCCCCCGGAGAGCTGCTGTCCTCCCTCGGGGGAGAGACCAGGTCCCCTGCTCTCCTAGGTCAGATGGAAGGGATTTGGTGGCAGGTCCTGGTGTCTGCAGTCCTCATACCATTATCAAGACATCACTGCTTTAAAGGAAAAACCTCACGTTGTTTAGGTGGCTTCGATACATGAACACAAGGGTTTCGTCTAAGAAAGCAGCTCAGTGCTATGGACTTTGTTAATATTAAGCAGAACAGTTGTCTCCTGGGTTGCTGAAAGCAGAACAAGGTGTTTTGTTTTCTCCAAAGGACCTGGCTTTCAAAGTGTCAAATTTTTTTCCCCATAAAGATAGTTTGTGGGTGTTTTAAAACACTTCAGTAAATATAACAGCAAGAAAGATAAATTGCCTGCTGGTTTCCTTCCCCCTGGCTGTGTGCTGGTGGAGAGGAGAGGGGAAAGGGGCGGGAGAGGCCAAAGCCCTTTGGTGGGTTGGATGGGAAGGGAAGCCCAAGCAAGAAACAAAAGCTTCTCGGCCCTATTAACAGCCTAGGAGAGAACAACAAGCACAGAACAGCAAGCAGAAAGCAGCTCAGAAAGTGTGGAGAAGCCAAGAAATACCGAGCTTTGATCCAGAGAGAATATTTCAACAAACACCAAATGCTTTGCTAATATTTGGTGCTTGCAGTAGCCACAGCACATGGCAGGGGAGGAGTGATGATCCCGTCACCCCTGGGTGGGCAGCAGGAAAGGGTTAATAGGCTTGCAGAACAGGAGCAGACATCTCCCAGCTCCCTGACCCCCAGAAAAGCATTGTTTTCTAATGCGAAATTTCAGCTAAACACGATTTTCCCCAGGAGCTGCCACCAGTGGCACCTCTGAACCAGGGACGAGGCAGCTCGTCCTCAACGCTGCGTCTGAGCAACGTGCTGCTGAGCAGGGAGAACATAACACATTTTGTTTCTTGTAAGGATGAAGAGAAACAGCGAAGGGATTTTTTCCTGCTTTTTGGCAAGGAGTTGCGTTCGCTCAGGGCTGGATTTTTCAGGGGTGACAAAGAAGCTGTCAGGAGGGAGAGAGACGAGGCTGAAAGTGTTGCTCTTGGTAAAACCAAGGCTCTAAGCGCTCAGCTCCAGCAGAGCCCTGGGTGGGAGGTGATTTATAAACTCCAGGTTTCCTTTTTTTCCTTCTATACCTGCTCAAAGCCACAAACCCACCGCTACCGGCCTGTTCTGTGGGGCAGCATCGCCAGGTCTCCCGGAGCCTGTGGGCAGAGCCGGGTTCATGCTGGCACCTCCTGCCAGCGCAGCCTGGGCAGCTTTAATCCTGCGCCGAGCGGCAGCCCCGGGACTCAGGCACTGCGCGTGCAAACGTGGTGAGCTGAGGATTTGTAAAAGCCCAAGGAACAAATAAGCAAGGAAAGGTGTACATGGTCACCGGAACAGTGGCTTGTGGTGGGGGAAGAACCGGAGCCAGCCTGGCCTGTCAGCCTCAGCAGCATCCTCTAATAAAAGAGAAGAAAAGCGGTTATCTATCTGCTCTATTGAGACCTTCAAATTTTCATCGTAATGGGACATGGTGCTTGACAGATTGAGCTCCACTGAGCAGCTCATTGTAAATTCAAATGCAGGCTCTGGGGCTTATTCGAGCCACTGAGCCTATTTTCTCCCCGTGTTTGCTGGCGGAGCAGGCGGCTGCTGGGAGTGATGACGGTGCGGTTTGTCAGCAGCGGTTTCCTGAACATCGGGCTCTAATCTCTCGGCAGCCTCTTGTGCTCGGCTGCCTCCCACCCAAACAGGCGTGTGCAGGGGTAGGAGCTGCCTGCGTTGGAAGGGGAGGCAGAGCTCGGAGCGGGGTGGAAGGAACGACGGGAGGATGATGCAGGGATGCGCATTCGTGTCTCGATTTAATTTCACAGGTGCCAACGTAGAGCGTGTGCCCGGGACAGCAAGAAAAAAAGCCTTTAAAGTGTGTTCTCCAAGGTGGTGATCTGCACAGAGCAGAAGTGGAGGGCTCATTGCTGAGGACCTGAGGGTTGGGTGGGGAAATTGCTGGAAAATGTGCAGGAGGGGAAGCACCAAGGCAGGAGACGAGGCTGTGGGAGCCTAATTGGCATCTCTGCCTGCGCCTGCTCTAAGCCCTTTCTGTGCCTGCAAAATGTCCCACGAGTCACAGGTTCTTTTCATTTCTTCTCCCCACCTCGTTAAGGCTAGTCCCAGCCTTCTGAGCACAAAAGACACATCGATTCTTCCAGAAATCCAAAAGGAAAAAGGCAGTGGCCGCTTGCAGTGGGGATGCAGCCCAGCCCCGCTGGGTTTGGGGCCAGTTCAGCAGAGGCAGCCCATGGGTTTCCTTCAGCTGTGTTTTGCCTTGTGAAAATACAGACCAAAAATATCAATTTTGCAGCCTTATTTATTGTTCCTGATTTTCAGCAGTCTCTGGGATATGAATTATGTAGGAGATGCATAGGGAATGATCTGAAGCACTGGCAGGTGGTGCCGGAGCGCTCCCCGTGCCGAGCTCCAGCTCCGTCTGTCTGCAGCAGCTCCTCCAGCAGCTCGCTCTCCTGACACCATCCTCCAAAGAGCAGCTCACCAGAGAATGTGGGGCCTTTCCAAAACCTCTGAAAGCTCCATGGGCAAATTGGGATGAGAACCTCTGCGAGCCCCCTTAGCCTGGGTGAAGGTCTACAGGGTGAAGAGACCTGCTGTGGGTGCATGTGCTTCCATTGCTGATCTGGTCACAGGTCCATGTCCAAACCAACCAGACATGAGCCAGTGATGGAAATATAACCACAAAACCAAGGAAGTGAATTCTCTCCTTAAAAAGAAACTCTCATTTGTGACTTGGTGCCTGGAAGCTGCACTGACTTTCTCAGCTTGCCACCAGGTCTCAGAGGGGCTGGCATTTTGTACATGCTTTTGTTTTCTAAACCCAAAGTTCCACCATTTTTTGTTTAAATCCACAGCCAGGCCTCCATTTGTGTGCACTGGGGGATAAGAGAAAGGTTTTATTCCTTGCATTATTTATGAACGGTATAATTTCAGGGCATCTGTATTAAAATAAGGAGCCAACTGGAAAATAATATTAAACAAGATAAGTGTGTACATTTGTTGCATAAATCCATAAAACCTGATTAACAATGATGCTCCTAATGCTTGTTTCATCATTAGGAGACTTCCTGTATCTGTGCCACGGCGCTGGATCTTTGATGCATTAGGACAACGCCCTGCAAAGCTGTTTGGTTTGCACTGAACTTTGCTGTGCAGCCAGGTTCTGCTTTAATCAAGGGCTTGCTTTTGGTTTTAATTATTATTATTTTCTTTGTCTATGCATTTTGGAGCCCATTAACAATACAAGAGATCGAAACTCTGCTGTACTCTGCCAACACAGCTGCTGGCTCCCGAAGCCTTGACTAATGCTTTCTGAAACTCTAGATGTGTTCTCGCTGAACTTCCCATCGCTGGGAACACTTTCAGCCACGCGTCGCCCCTTGCCCTGACACAGGGCTGCTGTGCTCGGGGATTCCTGCCTGCTCCCATCCAACAGCCCGCTGGGCAGGGGAACAGCCAGAAAATAGGGCTTTCTATCAATTTGCCCACATGATTTGGTAACAAAGACTGACTTCCAAACTGAAGCCTGAAGAGTGAAGGGCAGATGAGGACATTTTCCTGGGTACAGTTAATGAAGCATCAGCCCCCTCTGGGTCTCCTTTCTGTGCCCGGCGCTGGTAATTTATTTCTTTGAGAACGAGATTTGTCAGTCTGGAGGGGACAGGGTCTGTGAGCTCAGAAGGTTTCCCAGAGCCCGTGTGACAGGGAGTGGTGGTGTTCTGCATGGTACAACAACCTCATCTCCAGAGCCCCAGATCCAAGCTGGAGCTCTCGCCGGCTGCACTCCATGGAGTCACTGAAACCCTGAGTGATGCTGGGCAAGAGTCAGAGGCGAAAGAGGACTCCTGGGAGGGTGCAAGTAGTGGCTGCTCAGAGAAAAAAGAAAATATTTTAGATAAGAAAAATAAAAGGATCTCAGGAAATTCATATGCAGCTCTTAGGGAGACAGCAAGCGTGTCTCCTTTGCAGTGAGACTCTCCATATGGCTCCTCCACAAGTGGTGACAGGGAGAATTTTCAGCTGAAAAAAATAAGCCTGGAGGTGAAAACTTCAAAGGGGCTGAACTCTGAATCCAGCAAGAGCCTTATGCACATCCAGGAGCTGAGAAGAGCAAGTGTTGATAAAGCACTTCAAAACCTCGCCAAGCCTGTGATCAGGTTCCTCCTGCAGCTCTGCGGCAGGAGACCAGGCTCTGGCCAGCCTTGTGAACAGCAGCGCTGGTGGGGACCAAATGCAAATCGAACCCTTTGAAAATGACACAAACCCTTTGAAATGACCCTTTGAAATGACACAAACACACTGTGTGAGGGGAGGTGAAGCAAGGAGAGCAGATGTGGCCGGTGCAAGGTGGCTCTGGGCAGGTGAAGGGAAACACCTGGAGAGCAGCCGGAGCTCGCCAGCCCCCAAACCCTCTGCTGCAGACTTTGAACAGCGTTCGGGGCTCAAAATGGATGGGGTACGCAGAGAGATCTGCTTTCTTTTGGGGAAGAAAATCTACCTTTCAAGCTCACAATGGAAGATGCAGGGTGTTTTGAGCTTTTGATACTCCTGAATGGTCTGAGGTTTCTCAAGATGAGTGGCTCCCAGAGGAGCAGACAGGCACTGCGGGCTCGGAGCACAGCCTGTTGTGGCCAAAGAAAGGTCCTTGTGGACTTCAGGTCCCTCATTATCTGGTTTTGTATAGTTCATTACCCCTATACTTTTGCAGGCGTGCGTCCCTCTGCCTTGCTTGAGTTATTAGCATATCCCAAAGGAAACAGAGAAGCCTAGACAGGTTCTTGGAGAAGAAAGGAGCTGCCCTGGATGGGCAGCAGAAGTTGGAGAAGCAGAAGGGAACGCTTCTTGGCAGGACGTTGCTCAAGAGCCCCATGTGCTTGCTGGCAGCACACCAGCACCGTGCTGCAGTCCTGCCGGCCAAGGCACAGGACATCGCACTGTAAGGACAGGACCCAGCTCTGGATTTTAGCAGCGTACGTCTGCCCTGTCTCTGTAGATCTCGGTGTACCCAGCGCTCGTGGCCCCCACGGCCACTGGCTCACGTCTCCCGGAGTGTTATGAAAGAAGTCACCTTGTGACGGCAGCTGGCAATGCCAAATCAACCTGAGCCGAGCCAGAGCTGCAGGAGCCCAGCACCCCTGTTTAGACGATGCGTCTGAGCCTCGGTGGTTTGCAGCCTCTCGCCCGGCGCTGCCGCTCCTTGCCGGCAGGTAAAGGATGCTCGGCCGCGGGGCGCGGGGGCTCTGGTTGCCGCGCCAGCACCGCAGCTGCCGCTCGCCTCCGCTTCCCGCTGCTTTCCCCCTTGGAAAAGTTGAATTGCTCTACTGCTGGCACATAAAAGAAATAGGAGTTTTCTTGCTGCAAGCCATAGAAAGCAGGCTTCATTCAGATCCTGAATAATTTAGAATACAAGCCTTTGATTAATTTCATGAGAAAAAGGAAACAAAGTTAGCTATAACTATAGGCCATTCAAAGTATGGATTGCCAGCAAAAATGTGCAAAGCGCTGTCATGAGAGGATTAATTACATAGATTAAATATTTTATAAGTTAAATAATGTGTATTTTTTGGAGACAAAATGGAATGTCATTTTTTCCCCCAAGACAGGGAAAGTAACTGTATTCACTTCCATTTAGCCCACAGAGCAACAGACTCCAGTGACAGAGGAGGATGGATCAGGGCTGTAATTCCCATCTGGCACCAAAATCTATATTCTGAGCAGCATTTCATCTTCTCCCCGAGAGCCCTGCTCCGAGCTTTCAAGTCTCTGTCAGTTGTGAGGTTCTTCTGGGGGGAGAAGAAAAGGGTCCTGGCAATTGTTATTCTGTCTGCTCTAGTCTTTCAAGGTCTGGAAGGAAAATGGACAGTGTAGGGTGGTTTTAATTATTGTGTTATTATCCTGAAGGATAATGGCAGAGTCTTTCAAACTGTCTTCCCTTTTCCTTTGCAGAAAAGAAGGCCTGGAGCCGATTTCTGACTCTGAACTGCCCCGAAAGCTGAATCCCTCTGCAGAAGAGTTTGCTCAGTGCACACAGAGCATCTCCAGCTGCTCTCCCAAGGGAGTCTCTCGTAGAGGCATGGCTGCAGAGGAGGTTTTCGAACCACCGAGTGAGTTTGGCCATACAGGACACCACACGAGCCCCGTCCCAGACAGGATGAGTGTCTGAGCCCCAGCTGGCCATGGGTGCTGTGACCTTCCCTGGAGCCCAGCAAGCAGGTACCTAACACCACGCTCTGAAGTCCCTGGGATACCCCAGAACTTCTGTCGGCTGCTCATTTGATAGAAACATCGCACACTTGACTCTCTCTCCTTATTGAAGTCCTGCTCGCTGGGCTGTGTCTGTGGGCACGTGGCTGGGAACAGGACCACAGATGGTGGGAGCCCGGGCGTTCGTTGCTCGTCCTCCCCAGTGCTCACTGAGAGCTCGTCAGCAGGGACAACTGACAGCCTTTCCCTGCCGAGCACTGTCCACCAGCAGCTCAGGCGAAGGAAATAAGTCATTGGGCCAGAAAAGAGCATTAAAAAGTCCCTCTGGGAGACTTCGAGGGGAGTAAACACTAGGTTTTGTCTTAAATTGATTCTGCAAAACTGCTGACCTTGTCGCTGCAGAACTGTGCGTACAGGAAAGCTCCAGAGCCGGAATTCAAGTTTAAATGTCTAATTACTTTTGACTATGCTTGGATAAATATTCCTTCTTTTATTCACCCAGATCTGGAGACTCCCGCGCTGCTCAGGAGCAGAGCAATGGGAGCCAGCACCAGCAGGAGCAGGGAAAGCCAGAGCTGATTCCTATGGGAACGCTCCATGGAAAGGACCAGACTCTTTAGCTTGGGCACTAGACAGTGTTCTCTGCTAAAAGGGAACACTTTTGGGAAGCAAGGGTGAAACCTGTGAAACGTGGCAAGGGCAGGTTGTGGGATGCTCGCCTTCCCCTGCAGCCAGAAGATTCACAGCTACTGGCAATGATCCCACAATTAGGCTCTAAGGAGGCAGGAGGAGGTCTGGGTGGGGACGAGGAGAAGGCTTATTGAGGTCACCTGCTTCTCCAGAGGAAATAAAAACAGCAGCCCAGGCAGCCCTGGAGTAGCCTTTGGAGGGAGAAGGATGGTGTGAGAGGAGCTTGATGCCTCATTAAACTGTGAGTAGTTGTTTTTCCCGTGTATTTTTTTTTGGTACTATTTACTAAGGGTTTCCTTGTGTTTTTCTCTGTGTTCGGTGTGGCAGGGAACATGTCTGGGTGCTGGGGTGCGTGAGCAGAGCGTTGGGTCCAACAACTTTGCTGGGGTTGCTTTGCTGGTGGGTCAGTCTCAGGCGTGCTCAGTTCAGTGCCCATCAGTTGTGTGCTGAACAAGGTATTCGCATTGTAGTTTACTTTGCTGTGTGGAGAGGAATCTTCATTAGTACGGGCCTAAGGATTCAGTAATTAGCACTGGACTATCTGTGTTGTGGAGAGGAGAGAGGGAAGCTCCTCCTGTGGTTACAGCCCAAGTGTGCTCAGTGCTGTTCAGGTGCCTGTTGAGAAAGGTGGTTCTTGCTAATTAGCCTGTGCTGTTTGGGTGGAGGAGAGAGAAGGGTCCTCGCTGCGTGCTGCTCTGCCTGCCCCTCTGTCCCCTCCAGCATCGGGGCCATCAGTGGCCCAGGCTGGACTGGGAAGTCTGCAAAAAACTCCCGCACAGCAGCAAGTCCCTGTGCTGGTGTTGGGGCTTCTGACCTGCACAACTGCGTCTTGGTGCATGTTAATGTCTGTAACGACCTGAGCAGTGTCATGGTTCCTGCAGTCTTAACTTCCTGAGCATCAGTCTTTGCGCTGGTATTTGTTGCTTGATTCGAGTCCAGAACATCTCTCAGCTGTTACACTTTCTTCTTATCGAAAGTATTTTATTTCCTAAAAGCTAAAAAAATATGATCAGATCCCCCATGCCTGTATAATCCTCTCTGTTTGGAGCTGACTGGCATGCTAATAAAAGCATGAAGGAAATCACACTTGTGAGGCAAGGGAGAGATGGAGCCCAGTAATGAGCCTGAGCCAAAGCTGTGCTCGCTGCCTGACACCCTTTATGCTAATTTATAGCAATTAAAATACGGTATCTTCTATTTTGCACTGAACAATGAGAGCTGCTAAAGAATGGCGATGCAGTCATAGATACTTCTGTGAGCCTTTCATCTTTAAGTGTTTCTTCTGAATTTTGAAAAATAAATTGTGCTTATACTCTGTTAAGTGTTGAAACCGAAGGTGGGGCTTAGTTTCATACAAGGGAGTTGTATAATGATTAATTAGTTTTCATCATGATACACTGGAGCTTCTGATGGAGCAGCTAGGAAGGTAATTTGGGCTTCCGTGCCACTGGGCAGATGTGGGAAGCTTGGTTAGTGGGTAGTTTTCTTGGCTAGAAA
The DNA here is from genome assembly GCA_013400335.1 of Eurystomus gularis. Classification (NCBI taxonomy): domain Eukaryota; kingdom Metazoa; phylum Chordata; class Aves; order Coraciiformes; family Coraciidae; genus Eurystomus; species Eurystomus gularis. The sequence goes on from VZZY01022873.1 coordinate 882,994, forward strand.
TAACACCCTGCCCTTGTATGCATTTTGAATGGATGACTTTCCTGCCCTGCCACTGCCCACTCCATCCCCACAGGTCCTTCTCCTCACCACACGCCAGCTCCACCTTCACACCCATTCCCCCCACCACCTCCATGGTCCTGCTGCATTTCCAATAAGCTCTGGTGTTCCCCGTTGGGTCTCCTGCAAAGCCTTTCCCTGATGCACTGAGCCCTCACCTCTCCCGGCGTGCCTGCGGCTCGGGGCCCTGGGGCTGCTCAGGACCACTCCCTGGCAAAGGCACAGAAGTGGTGTGGGAAGCTGGCGAGCAGTGATGGAGCAGGAAACCCTCTGCATGGGGGCTGCTCATCCCTGGTGGGAGCCAGGCCCGGCTCTGCCTGGTCCTGAGCAGGGGAGGTCACACACACACGTGTGCACACTTGCTGCTGCAGGAATTCCTCAGCCCTTGTCCCATTTGTGCCACCCTTCCCTTGAAGAAAAGGGAGTTAAGAGGCAATTTGCTTCGGAAAATTACAATTATGTTATTGATTGGGTAAAAAGGAACTGTTTTATTAAAGCTTACAATCCTGCGTGTTTCTTTTCCTTACAAATATCCTATTACATGCTCAGAGACCACCCACACGCTTTCCCGCTTTCGCATTTGCCTGGCAATCTTTCATGCCAGTTGACTTTTCATTTCCAAATCCCTTTCTGCATTAAGCACAGACCCACACACTCTGACCCATTTTTCTTTGAAATAAATCATAAGTCCGTGCCAGCAATGACTCGAGGTGTTCTTCAGAATTTGTAAACAGCTCTAAAGTCTTGTGGGAAATGTCACAAAGTGTTGGTCTGAATTTATTAAGTAGTTTCTCAGCTTGGATGTGTATGTTCCTGTGCGCAGCCTGGCAGTGCTTCCACCTGTCATGGTATCTGAAGTGTGGTCGGTCGCTGGGCGAGCCCTGGGCTCCTGAGACCACAGGGACCTGCAGAGCCATGAAGGGGAAGGAGCTTTGTGGCTGTGCGGGCTGACCTCGTAAAGAGACAAAGAATTGGTTTTGCAGCTCGCTGTTAGCATTTTGCTTGGTAAGAGAGGGGGGAAAAAAAGCAATTTCTTTGGCCTTGGCCAGGATTTGCTGGGTCTCACCTGCTCGAGGGATAGTCCTAGCTGCAAAGATGGCACCAGTTAAAGCAGTCACAAGTAAAGCCCAGCACCTTTCCGCTTCCCCACGAGGACACGGGGGCAAGAGCCGCCTTCCCCTGCAAACAGGAGTCGGTGCCTGGGTTTTGCAGCCAGCAAACGGACCCGCAGGCAGCTCAGCAGCCCAGAAGCTCAGGCAGCTGCTTCCCCCTCTTATTTCTCATTCTCTTTCATTCCCCGGCATTTTCTCCTCCGCCAACCTCTGCGCCCTCCTCTGTGCTAGGGGAGATCCTTCCCCGCACAGACCACAAACCAGGCAGCACAATAAAACACATGGGTCAGAAGTGGCAGGACCCTTTTTCATTGAAAAGGAAGAGGTGCGATGCAGACCGTGCTCCTGCACGTCCCCCGCGAGCCGAGAAGAGCCCCGCTTGGCTGGGCTTCACCCATGCTGAGCCAGGGTCTGCACATCTCCGGCAGTGGTAGAGGGGGATGTAAATCTGGGAGGATGCTTCCTCCTAATTGATGAAATCTCTCCTGGCTCTGCAGAGGAACCGTCCTTTATCTGAGGTGTCTTCCAGTGGTTGCAGAAGACAGCGAGCCACCCGCGAGGAGGTTTCTGGGTAGGTTTTAGCATGTTTTTCCCTAATGCTACAGTCTTGTTTTCCTGGGGGCATCAGCTGGAATCCAGCCACTGCTCTAATTAGCAGCGTTAATGGAGATGCAGAGGATTTTGGGGCCGCACCACATGGTTTCCATCCAGCTCCCTATCCTCATTCAAGTGCTGCCTTGTACCGCTGCTTCAAGGATGTCAGAAACACTAAGTAGGCAATTCCAGCATCAGAAGGATGTATCTCCCATTGAAGCATGTTGGACATAAAAGCAAAACAGCTTTTAATTAAAATTCCTTCCACAAGTCACATAAGGCCTAAACAGGGAACAGGAACAAAAACTCCCAGCACTTCACTGTAACAAGAGAAAAGCATCTTTGAAGTTGGGAGTAGGAAATGCTGATGGAGAGCGGGCTGTGCCTGGAGAGCAAGGCAGGGAGCGGACTCTCGTGGTGGGACAGTCACTGAGCGCTTGTGAAGATCTGCTCATGCTCTTGGCTTTGCCGTGGGCTGCTTTCCCCCATGCCCCGTGGAAGGCTGGCCCTGGCTGTGAGCTTGCCCGAGGCAGGTGAGACCAGACCTGTTTTCCTTCTCGCCCCTCATATTCTGACCCTTTTGGAAGGTGCTTATTCTGAGCATTTTAAGGGACAATAACTTGTGGTGGCTCTGCTCCTTCAGCAGCATCCCTGTGCAGGCAGTTTGCAAGCAGAGCAAGTTCCTTAAAGAGTGTGTTAAGTGTAAATATATAACATCGCTGCTTAGAATGATCCTCCAGAGAAAACCTGCATAAATACACACTCTGCAGAAACCAAGTGCGGATGATAAAGGAAGTGTTAAAACACTGCCCTGCGGGCTTCCAAACAGACTGGCAGGAGCTAAGAGAGAACTTTGCTCCGTGCGCCAAGGGACTGTGATCAGCAAAAGCAGTTATGTGGCACGGGGAGGAACGCTGACGGGGCAGGAGGAGAGGGAGCTGAGCGAGATCAGGAAAGCGTGTCGGGGTTAAACGCTGCTCTCGATTTTGGATGTTCATTGTTAGCAATTGCGTTACAGCAGCACCTGAGGCGTTGAAATAAGTGAGGGCTCTGCAGTGCTACGCATGGTGCAGATGCAGCCGGCTCAGGGCTCCGCAGCCTGAACAGGAGCAGGATGGTGCCCGTGTCCTCCCCGCTGTGCTCTGCCAGGCGTGAGGGCTGGTGGAGAGCCATGGGCTGCACTTGGACACACTCTGGACCTGCCTCAGGAGATGTGGCTGCTGGATTCAAGCTTTCCTGCAGCACTCGGGGCTTTGGAAGAGCATGCCAGGGCCCAGGCTGGTGCCTGGGGCTCACGAATGTGCCAGCCCCGACAGCAGCCGTGTTCCTCGGGGCAGTGTCCGACCTCAGCTGGGCTGGCTCCAGAGCAGAGTCTCTGCTGTGCACAGGGCAGCGCACACGAAAGCACAGGACTTCAAAGGGGTTTTGGCTCCTGTACCCTGGTTCGTAGGTCGGTATGCAGCTGTGCCAGGGAGAATGATGAGCGGGACCTAGCAGGGGAGACCCTGGTTGATGAACAGCCAGGTTACAGCCCACAGCTTCATCCATCTTCCCTGCACCATGTCCCTGAGAAGGGAGGCCCAGCACGAGGCATCGCTCAGGCTGTACCTGCCTCAGGGGTGGAAAGCGCAGCTGCGATACCTGCAGTCGTCAGGAGCACCCAATTCAGTGTGTGAGTGAGAAAAAAATCAAAGCCGAGGAGTGTCTCTGTTCTCTTGGATTTAAGGACGATGACTGAAATGAGCTTTAGCTGGCGTCTGTCACTGTGATGTATTTTCCAGATGCAAACAGCATTTCTGAAACTACGGCGGTTACACCGAGGTGAGTTGGGAGTACATTAAACGAGTTCATCCTGGATGTGCGTGTGCGATTCCCAGCCAATCAATTACCTGCGGTGCCAGGCAGCGAGACGTGTGTTATTTGTGAGCTTCTCTGTGGCCCGAGCCCAAGACCCTGCTATAGATCAAGTTCAAAGTCAAGCCAAGTGCTTTCCTCAGCGCAGGGAGAGGGCCGTGCCCAGCCCCAGGCCCCCCTTCCTTGCAGCAGGAACAGCAGTTACCTCAGTTAGAGGAGCAAGGGGAGGGCGTTTTGCTGGGAGCGGGTCCCAGCCCTGCCGCAGCCCGTGTAGAGGAGCCAGTGCCGATGGGTCCATTCGTCTTCCAGCACCACTCAGCCCGTGCTGGCTTTGTTCACACGGAGTTTTCCTCTTTGTTCAGAGTGCCAATTATTGCTCTGTAAGACAGCATTCATCCAGCCCAAATTGTTCTACACTGAGCAGAATCCCTAGACAAACAGAAATGAAGAGGGCCGCGAGTTCCCGGGTCTGTGCAGAGCAATCCATTTCCTTCTGTCGCTGCCACCTGCGCTGCTCTCCTGCTTTCCTCGAGCTGCCGTGCCAGGGAGTTCTTGCGCTTGAATTAATTGACATTCTGTCCCTTGTTTTCTGTCTGCTCCCAAGATAAGCTTAATAATGCCAAAGCTGCCTTATACAGGGCTGCTTCTCAAATCTTTTTGGTTTGTGTCAATTTATCAGCTCTGGGCAAAGCCAGCGAATGGCTCTGAGAGTCGAGGTAAAAAGCCCCATCCTCCCCTCGTCCCCTGGGGCCTCGCTGCCGTGCGTGTGTATGGTCACCCTTCATCACTTCTTCAGCCTCTGCTGGTGCTTTAGTCTGTTGCTGGAGCTTATTGAGCTGTCCTCCCTTCCTAATTCTCTTCAGAGTGAGAAGTGGTTGCAGGGATCACTTTTGCCTACATTTGATTCTGTTTCTTTAATTTTGCCTCTCTGAGCTCAATTTGCATTTGACATTTCTTATCTAACAATACTTACAGGAGAGTATAGATCCGTGGAATGAAAAAGAAACGTAGAGGCTCAGGGGGAAAGCTAGAGCATATAAAGATGTGTGATCTGGTTAGAGGAGACACAAATGCCAGCCACGATCTGAAAGATGCGAGCGCTGAAGAGAAGAAAAGAGGCGGGAGTACAGGAGAAAGCAAAGCCCTTGGTAGCAAACGCGTTTATCTGATCGTGTCGAATGAGTGGCCCAGCACTTATCCCTGCCGCGGTAACAGTGTCGGGACTGGGCCCAGCTCCATCAGGGATGTCTTTGGCTTCTCGGCAGGAAGAAGCCGTCAGCAGCAGAGGCCCAGGTCTCGAGGGACACAACGAGGAGCTTCTTCTGCGTGTATTACAGAAGGAGTTTCTGTCGAGTGTTCCAGTCTCTGGCAGGACACCGGTGTGGTACCTGCTCTCAGACGGGTTTGTCGTGGCTAGTGTCCCCAACCAGTGCATGTCACAAGGGCAGCGGGAAAGGGAGGAGGGCTCTCTCGGTTCCCAATGAAGCAGGCTGCAGAAGCTCCAAACTGCGTGACAGGAGAGCTGCTCGTGTTGATGTGCTGCTGTGCTTATGCGACAGCAACAAGCACAGGCTTCTGACAGACATAAGAGCAGCAGTCCTCCCTTTATTTAGCTTTGGGCAGCTACTCTGCACCTTCCAGAGCAGCCACTGCTGCTCCATCTGTCCTGCCTCCTCTGCTCACTACCTGCTCTGCTGCTTTCCCGCTCCTTTGCATGAAGAGGCTGCTGTGACCATTTTGAAAGGTCTCGGTGGGTACTGGCATGTGCTGTCCATCGCTGCCTAGGGAGCCAGACCTCAGGAGATGACTTTGAAGGCACTGACACACTAGCCCAGCCCTTCCCAAAGGGCAGCAGCGGGTGCCAGTGCTGCTCGGTGCCATCATCCTCTGCGGGGCTTCTCCTTTAAGATGAAATGCCAAAGAGTAATGTTCTCGTGTTGCGTAAGTGTTGACAAACCAGGAGGTTTTAATTGCTCTCCCTGGCAGGCAGCAGACAATGACCTGTCCTCCTGGCAGCCGGCGCAGCCCCGTGCCCATGACAGGGTCGGGAGGTGCTGCCAGGCAGGAGGGACGTGGAGCAGCCCGCTGGGGACTCCCGGCAGGAGAGGTGGCTTCTGCTCGCTCTCGCTGGCTGCCCATTTAATCCTATTTTGATTGGCACTTACTCCTCAGCAGAGCGGCCCGAGCAGGCACAGAGCCACCAGAGCAGATGGACAAGGCTGCAGCGACCCGGCGGACCATGCCCAGGTCCTCAATAGCATCCTTGGTCCAAGAGCGCTGGCAGAGCCAACCTGCTTGGAGACAGGAGACTTCTCACTGAAGGAGATGCTTGTAGAGAGGGATGTGTCACCCAGCGGTGCTTGCCTGGGGGAAGGATGTAGAGAAATGCCTGGCAGTGCCTCCGTACCCTCAGCTGACATTAAGAATATATGAAGTTCACGTGGGTAGTGCCTCCTTCCAAACAGCCGTGTTCATTATTTGCAAACATAATTATATCTGGCTACAAATATCCACTGTTGCTCTGCTTGTTTCCACTGCCCTTTGCATTAAAAGATACAGAGCCTCATGGGCTCACGGGAAGGCACCCGAGGCTGTTCTCGCTCACTGCACTCCCCTTGTCCGGTCTCCAGCCGGCACATGGGCACCAGCCTTCAAGGAAGCGGTTTGAGCTCTAGGGCTGGGCCAAGAGCTGAGGCTTCTGTCCCTGCTGCTGTGCCTGCTGGGGGTAATTCACCCCGAGAGAGGGGCAAGAGCATCTTCAACCAGCACTGGGGCTGCTCTGCTGGTAGAGAGGGTGGACTTTGTGCTGCTGGAACCATGCCAACACATGGGGAAATGTTCATCTTCACCTCTGGTTTCTGACTACAAGGGCAGCTTCTTCTGTCAGGAAATTAAAATTACCATTAAAATTGTTCTTATGCAAGAGGAGGCAGCTTTGTGCCTGGGACAGCTTCAGCACTGCGGTGTAGTGCTGCACTGGCAGTTCCGTGGGGCTGGTCCCGGGGTGAAATGGCTTCTCTTCGTCTGGGCTGGGTCTGATTTCCATCCTGTATCCCCTCAGCACTGGTACCCTTCCGAGCAAAGATGAGAGAAACACTCTGTTGGTGCTCGTGCTCCCTTTGCACATTATACAATTACATGGGAATTAATTTTAAAATGTGCCTTATCTTATTTGTGACTTCAGCCTCCCTTGGGGTAGGAGAAGTAGTGTTCAAACCAATTACTGCTCACCCAGGAATTGCTCTACCAGCTTCCTCCCATGTGAATATTACTGGTTAAATAACAGGCAGGCTGAGTTCCTGGGATAAGGTGGCAGACTTCTGACATGAGGTCTGATTTGTATAGAGTGCGTCGTGTACATTAAAATTGTACTTACATTCGTGTTCTTGGGCACAGTACTTAATGCTAAACTCTCTGGTCTTTTCCCCACACTGCCCATCCCTTTCCCACCCCTTGGAGCAGCACAGTCCCACCAGTCCCCGCTGCTTTCTCAGGCTCCAATGTCTGATGTACGTGGGGTTTTATTCTTTTTAATCAGATGTGCTATTTCAGATAGTTTTATTTTCCGAACCCATATAACTGACAGAGATGCACTCTCTGTCTCCCCAGCGTCAGGATTCACGATTGTGTTGTGAAATGTTTGCTTTTAGTGTGCTCATAAAAACACAGGACAAGTCCAAGTGGAGCTGTCCTGGGGTTCAGCTGATCCATAAATCGCAGCTTACGGGGCTGGCGGCTTCATTTCTGATCTTTGTGCAATGGGATTTTTTCTCGGGATGTATTTTTCCCCCCCCCCCTTTCTTTGTAGCATAATATAAAGTATTAAACAAAAAGTTTTCACAGAGGGAATGCTGCTTTTATTTGTAGTGGATCAGTGAGAAATAAACTTTTCTCCCTACATCATATTACTTCAAGGAATGTACTAGTCCCGGGGGTACCAAGATTCACAACAAACAGTTTATGACTGCAGTAGATCTGCAGACACCCTGTCCTATTACATTAATGTGATATATGATGATGGGCCATGTAGTATATACTTATTTTTCCTCATCTGTAGTAAACCAGCTGCAGATAAATAGGAGAGGATCAGATGATTAACCCTTCGGGCTCCGTGAGTATGTAAGGAGCTTCAGCCTCCGAGTCAAACTGCAGAACTGGCTCCGGGCCTTGGGGGAAGCTGTGTGGATTTTTTTGGTGTTTGGGTTTTTGGGTTTAACTGTTCAGATTAGGGCAACTGAAGATCTTGTGTTAACTTCCTGAAGAGGCAGCGACAGGAGTCCCGCGGCTCCGCTCAGCCCCACGGCAGCAGCATGCTCGGGGTGGGGATGCAGCACACCCCGTTCCTTCCCCTGTACTAAAATGTGGCCGTCTGGGTGTTAAATACAGACGCTATTGCAGCAGAGCAGCAGCAGCCTGCCCGTAAAGTGGGACTGAGCAGGGCTCGTGGCTTTCTCTCATACACAGTGAGTAACAGCAGCAGAACCCCGAGCAAGCCCCAGAGTGAAGGTCTGTAAAAACAGAGTATGAATGAATAAAAAATGGGTGCACTTGGGTTTGTGGCTGCAGAGTGAACCGCAGCGAGAGCAATGGACACACGGGGGGGTCCAGTGCATGGGGGATCCCCAGGATCAGACTGTGCCATAGAAAAGGGGTGAACTTCCCACAGGCACTTCAGAGCCTTTTGGATAGAGATGGAAGAAAATTCCCCTTCAGGCCACGCTGCCATCGCTGCTGCGTGTGGCGAACTCTGGTCCCACCAGTGAGAACATCGGCAGCTCTTCATGCCCCTGGGATGGGCTGTGCCCTCAAATGGCTTCTGTAATGGTTACCTCTCTGTATGGAGAGAGGATGAGTAAGAGGAAAAGGCAGAGAGCAAAGCAGGATAAATCCAGAGCTGCCTCCTGACGGCTGCTGGAGCACTACTGGATGCTAATATTAAATTGATATTAAATTCAATCCAGCTCAGCAATGTGCAGTGTGCTTGCTGCAAGGCACCATAACTCTCGATATTTATGATGCCACAGTAGCGTAGAGGACACAGCCAGGAGCATCGGTGCTTCGAGTGAGAACCAGACCCCCAAGGAAAATATTCTGTCTAAAGCAGTGGACGCTGGAGTCCAAAACGCTATTGCACTTGTCCAGCGTTGCCACTAAATTTCATGCTTGGGAAATCAGTTTCTCTCTTCCATCGCCTATTTCCTCCCAGTAGCATGATTGTAACGATAATTGATATGTTAGGATATCGATGGGGCAGGAACTGGAATAAACCACCGACCTGGGGACCTGTGTTCAGGTAGCGACAAGGTTTGATAAAAGTCTGTTCTGGTGTTTTCATTGACGCGGTGGTTTGTGCCCTCACTGGAAGTTGCATGTTGCTGGTGGAGCACCAGCTGAGCCTCCCTTTGCACAGGGGTAAATAATGACCAAAAAACATGCTCAGGAGAAGCCGGGCCCCTTAGCTGGGTCCTCAGGGGTCTCCAAGATGCTGCCCACAAGCCCAGGGAGCGCAGAGCTTGTGCTTGTCTTGGTGCAGTGCCACATCCAGCTCCTGATGACAAAATGAGCTTTACAGGAGAGCTCCGAGATACATATTTAAGGAAAACTAGTTGCATGAAAAGGAGAGAATGGCTCGTAGCCACTTCATCCTTCTGCGAATTCTAACAGCACCTTGGAGGAGCTGTGCTTCCGAACTTGATTAAAAGGGACAATCCTGTGCGTCTCCAGCAGCTCCATCCCCGCTCTGAGCAGAAGCTGGGAGTTCTCATCTCCTAAAGCAAGGCAATTTAGATTTTGAGCACCAGCAAAGCATTACCCGGGGCAAGGAGGAGCGTGCTGAGCGGGCCCAGGGCTGGCACAGCAGAGACCGTTCTAATGGGGTCCTGGTGACAGTGGTGATTGATTCAGAGTTTTAACTTCCTGCTTTCTAAACTAAGTGTTGCTAAAGATTTTTTTGTTATTACTACACACGCTTTCAAAAGGGGGGAAACTGAGGCACGTAAGCTGGAGTGGCCTCAGTGCCTGGTGCTTGTTGAGTGGTGAAGTCCCCACCAACAGCCCGTTGCTTTCTCAGCACATCCCCACGTGGGGCTGAGACCAATCCTGGCTCTGCAGAGGCTTTTGCTGAGGCAGAAAATGGCAGGAGAACAGATGTGAACCTTCTGCCTTTCATCCAGCTTCTCTTGCTCTTCTCTGAAATAAGGTGAAAATCAAAAGAAAGGAGATTAACACCATTATTTCTGAGCTCCTAACCTTTTTATGGTTGGGCTTCGATTGGATCGAACTATTTTTTTATTTATTTATTTTAGTCAGATTTCATTTTATCTCAGCATTTCCTGCCCAAAGCCAAAATGATGCTGTTCTAGCTCGCACCTCTCTGTCCAGGACAGTGAGACAGCAGCAGGACCAAAGCAGCTGCTCACAACAAAATCCAGTCTATGGAAAAGGAAGGGGAAAAAGTCCTAAGTGCCAAACCCCCTGTACTGCTGAAACTTGTTTTCCTATTTGTTTCTTTTTGTTTTACCAAGGGAAATTTATGAGATGTCAGAGCTTGTTAATGTTGTTGATGTTAGAGGAGCAACAAGCACCTTGGGCTGAAAGGCTCAAAAAAAAAATAAAAATAAGGGAGCTAGGGAGGTGGTTGCCCAAGGCCAAACTCATCAGCTCTGGTTGGGCTGGGTGGGATGGCAGCTCGGCCAGGTCCTGGCTGGGGATGCTGCAGCTCACCGGGACACGGAGTGGTGCTGCAGGGAGGGCAGGATGGAGACCCACCGGTGCTGGGCACGCAGGATCTGGCCCCGCTGTGCCAGGGCCCGGGCAATGGTCCGGCAGCGCCCGTGTCCATGTGGGAGAAGGTGTCTGCTTTCAGTGAGCGGTGAAAGGAGAGCAAGGGGGAGAGAAAGCACAAGCCAGGCATGCTGAGCATCTACTTGGGAGCTTTGTAAATAATGAAATCCCTCTCACCATGAGAAATACCGGTGTCGTTAGCACTCCCTGCACTTCAGCTGGGCTGCAGCAGGAGCTGCTCTTCGGAGCTGTATTTTACCATCTGCCTCCAGGCTGGAGGACGCAGCCACCTCCCAGAGACACGTTTCATGAGAGCAACGTGGGGCTGCAGGCTGGGGGGTCTGTGTGTGAGGGGGGCCGTGGCACCCCCAGACTGGCCGGTGCCTCTTCTAAAGCCCAGGACGGTCGTTCCATCCATATGTCCAAGCCTGGGATGGTCGCTCCATCCAAATGTCCAAGCGTGGGACAGTCGCTCCCTCCCTGCCTTCCTTCAGGTGAAGGTGGGTCTGTTAATGCACTGAGCCTGTGTCTCCACAGCTCGCACCAGGAGGGGAAGGTTCTCAGGGCTGATGAGAAGTATTGATCTAAGGATAATTAAAAGCCTTGCATTAAGAAACTCCAGCCGGCAGTGGTGGGAATGAGCCTGCTTGGAGGAGAGCTGTGGAAGTAGCACCAGTGAGACACGAGGTGTCAGATTATTCCTCGCCATTAAATTACCTGATTAATTTAACCGTTGTTTTTTGCGTGTGGTTGAGCCCTGTTTCTGAGGATGTGTCCGTTACTCATCAGGGCTGCCCTGAGGATTTTAAGCAAAGAGCTTTTGCCCTGCGTGGTCCTTGGTGCCGTTGTTCTCTGGGCTGCCGTGTGTGACCCAGGTCCCGGGAGAAACCCGCAGCGCAGCTCGGGAGGAGAAATATTACCTCTGGGCTGGAAACGTCTGCAGAACTTTATCAACTGTCTTCCACAGGGGTACAAGGATTGTACCTGAACTTGTACGTAATTAATTGTGCAGTAGGCTATTAATAGGCAAATGAAGCAGCCAGACAAAGAGGGGCATGTGAGGGAATCAATTTTCTTTGTAATGCGTTTCAGTTCTTCTATTTGTGTGTTATGATGGATGCTGGCCAAAAGCAGATTATGTTAGAAACAGCAACTAACAGCATGACAGTCTGAAGAAGACAAATATATTCATTATTGCATTATGGCCACAGCACTTTGGAAATGCAAAGCTATGATTTTTGGGTTATAGGCTTCATTCCAATGATTTAATTATTTTTAAATGAAACCTGAAATCTTGCAGCTAGCAAATTCTTTTGCATAAGGTATGCAAAGTTTCCGTCCTATTTATTTAGCTGCGATTACCCAAAACATCATCATTCTTTAAGTGCATATATTTACGTCTATGATGTGAGGGAGGGGAAGTTAATAAAGCTCATTCTTGCTGAGCTTTGTTAGTATTTCCAGCTCGGGTTATTTGTCAACAGCGTTTCCCTGTGTCTAGCCACGCAGCAGATTCCTGGTGAGCCACAGCGCGTGGGTCCAGTCGTGGCTCCGACTCAGAAAGAGCTTGTGTGTGCAGGGATGGGTAAAGGAAACCCACAGAAAAGCTGTGGTTTAGGGGTTGGTTTTTTTTTTAATATATGCTGATGGTTTTTCTCAAAGTGGTACCATAACCCTGCTGCAGAGCCAGGCACGGCTCAGCAAGGCGAGGCTGGACTTGGTCTTTGCTGCCCCACAGCTACAGCCCTGCTGGGGCCCAGGACTGAGCCATGGTGGTCCCCAAAACCAGTCCCCTCTCTCTGTGGGAAGCGTTGGCATTTAAATTCTTTGCACCTCTGTCTTTGAACAGAACTGTTATATACAGTTCTCTGGGTAAAAGGCACTCACAAGGTTATTTGGGGAACAGTTTTGCAAGCTGATTTCAAATTCCGCAGCACACTAAAGGGCTGTGCACCGTGACTTTGCCTCGAGCCTGAATTAAACACTTTTTCCGTACAAAACAAGCCCATCTTCCAGCGTCACTCGGAGGTGACAGTGAACACTTCCCTTCCTCAGTGCTCTGTGCTGCTGAGCTGGGTCTGTTTAACCTGGAGTTGGGCAGTGGGACTGGGTTTGTGTGTGCGGGCAGGAATCAGATCCCGGCACTTCCTACACACCGAGGTGTTGATCGGTAGGAGCTGAAAATCCCTGGCTCTGTTGCCTGCTGGGCAGCGAGCGCGTGGAGGGGCTGCAGCCCCCTCCTGTTGGTGCCATGGCTGGTGCTGGGCTCCGAGGCTGCACACCGGGTGGTTTTCTACTCATCTTGTAGCGGGGCAGAGGAATTATGGTTTGTAAGCCTAATACCTCCACTGTGAAATCTGCCTCTGGGTGGAAAGATTCAGTTAAAGGTTCAGACCTTCAGAGGGGAAAAGAAAAATTGAAATGACTCTTCTTTCCACCGCGCCCGTTGAGATGAAACTCCTTGCTGTAATCCTGGCGCAGAGTTTGTTTGTACTAGTAATAAATCAGACTCCCAGCATCATTCCTCTGGCCATGGCCAGTGATTCCTGTTAGAAAAGCAGTTCTCGTGTCAGCAGCCAGGAGCGATGCTGATGTTTCCCAACAGGAGAGAGGCGGCAGGGGCAGCCCCAATCAGACCTTCACCTCAAGCCCCCCTGCTCAGCTGCACCAAGCTCCAGCCTGGAGAGGTCCCGCAGCTGGAGGAGGCATCTCTCTCATGGTGTGTTTGGGGCTATTTTGGAGCCCAAGGAAGTTCTGCATCACAATGCGAGATGCTGTTTGTTAGTGACAGCCGCTGGGCCCGGCTGCTGCAGCTGCTGAGCAGCGTGAGCTCCCCACCACAACCCAAACCGTGCATAGCTGGGACCTTTGTACTGCTGGAAAAGAGGCGGCAAAGTCAGGTGGGAGTTGTAGGCCTACGTCTAGGAATTATCCTTGAGGAGCTGAGGCCCTGGGAGAGCTCAGCTGTGCCTTGCAGCCATCCCTCCTCTCTTGTATCCACTGTCCACAGCCTCCAGCGCTGCCGGCACCTGGGCCAGATGTTCTGCAGTGAAACTGTGTCCTGCTTCTTCTCCCGTTCCCGCTGAGGGGTCCGGTGTTTCCACAGCTCAGTGGCAGATTTTCTTTCACCTTGTAACTTCTCTCTGGAGAGCTCTGAGCTAAGCTTTCCAGGTCTCCTGAGTCTCACTGCCACAAGCTGAGCTTTCTCAAGTGAAGCACAGCACAGGTAACGTCACAGAGAGACAACGCAGGAGATTACACCAGGTTTGCACGTCCTCATCCCTTCAGCGTCCTGGCTGGGGTGTTTCAAGTTTTCCCTAAAAATGGAGGATCCTTCTCTAGCCCAGTCATAGAGAGGGTTCCTGCCAGAAGGGCAAAGCAACGTTCAGGTCTCCACAAGCGCAGCAAGATGGTTTTAAAGGTGGTTGCCTTTGGTTTTTGTAATGGCAGCCCGCAGCACCCCGACGAGCACAGGCCTCCCCGGCGCTCCTCCCTGCCCCTTGTCTTTCCCTGAGTTCAACAAACGCCAGTTTTTAAGTCAGGAGTGAGTGATGAGCAATGGGTGCAGTCAGAGGGATGCAGCTCAGGGTGGTGACGCTTTCCTGGTGGGATGCCCAGGCTCAGCCTGGAGAGAAGGGGCTTGCCAAAACCAAAACGGGGGTGGCAGTGGAGACAACGAGGGATGTGGAGACGATGGGGGATGATGTGGAGATGATGAGGGATGCAGGGCCAAGCGAGCTGTGTGGAGAGAGTGGACGGGAGGAGAGATGCTGTCTGGTGCAGTGCATGCCCAGCTCACACTGAGCTCCATGGTCGGTGCTGCTGCTCCTCACTTATCCAGCACGGCATTTATCATGGTAATTATGGTATGCATGTCCACATAAGCACTTGTCCTTGAAGGGCGTTCTCACTGCTGATGCTTGGTGTGTTTGCGTGGGCAGAGACATGACGGATGGCTCTGGGAGGGAAGCAGCCCTCCCTGGGATGCCCGGGAAGCCGGCACATGCGTTACCGCCAAGGCGCCCGCAGTGCCTCCAGCTTTGCTCTTATTTCTGTGTATCTTAATTTTGCATCTGATGTTTATCTGCAGAGTGTTTTGTTCTCTCGGGTCACGAATGTCAGCAACACAAATCTGATTTTTCAGGCTTAGGACTTTGTTTAGATCCCCCTTGAGTAAATGCTTCCCATCAGGAGGCTCTCCCAAATCCATCAACAAAAGATGTATTATTAGCAGTGGTTGTCTGGGGTGCAGCAGCCTGGCTGGGCCCCTGGCGAGGACCCGTCACGTCAGCCACCATGGTTGCATGTAACAAAACCCTGGAGAGAACAGCTCCTGAGCACCTGAGAGGGGCAATATGGGGTACTGGAGAGACCCAGAGCTGGGGAACATGGAGTGTCAGTGCAGCAACCGCAGCTTGCGCATCACATCATCCTGGGCTGTGTGCGCTTTTTTTTTCCCCATGAGAAAGGAAAACCTGATGAAAGTTAATGTGGCTCAGTTAAATGCAAAGAAAGACCTTTGTGTCTGTCAGGCACCTATCCATCATGGATCTGTCTGTCTTTGGAGCTACTGTGTGTGTCGCTCACAGGCAGAGTATGGCAATAACCGCCTTATTTTGAGGACGAAGGTAATTCTCTACTTGGTTGTACGAGAAGCACTTTGGGATCCTTTGAAAAGGAAGGAGAGGGAGCGGTTCTTGATGTTGTAGCAGAAGGTTTGCAGCAGTTCCTTGCTGGGGGTGACACGTCCCGTTGAAACTGTTATTTTCTTTCCCTTAAACCCGGTCGCTGGGGCTCCGGGAATGTATCGTAGCGGTGACAAAACAGGAGCTGCGCTTGCAGCGGGACAGGCGGGGAGCAGCGGGGTGATGCTGCACTGTCAGCCGAGCGCGGCCTCTCGAGGAGATCGCGTGCAGTGTTTTCATGGAGCACGGCACCGGTTCCCGCTTCACTTAGGTGGGAGCAAAAAGAATTGTGGTCACCCTGCAGTGAAATGTAGAAAACCAAGATCTAGCTGCTGCAGGTTTGCAGCGCTGGGAGCGACCGCTTGGAGAGGGGCTTTGCCCCAGGGTCAACCTGAAACTACAACGGGATGAAGTTTTCCAACAAGCTGCACCTGATTTGTGTGTGGCCAGGTGTAAAACGGGAGCGGAGCGTGCACAGGGGTAACTGGCCACAGAACGGGTGTTTGCGTGTGAATATTTGCTGACTGAGCAACTGTTCATTCCCTAAAACTGGGTCTTTACTGGAGCTTTAGGTCAAGATGTTTTGCCACAAAGCAGCGATAACTGTTCCTCTAAAGCCTGTTTTAAAGACTAACAATGGAAGTTGTTGTGGACAATGCACTGGAGAACTGGCGCGGCTTATGCAAATATCTAACGTTGCAAATGGAGCCGCCGTCACTGAATGCACAAATTAGAAATTTAGCAAACTAGGCACTTAGTTTCTACTTGCATACATCCAAGCACACCCTGTAGTCATTAATCTGGGAAGATCCTCACTGAAGAGGGGTCGCCGGCTGATCACACCCAGCAACACTCTTGCAAAAAAGCGAAATTAGGAGGTTAATGCTCCCCCTCTTCCGTCCCTGAAACTTCTCCCGGCAAAAATGTCAATAGAATATGCAAAATTATTCAGAAAACACTTGTTCCTACAGCAGCTGTACGTTTGGTTATTAATGCCGCATCCCAGGCGCACACCTAGGTATGACCAGCAGACCACTGTAGCTTGAAATCAAAATTAATTAAACCTTGTTTACCATTTGGAATTAGTGAGCTAATGAATATCATACCTCTGAGGCATCCATCTTGGTCAAATACATTGTGCCTCACAGCTGTTGTTTTCGTCTATATTAGATTTGCTCCAGTTTTTATGAAGACGCCTACAAAGTAATAAGCCCTGCACTTATTTGACTCAAAAAAAATTATAAAATTTTTATTAGCTTCAGAGGAATTGGGTTTTCTACTTTTTGCCTGGCAATAAAAGTTGATTTGTTCTATATCTGCTTGGGTGCTGGCTATTACTTAAATCTAATGATTCTTCTTAGAAGACATTAAGGTTGTCTCCTGTGAGCAAAACCACCGGGTTTGTGAAATTACACGCTGATTACTGTGTTATAAATGTGGTCACACCTCTGCTATTAAATTTTACCTGTACAAACAATTCCGACACACAGATGTACTGCCATACAGTTATTTATATCCACTTTATTAAGGTTATTTTTTTCTGCAGTCGCACTGCTTTTAAATCTGCTGTGGCTTCTTTAGCACCGAGTGACAGAAAATTCAGGATGTTGAGTGGAAGCGTCGGTTGTACCCCCCCTCTCCGGCCACCTGGCTTTATTTAATGCTGCGGGTGTTGACAGAGAGCAAAAAGACCGGAGATAGCAGTCTGGCTTCCCAGATCGCTTTCGAGCCCTGCTTTTCCCAGCGCACGTTTTCCTGCGTTCCTGGCCAGGACACGCAGCTGCCTTCCTGCCGGAGGGAAGCTTTTCTTCCTTCTGGCTCGGCAGCGATGCCCTGGTGCTGCGCGCAGCTCTGGATGTGTCTGTGCTGGGCAGGAGAGATGCGGAGGGGACAGCCCTGGCAGGGCCCTGCATCCCGGGATGCCCACCCTGGGAGCAGGAGGGATGCCTTGGCACGGGGCTCCGTTGGGAACGGGGTCGGCGCTGGTGCTGAGCCCACCCCGTGGGGAGAGTCGGGGAGGGAAACTTCACGGATGTGAAATGCCTGTTTTGCCAAAGCAGCATTTGAGAAGCCGTTAGGTGAAAATCACAGGCTCTAATCCTGACAAAGCACCCGGTCAGAGTAATGTGGATTAAAGTGCGCTTCCCTTATTGACGTATTGCCTGTCAGAGGGAGGAGATACATGTATATTTTAAATGAGCATCCACTCCAAGCAGATTCAGATGAGTAATGCCGCTGTCAGCCCCGCGCAGGGGCCGTGCGGTGCACGGAGATCCGCTCTTCAATAAGTGGTCCCTCACCAGACAAAAGCCAGACCGAGTCCTGATGGCAAAGTCCGCGTTGCTTAGCACTTGTTGCCACGCTACGGGAGAGCCCGGCAGCCACGGCCATCATCCCGCTGTCACCCTGCGCTGGCCCTGCGCTGAGAAAAACCACCTGGGTTTGGAGTAACTGGACTCCTGGGTGTCGCAGGGGCAGCCAAAGCGAGGAGGGCAGATACAAATTCGGTTTTGGTGCTTCCCAGACCCAGCGGGAGCAGAAGGGGAGGAGCAGAGAGGAGAGAGCTCTGTCAGGGATGCGCTTAACCGTGGATGTGACCTTGCTTCTGCTCGTCTCTTCCTTTGAGCTCCCCAATAAATCAGGCACTTATCTCTGCTTATTGCTTATTTATGGCTTCATTTAACCTGCAGTGCCGGCGGGTACAGGGACGGGGGGGGCACGGCCGCCCGTGCAGTCGCGTGTCGCTTAGAGCTGCACACACGCGTGTGCGTGTCTCCACATCACCGTGAAAAATGGCAGGAGCAGTAAATGGTAACAGCGAGGCCCTGCTGGGGACCTGCAGGCTCCGGCAGCAAATGTTGCTCAGCCATCTGTTCAAAGCGCCTCCACTCCTGTCCTTTGGTGCATTTGGAGCAGACTTCAGACCCTCGCAGGCGGCCAGCGCTTGGAGCGTATACCCTGCGATGAGGACGCAGGCCTCACTCCCAGGGGCACTTTGGCATCTCTGCTTCTGGGTCCAGGCTGCATCCTCACTGTGCCTGGGCTGGCTCTGAGCCTCCAGCCCTCGACCGGAGCTGCCACGTCCCCTGGGGTCAGTGGAGAGCGATGGGATGCTGCTGCAGGAGGATGCTCACGGGGGCTCTGGCTGTTTCTGCAGCACATGGCCCCACCTGCATCCCGCAGCAGAGCCAGAGGCCACCACCCTGCACAGCCCTTGGTACGCGGGTGGGGTTTTTAAGCCCCAGGTTTAACACCACTACACTTCCTGGGATCGGGGAGCCTGGACCCTCACCCTTCTGAGGCAGGCAGTTAAATCGGGACAGGATTTTGCAGCAGTTCTGTGCCTGACTGGCGGGAGCCCAGAGGAGATGGCGACAGTACTTTCTGGCTTTGAAATCTATGGCTTTCTGAGTTCGCTGTACGCTGGATGTAAACTTGATGAAGCACTGCGGGATGCAAGGGCTGGTGGATAAATGCAGGGTGGACGCAGACAGAGGCACGTTCTGCGCCGCTGCAGCTCAGGGTGGGAATACGCATGTCCTCATATTGATTTTCTGTCCAAAGCATTTCATCTGGAGTTCACAGCACTGGCAAAAATAAATATCTGGAGGAGTCTTACATGCTTGCTAAAGAGGAGAACATTCAAATTGCCTCTATGCAGCACTCTGACTCACAGCCAGGGTAAGAACCAGTCCTCTGTCTCCGAGATGAAAGATTATTTGTAATCATATTAATAAGCAAACTGAAGATGAGCTTCTCCCAGCCTTAATGAAAAGTCCATTGACTCTGTGTCTGACCCTGGATTCAGCATCCACCAGCCTGGCTCACCCGTGGGGCTGGGGGCTCCAGAGCTGGGTGATACAGCCGGGCAGGTCTCTGCCCCACCCTGGAGACAGGCAGCTCTGCAGAGGTGTCACCGTCTTCTGCCTGAGCCTCGCATGCTGGCCTCAGTCTTCCAAAGCGCTTGGGGAAAAGGCAGCAAAAATCAGCAGAGCAGTGAATATCCCCGCGGCTGAAGGACGGACTGGTGTGACTGGTCCCTTGCTGGGAAGTGCAGGAAGGTGCTGGGAACCTCCTTCCTTGGCGGGCCCCGCGCAGGGATGGTCTGGGTGAGGATGGCAGCCGGGCTCGGTGCATCGGGCTGTGGGTGCGATCCTGGCCTCAGCGTTTGCTCTGAGCTCAACGCCTCAGACGCCTATTTCTGGCCGAGTTCCGTGGGTTGGGTTCTGCCGGAGCAGGTCTGTGCCGGGCTGCTCTCCGATGGCTGAGCCGCGCTGCACAACGCTCTCAGACCCCTCTCTGCTCTGAACCCCGCGTCCTTTCGTCCTCTTGCTTAGTGTCAGAACTATTTTTGAAGTCAGCAGCAAAGGGGACGTGCAGCATCAGGACACAGCGTGTTTGTGGGGGGGCGAAGCTGCTGCTCTGCCTCCCCCTGCACTTGGGGCTGTTCGGGGGTTATCCTCCAGATGAGAGATTTATCCAAAGGCCCGCAGGAACCATCAGCGAAAGTGTGAGAAACCAAACTTCCATTTAAACCCTAAAGCTTCACTTTTATGATCATTATTATTTGAAACTCCCTCAGCTTTTCCTGCATTCATTTCTGCCCAGAATAATGAGGGCTGTCTCAGCAGAAGGTGATTTAATTGCTGGTGGGTTCACAAAGCAAGGAGTCTCGTTTTCTTTAATCCAGAGCGTTAGCAATTCCCCACATGCTTATGTTTATTTTCAGAATCAATAAAGCACAAACATGTCTAATTACCCTAAAATATTTCACAAAATCAGAAGTCAGGTTAGATTTTGCTTAAGCACCAAATAGAAAATTTAATGTCCGCCAGAATTGGTATGTTACCCACGGGTCCTGAGATTTTCACTTATATGCTTGATCATACATTATAATGAAGGTTTGTAATAACATTAAAATCTTCTTGAATGCTCTTTCTGTATAATTTACTTTTTTTCCACTCTCTGTACCACAGAGATTCACATATAATCACTCGAAGAAATAACGCACAGCTGCTTTTCTTCTCTTGAATTCTGAATTTACTTGGTGATGAACATCAGCCTGAAATATTTTGACTATTTAATTAAGGTCCTACTAAAAATACTTCAGCTGCTTTGTAATTCTTCCAAAATGGGGGAGAGCTGCATGGCTGTCCTCACCGCCCTGCGTCGCAAGGGAGGCTGGGCAGGAATTATCCTCCTCTGTCCTTGAAAATCACGTCAGCTGACATCATCCCAGCCAACACCAGCACTCCCAGCGACCCGCTTCCCTGCGTGGTGCCGCCCGCTCGCCGCTGTCCCAGTGGGTGATGGTGGCTGCGGGGCACGGGCTGTGCCACGGGAGGGGGACGGCGGGGCCGGGTGGGACAATGGGCTCGAGGGCGGCTCTGTCACTCCCTGATGCTGGTCGTGCTCTGGGTGAGTGCAGACCTCGCTCTCTGTGCTTCTCTGCAGTTTTCCTGCCCCGTCTGCCCCCAGGATGAACCGTATCACGAGTGGATGGAGGCAATAGCCAAGGATGCACTCACTGAGGGTGCGCTCACTGAGGATGCGCCCTGGTCAGGGCCAGCCGCGTGTTCTCACCGAGGAGAGTCTCCACGACCTTTTGCCGTCCCTTGCTCCACACATCACCGGTACCAAGGACACAGACTTTCTGAGCGAAGCCGCGGTGCCAGGAGGATTGGCTGCAAACATCAAGTGAAGTTTGCCAACACACTCCACCATTACCCTGATTACCCCGCCTGCCTTGGCGGCTGCGATGGGATTTCTCCTGCTGTCTTTGCCTCTGTTTCCCCCACGCAAATGAGGAAAGCAATTAAATCCCTGAGTCGGGCTCCTGAAAGCCGGATGCTCTCTCAACCTCCGTCCCGGCAGGCTCAGTGCTGAGCTGTGCTGGGGGCCGGTGGGGGCTCCCTGGGAAGCACCAGCAGCCGCCTCTGCCCTCCTGGCTCCAGCCGGAGCAAAAGCCATGCCCCAAACATGTGCCAAAGGTGGAAACAAGGAGGAAAAACCGAGTGAAGATGTAAACAAGAGTGGCTGGAGTACAAAGATGAAGCGTGATTGATTTGCCGTGATTGAATGCTTGTCTCTGGTGGAGGCTCTGCTGCAGCTCAAGCAAGTAGCCGTGCACAGGAGGAGTCCCTGAGTCCCCGTCCCCGCAGCGTGGCAGGGGCTTGATTCGCCAAGCAGGGAGCTGGCAGGAGAGCAGTGGCAGAAGTGTGTGCACGGAGGCAAATTAAAGTGGGCAGAGAGGCTTGGGAGAGCTCCAAAATTTCCTGCTCTGCCACCAGAGGTGCTGCCCAACTGCACAAGAAGAGCTTCCAAACAAGGGACCTGTTGACCCATTTTCTTGAACCTCCCATCCCAGCTCTTCTCCTCGCAAATGCCTGGCCGTGTAGGTGGGACAGCTCGGGTGCAAACCAACCATGCAGACCTGGGCACCCACATCGGCTGTGAGTCGCTCTGGGGATGAGCCAAGAGCTGAGCCCCCCACCCTGCAGCAGTGGTGGGGCTCAGAGGCTTGGTCAGAGCAGTCCCTTCCCAAGAGGTTTCCTGGGATGAGGTGAGGAGGACACTGCTGCACACCCCAGCCCCATGGCAGGGGGGATGCCACCCCACGCAGGCAACCGAGGTCTCCCCGGCTCAGCTCTGCAAGCTCAGGGAAACTCACCTGGCTGATGAAGGTGCAAGTTTCAGGCAGTTTGGTTAAATTGCTTTAACGTCCATTTAGATGGTGTTGCTTGGAATTAAAGTGAAGAAAATGAAATCAAGTCAGTTCACCTTAATTCACAACAAAGGTGTCTACAAAGGTATTTAATGCAATTTGACTAATCCATTTAAAAGTTAATTCAGATTATTTTCCTGATAGCCTTGCACACACAGGCCCTCATTAACTCAGCAGGACCTGGCAATGGACCAAGCCCTGCAGCGCCCGCGCAGCCCGACCCGCAGGCTGGCTGTGGCGGTGGAGTGGGACGTGGTTTGCTGCCATCAGTGTCTATCATTTCTATTCGGCTGAGCTTGGGTTTGTTTGTTCATCTGTTTCACAAGGTGAAGCCATGCAACAGAGTTCCCCACCTCTGAGCTGCGTCGTGCAGTGAGAACAACCAAGCTGCTTCAAGGCACTTGCAGCAGCGTGCAGAGGGTCCAAGTTTGGGCTAGGTGACCTTTAAAGGTCCCTTCCAACCCAAAACATTCTGTCACTCCATGGTTTGTTGCTTCCCTTGCTGTGACGGCTGCAGGCACTGCTTTTTGAGAGCTTCCAGCTCACCAGCTCCAGCACCTCCACCCAAGCCTGGTTGTCCTCCTGCCCTGGGACCTGCCCCAGGGCTTGCCCCAAACAGCCTAAAGCACAAACTTGGTTCTGTGCTTAAAGAAGGGCTCAGGACTTCTGACCCCTCCAAAGGACCTGGGTGTGTGCAGGCTCTGGACACACGGGTGTCAGCGGGACCTGTGCTACAGAAGAGATGGTTCTGCCTTTGCCATCCCAAGGATAACCAGAGGGTTCCCCTCTGTGCCAGCTGAGCACCTCAATTGCTTAAAATAAATCCCGACTGCATTGCAGAATTGCAATTTTTTCCCTTCTGTCTTAGAAAAGAGGTAGGATCAAGTAGCTACAGAGAGCAGCCTGCCAAGCGCGCAGCAGTAAGCTATTATTTCTCCCAATTAAAAAGCATATAACATTTGTAGAGTACTGTCATTGAGTCTGTAACATCCCCTGCTAGATCTGCTTTACGTATGAATGAGAACCTAACAGTCCCTTGCAGACAGATGGAAAATCACTTTTCTTTTTCATCTGCCCTGTTCGGAGATGTGGGAGCAGTAAAAGCTGTAAACCCCTTCTTAGGAAACCCACCTCTGTGCATCCTGAACGTGCCACCGTGGGAACAGCAGCAGTAGCTGTGGCTGGTCCAAGCCCAGCCCTTGGGCCAGTGTCTGTCCCCAGCACCAAGACAGAGCAGGGACAGAGCTTTCTCCTGAACCAGAAAAATCCCTGTCTGTGATCAAAAGTCATGTGTGCATCTCTGTCCCTTTGCAGGAGAGGGACGTTTGCACTCTCCCACACACACCTTTTGCTCCATCATCATGTCTGAAGCTAAATTGCTGATGACCTTACTCAGAAAGAGAAGGGATGGTGGCTCGGTCTGCGTGGATCCACATCTCACCACGCAATTTCAGATCTGACCTAGCTTCAGACCAGAGCTGGTTCCCTGGCCATGGTGGGGGGCCTGGCTGCCATCACCACAGGTCCCTCCTGCCCAGGACAGCACTGGACCCGTGCAACTCCACTGACATCTCTAGCTGAGGATGAGTGATCCAGCTGTGACCTTCGGTGCTGAGGTCCAGGGACATGAGTCAGAGGGAACTCAGCGCAGGCTCCTCTTTTTCCGAGGACCAGGCACCAGGTGAGGACACAGGCTGTCCATGGGAAGATGCTGGCTCCCTGTGGGGCTCTGGCAGGTCACCCAGCACCCAAGCCCAACCCACCATACAGCTACAGCTCCCTGTCACAGGGAGGACCCCGCTCAAGGCATGTACAAGCTCACTGCCTTTGTGACCTGCGGGTTTTTTCCCTTGAACGCTCTGCCTGCTCCTGCTTGACATTCCTAATCAGAGGACCATATGGCTCTGCTCAGGGCCGGCCATCCCTTTGGTGTCCCTGTATATGGCATGCGACAGAAAAATGCTAATTATTTAAATTTGATACACTTGTTAATAAAGGGCCAGTGAATTTAGTTGTGATTGATTCAACCCTTCCTTGGGGATCTTCTCTCCAGGAGGCTGAGCAGAACCGAGAGGGAGAGGAGCCTCCCTGCTCCGCTGGTGGGTGTCCGTGGCCATAGGAGAAGCTGAGAAACACCAAAAACCAGTGGAAGGGGGAAAAATTCGAATTGCTTTCTTCCATCTTGGCTGGAAGAAGCTGGCACTGCCTGCTCTGAGCCTACGAACCTATCCATCACTGCCATTCAGGCTGAAGTTTTCTGAGCACCGCTGAGAGTCAGCTCACAGGATGTTTTCTCCGAGCAGTGCAAATGAGGCTGACAAATACACTGAGTTTTGCTTCAAGGTGCTTGATTAATTATACTGAGTCTATGGGTATGAGTCAGGTTTGTCCCATCGCTGCCGATCCTGGGGAGTGGGAAGACTGTGATTCGTGTCTCCTGGACTTTCCTCTGTAAGTTTAGTGCAGCCCAATTAGCACCTAACGAGCTGTAACCAGCTAGTCCAGCCTCGTGCACAAAACCATGAACTTGCAGGGCTAGAGCTGTGGCCACAAGTGTTTTCTGTCATTACCCTCAATATTGTTTCAGAAAAAATGTAAGCAGTCACGTCAAGAGAGCCTTTGCCCCGCGGTCCTTGGGCTTGCCAAGCCCTCGCAGCTTAAGAGATAACTAAAAGTTGTGCTGGTTTTCTGTAAGTGCGAGTGACCCTCATTTCCACATCCCTCCTTCCCCTTAATTGCTTCATTCTCTCCCAGCCTCCCAGCCTGCTAAACCCAGAGGTTTTGCTCTGTACATCACAAGCTGTTCCTGTTCTTGAAAAGATTCCGCTAAAGGCCTTCTGCTGCTTTTGTATTGGAAATTTATGCAAAATTTATAAACAAAAAAGTCCCGAGTAGAAATCTCACTTTTTTTCTTCTAAAAATATTCAGAACAAGACTTGTGGAACATGAGGAAAAATGATCCAATCCAGCCAGACTTCAACAGCAAGGAGAAAAAAAGAACCCCTTGAGAACGGCATATTGAGAGATGACTACATTAAATATAAAAAAGAACAAGAGTGTGTAAAACTTCCTAACTTGTTAAATTTCCTGCCACAGATCTATTAAACGGGCTGTAAAGGAGCCACTGCGTCCTCGGGACTTTCTAGCAAACCCCTCCTCTTGAGCAAAGCCAGGGGAAGGATTCTGTGTCCACCCCGTCCCCGTGGGCCAGCAGCGGCTGGGGCTGGTGGCCAGAGGAGGGCAAGGAGCTGGGCACCCTTCTGGGCAGGAAGGCAGGTAAAGGTGACCCACAGGCAAGACATGGGCTGAAGCCACCACGGCAACCAGGACAGGCTGCGTGGCCCTGTGGGGCCACAGCCAGGACGCTGTTCAAGCAGGAGAGGAACACACGTAGAAGCGATCTCCATGCCTGGGCCAGCACTAGCCACACGCCAGCGTGCCGGGGAGCAGCGAGGCCCCTCCGCCATGGCACCGGCACGGCCCGTTCCAGGGGCTGGTGATGCTCTTAGAAACGTGACCCAGCCCAGCCGTGCTCCAGCACTGCAAAGTGATGCTTCCTAAGGAGAAGGGACCTGTGTTTCTGCTGGGTGGCACTGGGTGGCACTGGGTGGCACTGGGGGCTGGTGTCAAAAGCAGCACACAAGCCGAGCGTGCTGCCTGAGCCCCGGGGTGCCACAGTGTGGGGGTGCACGGTGCCCTCCCCAGCACCCTCGCCAGTGCCCCAGCCATTCAGCTCCTCTACAATTACTATTAATGTGTTGATTAAAATGCATTATTTACCTAAAATAGAGCAGTAATGGCTCATTAATTATAGATCATGTCTCCCAGCGGCTAATTATTTTATACCCTGTCCAAAGCGGGCAAGTGTTTTTCAAACATTAAAAAGTCTGATCCTGATTCTATCCCGGTGTCCATTTAGGTTCCCAAAGGCTAATGCCAAAATAGGCAAAACGTGAAAATGGGAGCGGGGCAGCAGAAAAGCTGCTGAAATCCTTCGTAACTCTGCAAAATCAAATGTCCGCCATCCATTAGGCGCGCTCTGAAACGTGACTTTGCGATGACGCCAAGGTGAAGCCCAGCAGTCCCCATCTGCCTGTCCCGCCTCTGACCTCCAAGTGACCTTGACCAAAAAAAGCCCATTGTGGGCCCAATCCTGCCGCGGGCGCAGGCAGGGCTGGCTGCAGGGTCTGTGTTTCATGTAGGCTGGAGGGCAGGAGCCTGTGCCCTGCTGGAGGCATCCCCATCCCTCAGCCACACAAAGGATGCCTCGAGCAGAGACCCTCAGACATCGGAGATCTTCCACTGGACCCCGACCAGTGCCACAAACTGGAAAATAAAAGACGATTTGGGGGCTGCAGGGCTTTTTCCCCTGTGGCAAAGTATTACTTGGGGACGGGTTTTTTTAAACATCAGAAGATTCAGGCAGGCACCTAATGGAGTTTTCAGAAGTGCCTGACTCGCATTGATTTCATGCCTATCGACACCTTTCAGGGCTTAAAAGCATTTAAGAATCTGGCCGGAGGATTTCTGTGGCAGTGCGCTTTGGCAAGGCTCTCACCCGGGACGTCGGGCCAAATCCTCAGCTGACATAAATCACTGACACAAGTGGAACTATGCTGATTTGCACCAGTCACAGACTTTAAATTAATATTTAATGGAAAACTTAAGCTGTCATTAATTTTCAATGAATGGCCTTTGCAAGAATGCAGCCAGGTCTCCACCGGTTCAGTCTCCTGCGTGGCCATCGCTAGCAAAGGAATAAAGAAATGCTTATTGCGACAGCCAAGTCTGATGGTTTCTGATCCTCTGCCTTTACCTTTCCCTTCAGTACTGTCCCCCGGCTCAGTCCGTGTGATCCTTTGTGTCAGGAGATCTGGCATTTCCATGCAAATCTCATTAGTTATCACCACCCTCCCCTATAGTGTAATTGACTTTCGGGGACCTTGGCTCTATCGTGGCTTCCCCAGCTGGGCCTTCTATGATGTTGCATCTTCTATTAAGTGTTGCCCTAGAAATGAAAGCAAAAAAAGCAAGGATTTATGAAATAGAGTGTGTATGTGTACATGCAGGGACATAGACACAAATATTTATGTATACACAAGTGTATTTGTTTTAACAGTAAACGGTTTTGACCTTGAACAAGGGATTCCCATGTACTGCTTATGGCACGTAAATATTTCGCTTGGATTTCTTTTGGAAGTAGCTGCAGTCCGGAAGAATTCCTGTCCACAGGTACCATAATGTCCATGGGTAACGTAACACCCACCCCTGCCAGGCTGACACACCATGTGAATCGCGTTATGTGCATAAGCACAGGAAACATCCACAGCTATAGGATTTCCTGACTTTTAAACTGAAGAGCAGTCTCCCAATGTAGGATACCCACACCCCGGACAGGGGGAGGACGTTGAGCAGCCTCGTTAATGGGTTTTGATTTAAACCAGCTGCCGAGCATGCAGGAGAGCCAATAAATGTGATGCCCCTCCCAGCACCTGGGGCTGGGCAGCAGCTGGGCTCTGGGGGCAACGTGGGACCTCGGGCTGGTTTGGACTGCAAAAAAAGTAAGTTCTGGAATCTAAAGCTTTTAAAGAAAGATTTGTGTTGAATCTTTATCTGGGCTGAAAGTGGGAAAAGCTTTTCTGTGACTCTTAAGTCTTACAAAATGGTTTTATCTGTGTCTGCTCGTCCTTTGCATTCGTGCGCTGGGGAGGCAGCAGGGAGCTGGTTTGGAAATGCAGGTTATTTTGTGAGTGGGGATAATTTACAAGGAGTTGCATGTGCAGGCATCTCGAGGAATTACTCTTTGAGTAAAATTTACTTGCATAAGTAAGAAAATGCAGGCTCATCCCAAAGAGAACAGGTGTGTCTCACTAAATAAATGGTTCCTATTTGAAGCACAAAGACTGAGCAAAGCGGGCAAGTGATGGGAAAGACTCAGACGTTGCAATAACTTAAAAAATAAAGGTAACGTGAGAGGCAAGCACTGGCTGTGAGCAGCTGGTGCCTGAAGAGAACCCCTCAGGATTCGGGTGCCAGGCACCCCTGCTCCATCAGCGGCCTCCCAGCTCCCGGTGCCCAGCTCCTGGCACCCTGCTGCAGCAAAGTTATCTGGAGCATGAGCTAACAGGGAGTGCAGGATGACTGATGGAGGGACCGATCTAATTTCCTGATCGGTTAATCCCAAATTAAAATCCTTGTGGTAAGATTTAGGTCTTTGTGTAGCATGAAGCCGGGGTTTAAAGAAGAGCCCTTCCTGTAATGAAGTGACTCCCGACAGCGGGGGCTGGCAGCCCTCCCCATCCCCCAGTATCCCCCATTAAGCTTCCACTGCTCCTGCAAATGAAGAAAAATGCTTTAGAAGGGATGTAACCGGGCACAGGGAGGAGACAAAGCATGGCAAAGGTGCCAAAGTTAAGATGACTTCGGAGAGAGGCAATTCTGTGCGGCAGCAGCACATGGAAATTATGCTGATGAGGCTTTAAAATAACACAGAGATAAATTTGTGCTGAAACTTCCGTAGATGGGAAGTATTCCTCACCCCCAAAGTCTGTGCAGCACTAACTTAATGTTAGTGTAAGCTTCAGAGAGAGATAGATGTTGAGAGGCAGAGGTCAGGAGGAAGAGCTCAGAGATATGAACTGTGAGGATAATTGAAGGAGAAGGAGGGGAAGCCGACAGCTGGCTCTGAGGATATGCTGGGGGCAGAGGAAGGAAGGGCTTCACCAGCGCTGCCGAGGTGGAGGGATGGAGGAGGAGGTGGAAGCAGCCAGGAGGTCCCCAGCCCACTGATGGGGGGCCCTGGGATTCAAGAGATGTGGGGAGCTGAAGCTTCCCTATTTTATCGGGCTGTAAAATGCGCTGAATTAGTTGATTATTAATATGGTGGTTTGCCTGGAAGGACTTTCCAACAGCTGTGTTTGCAAACAGCAGGCTTGGTCTCTGTTGGATGGTCTTGTCAGACTTTTTTGGCCTGGGAGCAGCAGATTTTAAAACCACTCTAGAAATGATGCAGCGGAGGGGAGTCAGAGCAGGGGGTCAGGCAGCCAGCAACCCCTGGTAGTGGCTCAGTGTCCTCTGGGAGCCCAGTCCAAACCCGTGCTGGGTGCTGGCCCAGTGGAACTCCCCAGTGTGCAATGGGTGACAGCAGACCCTCTGCACCAGCAGCTCCCCGAGGGGTGGCCTGATGGCGGGGGATACAGGGAGGCCTTTCCAGCGGGTTTGTGTTCAATTCCATCCCAGCCGTTTAAAGCTATCGAGCGAACAAACGAGCGACTGCAGCGAGGTATTAATTCTGCAGCTTGGCTGTGAACTTCAGCTGCTTGTCTTGTGACTTCCACCAGCAAATGCCAAGGCGAGGGTAACCTTTCGCAAGCATTGGTTGTATCAAAGTGTAACTCCGCTCCCCTTTCACAAGAACAACCAGTGTCATGGTGTGGGCAGGTGAAAGAGCGAGCCCTTCCCGGGTGTCCTGCTGCCTGATGCTCCATCACCCAGGGCTGGACCGTGCTGGGTGAGGAGCTGCTCAGCAGACCCTGCCAATAGGGACCCAAGGTGTCCTTGGACACAGCAGCTGATTGATCAAAAAAGGAGGTTTTTGTCACCAAAACGAGC